>VZTH01000026.1:0-193517 GCA_013397815.1 Aleadryas rufinucha
ACTTCAGGCATCACCTGCACATGCCATGTGCCCGACATACTGCAGATCCATAATTTCAACTAAAACTGCAGCCAGATTCTTGCCCCCTATATCCAAGTACCTCTAGAGTCTGAGTGCTTGAAACAGAATCTGAACCCAGATCAAAACTCTAAACTTTGCGACAGGTTGTCTCCAAGCCTTGAATTCACACTCTCTCTATAGAGAGACAGTTTAGTGACAGGAAATGTGGAATTTGTTTTTAAACCCAGAATCATCAAAAGCTTCATTCAAGACATGAGAAAGATTCTTGATGCCCATGAGCAAATCTTTTGGCTGAACATTTCACAGGCAGGGCCTGAATTTTTACCAACTGGCCATGTCTCAAAATGTTTCTAGTTGTGCTGGGGATGTTTCACAAGCTGCAATGATTAGAAGTGATTCTTTAAGACAGAGAAATGCTACCTCACAGCTTGAATATTAATAAGAGAAAATTTATGAGAGCCAACAGAGTAATATAATATTGTCTCCAAAGGAAAAGGGCATTCATTTGCCTAGCTCTTTCATCAGCCATTTTCGGACACACACTGTGCATAAAATACAGTTATGCAACCCGTGTGGGTCAACAGCGGAAGGTTGGTTGCTTCACCAGGATTATAAGAATCTTTTAAACACAATGGTACCACAAATTGAAATGGAAATCTATCAAAAACATTATCGTCCTGAAAGCTTTGGCCACAAGCATAATTATTGTAGAAGGATGTTGTCCTTGGCCACAGCTTTGGCTCAGTTCAGCTGGTGTTATTTGTATCCCTCCATGGCTCAAAGTTAGAATTTGCATGGGTAAGGGCCATAAATTTTTAGAGGAAAAAATAGGCTGTTTCCTCAATGCTAACACTAGCAGTTTTGTATTGCTGTGTAGTGGCTTGTAGGCAACTCATTAGATACTAGAGATAGGAACAGACTGAGTGTGGTGGCTGAAACCTGCCTTGAACCTCGGAAGGATTAAGATGGAGATTTCTGTCTGGACCGGGCTGTTTGTGTCTGAGGCAGTTGTTGATGTGAACAAGAACGAGTCAATGTCCAGAGTTCTTTAACTCTAAAGTACGTGTTTTAGATAGTAAAACAGTGAAGCAGATACTGAGCTGATATAAACTGCAGTCCACAGACTGAAATAGGGCAGAAAACAGGTCCTGAGTTTGTCCACCCTGTCCATGAGGCAGACAGTCCAGAAGGGATGAGAGCAGTTGAGAGAACACCCTGGATGTTGCTTGCCATCAGCAAGGGACACGTCTCCTTAGAGCTGCCCTCAGGAGAGGCTCCATGTTGCATCCTTGATCTCCTGTCAAAGGCTGAATCCTGCAGTAACTCCATTCTTGTGTTGATGATAAACTATATTAAGTAACAGGCACTGCTGGTTATTTTTAAAATGCTTATTTTTCTTTCAACATCCAATTTTCCGTGTTGAGGGAGGTAAATGAGTAACAAGTCTGAAATCCATTTCCCCTCTCTTTCCATCCCCCAGGCCGGCATAGATGGAGAAAGCATTGGGAACTGCCCATTCTCCCAGCGTCTCTTCATGATCCTGTGGCTCAAAGGAGTTGTGTTCAACGTCACCACTGTTGACCTGAAAAGGTAAAAATTGTTCCGTTTAATTGAAAATAGTTGTATGATCCAGTGTTTGCACTGTAGAAAGACCCTTCCAAGTTAAATCAGATTTTTATCTGGCCTACAGAGCCTGTGGTGCACAACAAAATAGTTGGGATTCAGGTTTGGTTGTTAGTTTGGTTTTTTTTAACTTGTGGAATGTTTTTATATTAACAGGGTGCTTGGGGTAGTTTCAAAGTCTTCTAACCACAAATTACAGGAGAGAAAAAAAATAAAAAGGCAGATAGATTTTGTAGGAGCTATAAATATCTGTGCAACTACCCGACCATAAAGATTAGTGATTTCATGACTTTTTCTCTGCTTGCAGAAAGCCAGCTGACCTGCACAATCTGGCTCCTGGGACCCACCCACCTTTCCTGACATTTAATGGAGAAGTCAAGACGGATGTTAACAAGATTGAGGAATTCTTGGAAGAGATTCTTGCACCTCCAAAGTAAGACCTTCAGATTTTTTTTCAGTTAATATTCCATTTCCTAGGAATGAAAGATGTCCTAAGAAGAGTTCCTAAAAAGCACTCCTACAACCTTTACTTACAGGAGTAATATTTATTTATAAAACTTGCTGGCCTCAGTGAGATGACTTCCATGTGTGAAGGTTACTTGTGTGACTAATAACTGCAGAATGTTTTCTCTGTACACATTTCAGGATGCCCTTGTATGCAGAATTAAGGAGACCAGTACTAGAAAAATTTTGTAGGGGTCTGGTGGCCACATTTTGAAAAGCTAAAAATAGCTTGGAATAGATGCTGAGAAATGCCACACAAAATATCTGTGCCAGGAAAAGCATTTTACAGTGAAAAGCTAGAGGTTTCTGAGCTGTATGGTGTGTTAGGAAGGTTGGAAGGGGAACTGATTACAGAGGACTAGAGGCTCTGGAGGCAGAAAAGTGCTCATTATTCTAGTCAAGAAATGACAAGAGCCCATGACTGGAAGCTATAACCAAACTAATTCAGATTAGAAATAAGGCCCAGATTTTTTCAGTATGAAAAAGCTACCAATGGAAGGTTTAGATTTACCAGATATGCCTTACTTAGTCAAACATTTTGGACTTAATGCAAGGATAATGGGAAAAAGAAATAGTTGGCTTGTGAGTTGGACCTTAGAATCTATGAATCAATCAAATTTGGCTTGGTTCCTTATGAGGCATTTTGCCTCCAAGTGAATCAGCAGCTATAGGCCTGCCTGAGGCAAAAGATCAGGTATTTAAATTTTCTATACTCTGCTCCAAGACCACTGAAGTCAGTGGGAGTCATTAGTTTGTGTTTATCTTTCAAATCAATATATTCTTTTTCACCAAATGTCTATAAAAAGCAGTACAGAGACTGGAACATTTATGTTCCTTCACCTGGTTAATCCTAGCACCCCTTGCTATTCCATCCTGGAGTACATTTTCAGTGTAGAGGATTAGACATGACTGCCATTCATAATGGAGAGAGCTGGCTGCCAAACTTCCTTGCACCTTTCTGGAAATTTATGCTTCCTTCTGATTTAAGGCTGATTTTGGGTTGTGGTTACATAAAGCACAAGTGCAATTACTTTTGTCTTGACACCATCCCTGTGTAATTGTCCACACACCTGCCTTGACAGATGATAACAGGTATGGTTAAGAGTGTCTTGCCAAGCTGTTGTTTTGAGATAATGAGTGTTAATTACAGGTCTTCACACAGGAGGTTTTTCTCTCTTCTTGTAAATCTTATTTGTAGCCATCCCTGTGATGCTGGTAACAAGATGTTACTCTCTTCTTTCTCTTTTTCAGGTACCCCAAGCTGGCTGCTAAGCACCGGGAATCAAACACTGCTGGAATCGATATCTTTTCCAAATTTTCTGCATACATCAAAAACACCAAGCAGCAGGATAATGCTGGTGAGTATGACCACTGCCAAATGTGCCAGGGAGTTTGTGTGCTTAGAAGTGGCAGAATTTTGCCATTCTCTCATCATTTTATTGTAAACTCTGTTCAGATGACATCAGGTATGTCTGCTGACCAGCTTGAGGTCATTGGTTAGGTGGACTCAACTCACATGTCCACAGTAGAATTAACTTACCTGTAGTAGTAAATAAAAGAGCTGCAGAGTGTTGGTAGCCTCTTTACTAACAGCCATGACATGCTCCTGTCCATACAGCAGGTTTCCTCACCAGAACAGGATCCCTAACTGCTTACTGGAAGAGACTGGTGGCCTGTGCTACCTCCTCTACTCTGCTCAGGTGTTGCTTAGAGGAGTGTGTGTTGACAAGACCCAAACCTGTGAGAGCAACTCAGGCTTTATTAGATGTTGTCATTGGGCTCTTGGCCCTCCTGTGATTATGTTACACTGTTATAGCTAATTTACTCACATAAACTGAGTTATATCAAGACATTCAATATAAAGTAATTAAAAGAAAGAAGTGAATTTAAGAAATGTAATTGCACTCTGTAAGCTCCAGATTTTCCTTCACGTTTGTTTGTGAAGAGTCCCCCGGAAGCCAGATGCCATTCATATTTACATGCATCCCACACTGTCTTCTTTATAAAATTGCTGTTTCTCCACATTCCTTTCACCTCAGAGAGGCAAGATTTCAGCAAGTCTGAGCTCCTGTTGCTCCATAAAGCTGTGGATTTACACATCCCTATCCCTTCAGATGACCTAGTAGAATATTTGCAGTCATTCACTGATGTATCTCCTACCTTTTATCACTGGTTTCACAGACAGAGTCCTAAGGCATGTTGAATACCATGCGCTCATATCGTATCATTCAGAAAAAACTAGATTTTGCAGGTTCAAGCTCTGCCACACATTTCATCTGTGCAATTATATTTCATTGCCCGGGGCTGACCCATGAGATAAAAGTGGGTAAATGATGATTTATGTCAGATAACAATCTCCTCTGTAATATTTTTGTATTGTTAACAGAAGGAAATAATTATAGTGCTTCACTTCTCAGTGATGCTAAAAACTTGGGGGTTTTTTGTCTAATGCTAATGGGATGCTCTGCTAACCTCTGTAGGAAGTTGTAAAAGGAAGATAAATTAAGAGTTAGACTAAATAGATGTAACAATGAAAGTAAAATATCTTGGCCATTTACAAGGAATTTTTATGGTCTGCTCTGCAACTGTAAATCTTCAGCTGTGCTGCCCCACATGCACAGTCCCAGCTCTCACTTCTCAGTGACTGCAATATTCAAATCCTTGGGCTCACAAGGGCTGGCATCTCCAGCCAGGAATAAATGGCTGTCCTCGAGGTCTCTGCATCTGGCCATAAGCACAGCTGGAATTCAAGGTCTGATATCCACTACAGTGAGATAAGAAATCTAACCCTGCAAAGCACTCCACATTTTCAGAAGCTGCAGTGTGATTAAAGGGACCTTGCCCTAGTTCTGCATAACAAACCCTTGGTTTAGGTACTCTTGTAAATGACAATTAAGCACACCAAGGTTATAAAGACAAAAGCTGTTAAGCTGCAGGAGAGACACAATCTTTGCTCCCTCCAAACATCCTCACTCTATTTTTGTTAGCTGGTTCCTGCTCCTGTTTTATCCAGACACTGCAGTCTCTGAATGTACTGATGCTCAACTTTCTTCTTCAAAGTAGAGAAAAGCTTTTAGCTTAATTTTATTACAACTGGAGTGCTGCACTGCAAGGAGAATAAAGCAGAGATGGGCAGAGTAGAACTGGATCTTTCTATCTATAACTATGTTCTTTCTATCAGTGAAGTAAAGTCCCTGAGGACCTTGGGGTCCCTGGGACTGTCAGTGCAGACCTCAATTTCAGCAGAGTAATTGACTTGCAGTTTTCAAGGGCTAAGGAAGAACAGTTTCTCCCTTATCCCAGGGAAGTTTTACTCACCTTCTGTCCAGTTCATCTGAACAGCAGCACTTATTCTGAAGGCTGATTTGGATGGAAGAGAATGAGTTAGTCAAAAGTAGTTGTGTTACATTTCTTGAGCAGTGAAAAGACTGTGTGCAAAGAGGAAAGGAGAGCAACACCATGTGCATATTTCCTAATGAACCTATTTCTTTTTGATTAGTATTTTGTAAATTTTTTTAAAATTGCAACAATGATTCAAAAGGGATCTGAGGCCCCGGCCCTGATCTGGTGTGTATCATTTTACAACAGGTCCTGCTGCATTATTCAAAATAATAGAATAGAATCACAGAATCCCAAAAGCTGGAAAAGACCTTGAAATCATTAAGTCCAGCCTTTGACTGATCATGACCCTGTCAGTTAAACCATAGCACCAAGTGCCACCTCCAGTCACTTCTTGAAAACTTCCAGGGATGGTGACTCCAGCACCTCCCTGGGCAGCCTATTCCAATGCTTAACAATCCTTTCAGTGACTAAATTCTTTTTGATGTCTAGCCTGACTCTCACCCTGTACATCTTGGGGCTTCCTATTGAAGTAAATAATTTTTATATTATATTGATATTATAGTAGATTATCTTTATATATCAAATAAATTTTATACATTTGTTTTTATATATTGCAATATTATATTTGTATTGTATTATATTATAATTTTATTTTTCCTATATAACAGCAGAAGTAGTTGTATATCGTTCTGTGACAATAAAAAGCATTTTATAAACATTAAATGTAATTACTTAGGTGAAGTCCCTTTCTCTGTCTCCAGAGAGCAGGTGAGATCCAAAAAGAATAGAGATGGCTGCTTGTGGTTATCATAAATGGTTTTGGTAGCTCCCAGCTCGAGATAAAGGTAATATCTGTCTCACACTAATCCTCTATATCCGTTCCTAGCTCCATCTGACTCCAGTGCTTGGGTTAATCTGGAAAGCCACACCAGTGACTGTAACATCAGTTGCACATGATCGAAACACAAATAGAAGAAGAGTTGTTAGTAAATTAAAAATAGATTATGGAACCCAGATCATTATATAAACAATATTTTTGATTTATTTTAATTGGCAATAGGGTGGTGCTGGATAACAAGGTAGCTAAAGCACCAAACGCTGAATTGTTTAAATAATGTTCTCTTAACTCACGAGTCAGGGAAGTGAATTCAATAATGTGTGGGATATCAGGCTGGGAATTTGTGGCACCAGCCTATCCTCTAGCTGTGAGAAAAGTGGATTAGGTGTAATTATGTGTGACCATTCCTTGTAGGGTACTGGTTTAGGACAGGTCTTGTGGTGTGTGCAGTGTGTGCTCTCACCTGGGGCTGTTACATCTCCACAGAAAAGTGGCACGAAGTGGTTGGGATAATTAATGATATTTTTGCAGCACGAAGGTACTGGATATGAGAATTGATGAGAAACTAATGCACACCGAAGAGAAGCCCAAGCTGCTGTCCCGCCCAGTGCAGGCTGCAGCCAGGGCCATGCAGAAATGTCACACTGCAGGTGATGCCACTGCTGGCTGTGTCCCCGTGGGATTTCTTGTCCTGCGAGCGCCGGGGAGATGGCACTGCTAACACAGCCTTTACATAGCTAAATGGTTTTTTCTTTTTCTTTTTTTCCTGATAGTGGAAAAGTTTCTGAAGACAGTAAGAGATTGGTAATTTCTTGGTGTAGTGCATGTTTGTGTCCTCGTATGTCAATGAACAGATTCAAGGATACATTTGTAGGTCTGTTTCTAAGATTGTGACACCCTCTGCTGGCAAATATGTGAATGTATAAAGCAGGCAGCTGTGCACAAGCAGCTTTACAATCAGGGCCGAAATATCCCCTTAACAAAACAGGATTCCTTCTGTCAAGACAGTTTCCTCTTACAAATGCAACATCGTCAAAAGAGAAGTGTTTCAGAGTAGCCTATCATTTTTGACAAGGTTTTCATGGAAAAAAATCATATTTTTTCTGGATGAGTTAAATTGACTTTGAAGTAAAAATGCTTTAACATTACAGAGAAAAAATGTAATTTTTTTTTTCTGGATTCGTGCAGTACTTCATTAGCCACACACCGTTATGTTTTATGCCTGGCACAGAAGCAGGTGATAACCTTCTCCTGTAAGTCTGCATGGCAATATGTTATTGATCATGATTCATTTACTTACCAAAGGTATTTGGCAGCGAGGCTGCCCTGATTTAATAGTTCCCTGAATTTCTGATTCTTTTTTTCCATCTTTGTTTTCCTAACTTTTCTGTCTTATAATATAAAAACGTTGAAAGTTTTGGAACTAGCTGGCGAGGGCTGTAAGCCCAGAAGCAAACATGCTCATGCCATATCAAAGTCCCACCACTTTTAAGCTTCTTGAAAGGGAAGAAATTGATTCCAGATTCTCAGGATGTGGCAAGCTGTGTTTAAAGAAAGTGTGTGCATTTATTATTTCAAGTCAGTTCAATCAGAACTTGATTCCTTCCACCCCCTGTGCCACTTGATAATTTTATAACAGGCCTGTTTGAAGGCGTCATGTCCTCATTGTGGGGTTAGATCTGTGTCTCAGTAGCACAACTGGATTATTCAGTTCTCCAGCTGTTGTCACCAGCCTTCACCCCTTGTACCTGAAATGACAAGTGCTCATTCACACAAGGACAGGAGTCCTTGGGAGGGTTCAGTGATAGTAGTCTTGAAAATTATTTCCTGGATGCTCTTGCTCAAGTTTTCACAGCCAGTTTGAGGGTTTTTGGTTGCTTGGTGATTGTTTGATACCGAGAAGGAGGTCTTGTTTGAGCACAGGAAAGTAAACTGAGGTCTTGTGTGTTTACTTTGGTTCCTCTGGTTGATGCTGAGCAAGTCACTCACTCTCTGTGCAGTCACCAGGGTAGCAACAATTTATGTATTCATGGGAGGAGGATGAAATCTAATTAATTGGAATGCTGTGTACATAGTCAGCATCCTGCTTATTATTTTTACTTGCGAGACTGTGTACTGCAAACCGAGGGGACAGCCTGGAGTAACCACCCATTAACTGTCCCGCCTAAAATTGTGAGTTCTTTGGCTCGTAGAATGAGCTCTTTGATTTCATGTAGGAGTTTAAAAAGTCGTTCTTGAATTGAGTTTTTGGGGAGCACCAGCTCCAGTGTGGGTGGGCGCATTCATTAGTGGTACGGAAGGATATTTCACTGCACGGCTCCTCAGAAGGCGCTGAGCTGGGAGACCACCAACATGATTTCATGCAGAGGAATTTCCAGCCGTCTGACCAGAGGACTCCGCTTGTCTGGTTTGGATTTACATCAAGAGGCCAAAAATAAAAGCGCATTTAAATCATTAACTCACATGTGATTAAATGCTGTTCACCTCTTTCAGTAGCTCCATCACACTTTGTGGTTTGGTGCGTGAGGTGGGAAATGTCTCTCTCGGTGTGCTGTGTATGTACACGTGCAGTAGAAATGCACACACACGTACGGGGCTGGAATTAACACTGCCCTGCATCAGTTTTACTCTGTGGAGTTACTACTGCTAAGCAGAGGGTCAGACCCATAGCACAGGTCTGTGCACAGGCTCAGTGGTGCATGCTGATCCTTCCTAGAAGCCATCCCATGTCTCTTGTAAAAAGCAGAAAGTCTGTTCACTCCAAACCCCAGCTTAGAATATTCACAGTAATACCAATGGTCAGATCCTCTGAGGCACTGAGGCAGGGGTAGGAGCTTCTTGGTGTGGTGGGGTAGGCTGTGACATCCTGAAAAGTCTGGACTGGTCTGGCTCCAGCAGCAGGAGAGCAAAACACCTGTCCCCAAGGTATGTCCCTGTGTGATGGGGAAGGGCAGGGAGTCAGCTCTCTTCCTTCCAGCCTGGCTTCTCTCAGCCTAAGGGGTCAGATTATAACTGTAACTCTGATATGGCTTCTCCTGAGTCTTTGGTCCTTCTGATCTGTTCTGTGCCTAAAGGCTTCACCCTGTGCCCGGAAAAGTTCCTGGCAAAGCTGCTCTTGAGTTTGCCAGAGCAAGTTTAAAAACCTGTTCAAATGCTCTTGTACTGATGGGAAGTTTCCTGTGACAGGGATCTTGGATCAGACACTAATTTGGGACCAACATTAATGCTTTATGCTTTTTGAACAGATTTTCAAGGTGCCATATAAATACATAGATATAAATATATAAATATGTGTGTGATGTCTGTGTATCAACTTGCCATTAAATGTTTTTCTTCTTTACTTGAAGAATTTCCATTTTCTACTACAAACCCCCTGTCTGTCCAAGGCCCAGCACAAGCCACAGTTTGTCCTGTGCTGTAACAGTACCAAGTTTTCTCTGTCATACAACCAGGAAGGACTAGAAAGAGCTTTTAAAATTGTTTTAAAGAAAAGGACTTGCTCTGTGATGGAACACATCAGGATGGCAGTTCTAGTGGAAGGTGTCCCTGCCCATGGCAGGGAAGTTGGAAACAGATGACCTTCAAGGTCCCTTCCAACCCAGGCTGTTCCATGATTCCATGTTGATTCCATGATTCTTTAATTTTGGCCTTTTGAAGCACAAAAAAAAAAGCAATTTCAGAACATTTTAAACAAGTTTTTATTACTCCCCCTGAGCTGAATAATGTTGGGCCCATGGTAGCTGAAGTGCTTGGCAGCTTTACAAAACCAGCCCTAATATAAAAAATACCCAGTCTTTAAAACATATGTAAAATAGCTTTTCTGCAACATTTGTGGCACATAAAGTACCAAATACATGTTGGTGAGTGTGATATAAAGCTTTTATTGCCATTCATTTGGGATGACCCACATAACTCACTCATGATATGTTAATAAAACTGTTCACTCTGTCTCCTTATAAAAACACACATATAAAGACCACTAAAACTGTGGTGATAGCTTTGTGCTAACTTGTTAAGAAGTGCTGCAAGTTGCATTTATCATCTGTCCCAAATTGCTTTATCTGCTTTCTGCCCAGTAATCAAAGACTAAAATGCCCAGGAACAGCAGTTTGCAAAATAAGTTTTCTTGAGAAATAACTTTTTGAAAGTTCTCCTCAAAATCATTCTGGCTGGAGGCCCAGAGGCATCAGTATTCTGTCTGGTACCAGTGACAGCTTTAAGGCCCAATATCTTTTGACCTGCCAGAACTGAGAACTGAAATCTTATGACATTAGAAGGAAGAGGTTTTCAGCTTTATAAAATGATAACACACCATCACCTTAATCTGAGAAATACATACTTTACAAGGGAATGTTTCTGAACTTTTCTTCTCCTAAGACCTTGCTAATTGAGGTAGGAAGATTTCCTGATGGAAATGTGAAAAAGACTATTTAAAAACAACACAAAAGGAGCATTTTCAGTAAGTCCAGATGTGATCAGACTGCAGGCTCTCCAAGACAGGGACTTGGTATGCCTGGTTAACAGTCTTAGATGCAGCCATTCTGGGAATAGTAAACATTTGCAATAAATTTACTAACAGACACAATTTTCTGACACATCTGTGCTGAAGCAACTTTGAAGACATGAAATACCATAGGGAGGAAGAGAAAAAAAAAAAAGAAAGAATATATGTATTTATATAAATTAAAGTTATAAAACATGCTGAAGTCAACAAGGTTAATGACATGATGAAATTAAAGCACGTTCTCAAGCCTTTGCTGAGTCAGGGCCTATATGCAAGGCCAGGCCTAGGCTTAAACACTTGCAATGGGAACAGTAGTTGGCAGACGCTCTCCTTTAAGAGGGAATTATTCCCCCTGTGTGTTTGAATATTCCTCCAAGTGCTGCTGGCTTTCCTGGGATGCTTTGTTCTGTTTCCCAGCCGAGCTCCCATGCTCGCACACAGGAGCAGTAGCACAGCTGGAAGTGGATTAGAGCAATCTGGCGGCAGCAGTCCTGGGAGGAATTAAGCGCCTCGCTGCTGGAATGGGAGGCCTAAATTACATTATTATTTAGGACTGATTTTTAACTTCATTGCTCTATGGTTTTGCCCTGGTGGGTAACTCCCTTCGTTGTGATAGACTTGGTGTATCTTAAGTATGTTCCCCACAGCAAGGACTTAGATGAAGCCATGGCCTTGCTCACTTCAGTGTCCAAATCTTATATAACCAAATATTCAGGTTTAAACACCCAACTGGTCTTGATGTCCTGACAGGATTGTTCACAGGCTTGTATTTAGCCATTGCAAGCTATCACATGGTGGAGAGCCCAGTGACTGGCTCCTAGAAGTCAGTTTGCAAAACTGTTGATGACTTCAAAGGGCAAAGAATTGGCCCAGGATCTGTTTTTCCCTAAACAGATCTTTTTGTTATTTTACGCATGCAAATGTTCTTCATAAAATAACAGGGAAAAGAAGAATGAGACATAAATTAAAATCAGTGTTGCTAAGTTTCTTTATTAGATAGATCTTAAGTCATTGACTTTCAGCTTGAAAACGGTGCTAGAAGTGAGGTGACAAATAGAGAAATATTCCTTGTAAAAATATCCTGGTTCTTCAGATTGCAGAATAAAGTAATCCGAATTTCATGGAGTTTGAGGCCAGAAGGATCTTTGGGCTATTTACTATCATCTCCTACCAATCACATCCCAGTCAGTTTTGCCCATTGAGCAAACATGTTAATGTTTCATCTGTAAAAGTATTTGATTTGATTGAGCAGAGAACAGGAGAAACTGAACTGTCCTTGGTGCACTGAAGTGTATTTGGTCTTTGGGGCTTTTTTCCAGTCCTTGAGCACTGTCCTATTGCTTTCCTTTGACCTCTTGCTGGAATTCCCAATGCCTTTTTTTAACTGAGGACACCAGAACTGGGAAAAATGTTTTTAATACTTGCCACAACAATTCAGTTGCAACAGAGGCAATGTGACCTCCCTACTAATACTTGAATTACTTTCATACATCCAGACTTAATTATAACTGATTTTGCTTCTGCTCCTTTTGGGGAGCTTAAGTTGAGGCATAATCACGATGATCCTTAAGTCATTTCATGGGGCTTGAAACAAAAAAAATCTCAAAAGCAGAGAAACAATGGGAAATAATTAAGATGTGAGTAACTTGTAAATCTCATAGTCTCATGGCTTTTTGTCTCAGTAACAATTTTTGAACACAAAGGACAGAAAATTCTGGAAATATTAAATAAATCTATTTGAGACTGAGATTTTTCTAAGTGAACTGAGGGATTTGGGAACTTAATAGCTTTAAAATATCATCCTCACGTGCAGCTAGCTAGGCATTGCTGTGTCTCCCTGTCATGTGTCTTCACCAATGCTGGAAATAAATAACATAGTTGAAGTCAGTGGAATGCAATTGGAATTATGCTGGTTTCAACAGAAGCAGACTTTATTCTTCAACATGCCTGGAATTGGAAGAAATTGATACTAAAGAGTCAAGCACCAACAGCCTGTACAGGAACAAACTTCTTCGCTTAAATCTTGGAACACAAGGGGTCCCCACAGCACTGCTGCTAAAGCCCAGCTGCACTCACTACCAGAAGCTCACTTTACTCTTACTTGAATGCAGATACATGTAGTTAGTTTTCCTTTGTTAGTCCCAGAATCACCTTATTTGCTCTTCCATAGTAAAACAAAAGTTTACACTCTGAGTGAACACACTTAAAAATCGAGATATCGGAGTGATGACCTCATGCGATAAAGAATGTGTGTTTATAATCTGCAGGGCTTGATTTTATTTATTTGTTCCAAGCTCCTGGTGCAAATCAGATGCTGCTTGTCTGCAGTTGCTTTAGGGACACCTGCACAAGACTAACATGGCAGAGGTCAGGATTAGGCCCTCGGGGACATGCCCTAGAAATGATGTTTGTCACTTACGTGCTGCTACAGAGTCACGATGGTTTGTGAAACGCAGGCTCGGTGCTGTTCTTCCTGGGGCATGTGTAGGCCAGTAGTTTTACATTCACTTGCTTCCTGCCCTCAGGGTCGCTTGGACTCCTAAGAGACTTGGAAATGAAGCTTTCCTTTGGTGCCATTTGAACACCTGGGTTTTCTTCTTAAAAACCAGCATTTGAAGGTGCTCTGACCACATTCTTCATGATAATATTACAAGTATCACATTTGTTTCTTGCCTCCATTGTAAAACTGGATAAGAAAAGGGAAGGAGGAAACCTGAGTTTTCAGTAAAAAAATAGAAAAAAATTAAAGCAATCTTTCTGGATGCTTGAAAAACATGTTTATTTTACTTTTTAAGGCATTATTGGTTCACCTGCTTATCTACATTTAATTTGGGAGTAGGACAGATGGTATCACAAAATTAGGAAGATGCCAAGATGCCTCTTCTTTTTGCTATATTTACTGTTTATCCCCCTCTAACCTGAAACATATGTCCACAGCTGGTGCATTATTGATTTACTAACAGAAAGTTTGTGGCCAAATAGTATTTTTATTTTTATTTTGTATATAGGAAGTTGCAAGACAAATGATTTAAATTATTTTTATAAGGTCATATAGAAAAGCTTGAGAAGAAGAGACTCAGGTCTTCTAAATCCAAGTAACCTCTTAGTCCTTGGACCTTGGTAGTAACCAAGGTCCAAGTAACCTCTTAGTCCTTGGATTGTTCTCTGTCTTAGGAAAAGGTAGCTGGGAATCGAGCTTCTAGTCTCTGTCATTCCTTCTATGGAGTTTTTGAGACACATCTGTCAAACTATCCCAAACTTTTTGAGTGAAGCCCTAATCAGTCAATCAATGAATCAATCAGTCTACATCATCAGTCTGTAGATGGGGTGAGAAGGAGAGGGAAGAGAGATGATAAGGGAGGGATCTGTCTAGAAGTTACACATTAGTCATTTAAAAGTCCTGGTCTATTTCTGATCCATGGAGAGAGACATCAATCCATTTCTAAAGGGCAGTTTGATTTTTCTTAAAATGTGGGTCTAAAGTTGGGAGAATTTCCTATGGAGGTGCCTGTCCTTGATTGCTACCTATAAGGGAGACTTGAACAATTAGATCAGACTAATTACCTAACAATTAGATGGCTGAAGTTAGGCAAGGGGAATCTTACCCATTAGCAAATCAACAGATTTTTGATGTGTCCAGGTTTCTGAGGGTGCTTGGGGTATCTCTCAGCTGTGTCAGCTCCATGTTCCTCTGAGTCCTGGATGAAGCCTGGGGCTTAGCCCTGCCATTTCTCTAACTGCACATAACCAGAACAACATCCATGTGCCTACGTGTATGGAAAATGTGTCCCTGTTTATGCCTGGTTCAGACCATGTCTGAAAGGGGATTTATGACCAGAGTTGTGTGGCTGTTTCCATGTGTGCCCCTGTGTTTGTGTGACTCACCCCACTCCTGGTGTTCGCTCGCCCCAACACGGACTGGGAGTAAAAAACCCCTTTTCAAGTTCCGGCTCTGACTTGTCTGGGGGATGAACATGAGCCCCTGTCCCCTAAAACAACCCCAAACCAGGAGAAAATGGAGATGAGGAATAAGAGACACTAATTTATTTCTCTTCTGTGTACACAAGCAGGTATTTGTTGATTCATTAAGTGGGTAAAGACAGACAGATCACAGCTTTTCCACATGGCTGTGTGGGCATTCACCTTTATTGTGGGAACATGTACAAGCCTCTTTTCCAGTGAATATTGAATTATTTATCTGGAGTGGAACATCTTTAATAGGAGAGCTGAATCACTCCAGAAACTCCCTTTGGCCCAGACTTAGGCATCTAAATGCCTTGTATGCATGGGAGCACACAACCTTCGTCCTCCTCTGCATTTCCAATGGCTCTGTCAGTGACCTCCCACTCATTTGCTGCTCAGAACTGGGGATTTTATGAGGCAGAAACATGCTGGAAAGGATGCTGCAATGCTCAAATTGGCAATGTATTTGCCCTGTGGGGAGTAAACACTAATATTTAAGTAACTTTTAAAAAAATTGGAGGTATTATCCTAGATCACATGGGTGAACTGTGAAATTATATTCAAAGGGTAGGATTCATCTCGCCTGACTTCACCTTCCTGAAAGTGAGGTGTCTAGTCTGAGCTAGTCCTTTAGGTTTCATCTGTAATTCACGCAGCAAGAAGGGCATGTGTGGAGTGAGTCATGCTGGTTTGAATCAGGTGTCTCAGGCCGTTGGATGGAATTACCCTCTGGAGCTGCTCAGGCCCTCTGAGTAGAGAGAGAACCTACAGAACCAGCTCAGACAAGGCACCTGACTCTTAAATGGCTGAACAGAAGAAATCAAGGCAGCACTCAGATCTCAAGGGTTTTATTGAAATCACAGGGGGGAAGATAAACTGTTCAATATGGAGTACGGAGTCACGTGTATTGCAGTCACAGCCCTCCACGGAGAAGAATTAATGTATACAGATTAAAGTTACAATACTCTGTTGAGCCAGCCTGAAAAAAAAGAAGTGAGCAGGATGGAGAAAAAAGAGAGTGAAAATATGAATCCTTGGTTTTTAATCAGACTGTCAGGCTAGTAGAATGACATTATTTTCTTTCCTTAAATTGCTGTTTCTTAGCTGGTTCCCCTCTCCTACCAGAAAACAGTATTGGGTCTCATATAATATCAAATTGTGAATCTGGAAGTGATCAGGAAAGGTGGTTTGTTTTTTTAAAGGAAAAATAAATCTCAGATTGTTTGATTGAGACTGTGAATATTTATGTACTGTTCCCCCTTTTCCCTCATTGCGTATTTCACCAAGTTCATTTGCGTGTGTTACAGGATAAATCTTACTGGAGGGCAGTGGAAGAAAGCAGTAAAAAGGGAAAATATCAATCAGTGATCCAGGGTAGCAGCAGGAATTGTTCATTTTTGTACATGGATCGTGGTTTGTTGAACTTGCCTGGGCTTGACAATTAAGAACCTTGCAGTTGTGCCAAGGTCAGCCTCAGGTAGTTTCAGATGTTGGCTACAAAAGGCAAGATGTTGCTGGGCTTCAATGACTTTGAAGCCTTTTTGTGACAGGGATAATCACTTAGAAAGAGGGACACATGTATTTGTCCTTGACTTGGAGAAAATGTTTTGTGACAAAAGTTTTATTTAATAAAAATGCCATGGGTGGTGTGAGTAACCTGATTTATTAGCACATGTGGGTGGAATTTTGTGAATAATAACTTGCTTTGGAAAGTAAAAGTATTTTCTCTCAAACTTTTTGAAAGAGAAGGTTATTCTCCTTTTAATTTGGAAATGATATGTTAATTTTTAAGATTACCAACATTTAAAAAGTGATGTGAAAATGATTGGATGTCTAGGCATGGCTTACTTAACCAACCATCCCCAAACATGGCATTCTTGTTTTCATGTTTGTTTGGAAATCTTGCATTATTTTGCTTAAAGTTTGTTAAAAAAATTAACTTTTTTTGCTCTCTTTTCACATAAATCAAGTAGTTTTTATGTTCAATTTGCTTAAAAATCTATTGTTCTTACTACTCTGATTGTGCCCTCTACGCCTTGCATCTCTTTCCATAATAACTATCAAGTGAAATCCTTATCCTGCAAGAGGTTCCACACAAACACATAAAAAAAGGAGTCCTCTCACCTCATTTTAGCTATTTTAAATTTAGGTATCCAGTCTGCCTATGAGGGAGAGTGAGAGAGAGAGAAAGAGAGATTGAGGCTTCTCTGGTGGTAATTCAGCTTTTCCTAGGCTACTATTTTAGGATGGAATGATTTGCCTTCCAGTGGCTTGTTCAGGCCACAGAGATTGGTGTTTATGTGCTTTGTCTGCTTTGCTATTTCTCCTTGTCCCAGCATTAAACAAGGAAGGAAATATTTGGAGTTCAAGGAAGGGGAAAAAGAGTCCTCGCCTGACCTCTGCAAACGCTGTGGGTGTGGGCAGCCTGAATCAGTTTTACTTTTTCCGAACCGTTTTTCTTTTACTACTTTCTAGTTACTTTCCGTTTTGCTTCAGCCTTATTTGACCCACAGAAAACAGAGATGGAAACGACCGATGACGCTGGAAGTTTTATGGCCGGTATTATTTCAGGGGTCAGATTAACTGATTAAAATAGTGTCTTTTGGCTTTAAAAGCTGCTGGAGAAATCCTAACCCCACTGAAGTCAACAGTAAAACTTCCATGGGTTTCAGGATGGCCAAAATTTCACCCTGAGTACCTATTAATGAATCTTTGTCATCTAGCCCTCTGCTTGACTTGCAGGACTGCTCCATGCATTACATTTTCCAGTGTTTTGTTCAGATGTGGTGTAAGTACTTCAAGGCACAAGGAT
The DNA here is from genome assembly GCA_013397815.1 of Aleadryas rufinucha. Lineage (NCBI taxonomy): Eukaryota > Metazoa > Chordata > Aves > Passeriformes > Aleadryas > Aleadryas rufinucha. Next base: position 17,608 of record VZTH01000026.1, read on the forward strand.
TTCTCTCCATCTCCTGGAAATAGTTGCACAGGCTAATAGTTTAAGGAAGTTTTTGCTTGAAGAGTTGAGTAACAGAGCCAAAGTCTGTTCTTGGTTGAACTGGAGCAAATATGGACTAGCTTGTTGACAATGCAGAGTTACTCCTCTCTTATGTCAGTGTAACTGAGAGCACAGTTTTGCCAATTATTAACTTCTGTTACATTATGTGTATTTCTGTGCATGTCAGAATTTGTTAATCTCATTGTTCAACATCAAGCAACCTTCTGCTGAAAACAGAACGTCATTGTGAATTAGGTATCATCAGCTAAATTGAACCTCACCCCGCGCATTTGACAGATGGTAATACATTCATTAAGTGTTCTGTGGTTGCTTTGAGGTTGGAAAGTGCTATTTTTCTGGCTTCTAACTCAGGATTCTTAAGTAAAGTTGTTTAAAATCATAGTTTTGAAGGGAGAAGAAAAATCACAAAAAGCTCATGAGATTTTTTATTAATATTGTTGTTTACTATTGGTGGGATGACAGGGCAGGACTGTGACTGCTAGCAGTTGTCTTTGGCTGCATAAGTAGCCCAGAATGAAGTAGAGAAGGCTGAGAGAGATGGTTCCACCATGGATTTTGTATATACATGGGTAGAACTTCTTGGAATTTGAGGTTCTATTAAATATATCCCAGTGGAGGCAATGTGATCCTGGTGCCTTTGTGCTTGGTGATTCCACTGCCCAGAGAAATGGTTTCCAGGAGTTCAGACATTTCAGCTGTTGCATGGATAAGCTGATGACGGCTCCTCTCTCAGAGTTGGTCACATTTGGGATCTCTAAGTTCCCACTGAAAGTCTTCAGGGTGGGGAAGCAGTTGGAGGTAGAAATTTCAAAAGCAGCACAGAGCCACATACTCAGGCCTGGCTCTACTTGGTGTTGTAATACTGAATCCTCCACCCTGACATTACCCAGACAATGCAAGGGTGAGATTAGACACTTCAGGAGAAGTTCTCCCCACAGCTCATTTAGGGGTCACCAAAACCAAGTGTAGAAGACAAAACTCCACTGATCACAGAGGAAGCTGTCAGGGTGTTTAATTCAAACCCATTATTTTAATTTACTCACTTCCAGGAAGATCAGTACCACCCATTAGCTGTTATCAACAAACCTATTTAGTTATTTAATGACTTCCCAGAGGACAAGTTGCCAAGGGAATTAGGTGCTTAGCCAGTTCTGAAATTCACTATGGGTGGTACTCTCACAAATGGGGAATTAGTAATTTTTTAGTTCTTCACATATTTTTAAATGTCTTCATCCAGTCTGGTGCTGTGACTGGTGGTCACATGGCCCCTGCCCTGGTGAATGCATCCTCTCCCCTGTGTTCTCAGTGGAGACAACGTGGAGAGTCAATCAGATTTTCATGAAATATCCATAGTATGGGAAGTTTGGATTTAAATCCAAGTTTAAGGAATTAATCCAACTGAGTTTGGTCAGTAACATGAACCCAGACAGTTCTTTCCTCAGGAAGAGTCCCAGAACATTCAGAGCTGTAGGTTATTCTGAAGAGGTTATTTCCTGGTCTCCATTCACAATTTTTCACATTTCACATAATGCCTAAATATCTACCAGGTAAGAGAGGAAATTAGATTCTTTTACACAGCCTCCTACTTTGAGTGGGGATTTCCCCGAGTACCTTCTCAAGGAACAGAAGATTTCAAATCATATAGATAAATCTGAACGTGTCAGGGCACCTAAAAAGTAGGATTTGCAATATGGATATTTGCACATGGATTTCAAAAATGCATTGGAAACGATTGACAGGCTTTAAAAATCTGACCCTGTGCACCTAAAATCCATTTGGTATGGCAATTTTTTGATTTTAATTCTCTTAGTTTTTCAAATTTTTTTCACTATTTAATTGGAAGGAGGGCAGTTTTCTCTTATTCACTATTTTTCTGTTTTCCAGGCTGTTCTGAGAGGTTTACTAGGATCAGAAGAGTTTTGATTAAATAAATGGGGTCATCGGTGTCACAAGTAGTTGTTCAGTTCTTGACTACCAGGACAGAAGATGGTCCTGACTGTGTGGTGATTTCATTGTGAGATGTCAGGATCCTGTGGGTTCCAGCAGAGCTCATGAATTAGGTCACAGATGTATTGAACCGTGAAGATGTGCATATTTCTGGCCTAAAGCTGCCATATGCAAGTGCCAAGTATGAATTCAGATACATGTTTTTCTCACTGTCACAAACAGGCTTCACTCCAGGCATTGTTTTTGGGACAGCCATGACGCACTTTGATAGAGTAATGAGAGCAAAAAAAAACCACCCCAAACCCTAATAAGTTCCAGAAAAGTTACATAAACACACCTCACCTGCTGCTCCTGTCTCCGTGCACACACCTGCCTGACCCCATGGGTTAGCACCAAGCATCAAACATCCTCCTGACACTGGAATATTGCTCAGATGACTTGGAGAACCAACAGTCCTACTGGGTGAAGGGAATGCTGGAAAGTGGTCACCATTGAGCCGGTTGTCTAAATTCCAGATGAACAAAATTGAATTGAATCACAGTAATTCAAGTCCATTGTCTCTACATGAACACACTGTAAGAGGACACAGTCTGAGGCTGACCAAGAGAAGAACTGTCTATTCAACAGGTGTTATAGGTCAAACCAAAAAGAGATTGCTCAATCCTTTGAGTGCTGCCACACTCCACAGTTCCTACCCTCCCCTGGAAGTTGTGAGGCAGGACAGCTGCAGGCGATTAAAGGCACCACTGCCAGCATCTGACAGCAGAATGTCAGTGTCAAAATGCAATTTGAATTGATTAAATGAGGGATGGCAACACTTTTGTTTTATGGATGGCAGCACTTCAGTCACTTTAGATGCTCTGCTTTCAGAAATAAAATTCTTTCCCTCCCTGCTATGTTTGTGGGGGTGTTTTCAGTTGGATCGCAGTCATTTCTCCAGTCAATCAATTAAGCCAGGGTTTGCCACTGTGTCTCAGAGTCAGCCACAAAAGAGCTGCTATGGTTCCCTGGTGCTGGGCCAAGAGGCTTCAGTGGGAGCAAGGCATCAAGCGGCTTAATCTGACTTCCACTGCTGGCACAGGTTTAATGGATGTTAGGGCAGCAGAGAAATCATGTTCTGTGGTGTTCAGCTCCTGCTCTCTCAGTGGCCCTGGATGTGCAGCCTTTCTCCCTGTGCCAAAAGCACAGGGGCAGCTGACAACAGAGCCTGTGGAGTTACCTGTGCCAGCAAGGCTCTCTGTGAAGGGCGATTGCTGCAGCCCTTTGAAGCGCCTGTTGTGGTCCATAAATATATTTAGGACCACAGAATCATAGAATTGTTTGGGTTGGAAAACATCTTAAGGAGTGTCTAGTTGCAACACCCCTGCCATGGACTCCTCCCACTATCCCAAGTTGCTTCAAGCCCCATCCAACCTGGCTTTGAGCACTGCCAGGGATGGAGTCACAGCTTCTCCAGGCAACCTGTTCCAGTGCCTCACTACTTCACAGTCAAGAATTTCTTGCATACCAAATTAACCAAATTTCCCGTGTTTCAGTTTGAACCCATTGCTCCTTAGACTTTATCTCCATAGGCCTCATAGTGGTACATCACCTGAGTAACTCTTGCCTAAGTTCAGTGGCAGTAAGTTACTCAGAGATATAAGATTTTACAGTATTAAGCCATTAATACTGACTCCAGGCTACATCTGCAGCAGGTATAAATCACTGCAGGTAATTTTCACCAGCTGAAATTCTGGCCCTAAGCCCATAAGTCATGTTGTTATTTTTTCACATTGTAAATTCTTGCTGTTCCTTATTTATGTTGCTTTAGCACTTTGGGGCACTTGTGGGGGGCCAGGACTCCATCATGCTTTTCACCCTTCAAACAGAAACACGAAAGACCCTTCTTTCCCCCAACTGTTTGCAGTTTAAGTAACACACAAATCTACATAGAGTTATTCAGGTTTTTGTGAGTGCATTATTGCAAGCAATTTTTTCTGTTATCGTGAGAGTGAAGCATAAGAACACAAATTCCTTGCCTGGGTGAAAAATTTGCACTCTGCTGTAGAGGTCTAGGTGACATTTGAAGACTGGAATTTGTTGGAGACAGCAGCAGTGTGGGACATGATCTTCAGTAACTGAACTAAGAGGTCTGGAGTCTCCTCTCCATTGCAAGACCCTGTTTGAGATCTCTCAAAAAGAGCATTTGCACCCAAGCTGAACCTGAGTTAAACTGGAATTTTAACACTGGCTAATATCTCATCTCATTTGTAGTATATCTTTCAGCTGCATGGAGCTCTGGTTAGCACCTTTGGAATTACTGCTATGGCCTTTAATTACCCTGGAAGGGGGTTGAAAGAAGTAAAACTAAGACCTGATAGAGCTGAAGTAATGCTAGAAAATTCTGCTTCATAGTAGTCCTACATGGCTGGTTAGAAAAATGAATGAGCAGTGTACAGGGTTCCAGTTCCTGTCTGATGTCTTTCAACAGACCAGAAGAATATCATAGGGAATATGTGGTTTTTTGGTGTATCATATTGACAAGCTGTTTTTTCTTTCTGTGATCTCTTTCACTGCTTTTTGTTGTTTGTCAGGAGAAGACAGGGCACAGCAAGGTCCCTGTGTCCCTTTTCCCACTGCAGGATGAGCCTTATCTTCAGGCAGATGTACCTTGCTGGGCTACTTTGCCATCGGATTGTGTAGGCTTTGGAGCACAAATTAACAACAAAGAAATGGGTTCTTGGCTTTTTTTCTAGACACTACCATAGCCATTGACAACAAGTGTTTATAAACAATTCTTATCCTGCCCTAATCACTTACTCTTTGCTTTTTTATTGGCAAAGCTCTTGAAAGGGGCTTGGTGAAGGCTCTGAAGAAGCTGGATGACTACCTGAGAACTCCCCTGCCAGAGGAGATTGATGCAGACAGCACTGAAGAGGAGAAAGTGTCTAAACGCAAGTTTCTGGATGGAGATGACCTGACACTTGCTGACTGCAACCTTCTGCCCAAACTCCACGTTGTCAAGGTAAAAGATGTCATAAGATGGTCAAAGAAGCCTTATCTGGCACCGATGTGCCTTGCTCTGACAGCTGAGTGCCAAAGCCAATGTGTATTTCAGCAGAGAGTTCTTAAGTCCTAGAAGAGCAGTTTGAAATACACTTTTGCTCGTCAGTGTTTCCTACAGGTTAACTAAAGGAACTTTATGTTTAGTAGACAGGAAAACTGTCCCATCACTAATTAGTGGTGAAGACAATATTAAGTTCTAGGTGTCTTGTCTCTTTTTTTTTACCCTGCTGCAAGTAACAGCAGCATTTCATATTAATTAGTTCCTAATGCCCTTAAGAAACATGTCAAATCTTTAGTCAGTTCGCACCCATTTGTAACTTAAGAGCAGCAGTCCATCTCTTTGGGGAATATTTATTCCATCTGGTATTTCACACAGAGAAGTTAACAAATCAAAGTCACTGCCAAGGTCCAGGATTTAAGATGTACTATGGTTGCTGGTATAGCACAAATCGTGTACATCATCTTGACTTCTAAATGTTGCATTTAATTTATCAGATGACATGTTGCTTTAGAATAACCCAAGTACCTGGCAGACCTTGGCAAGCGAGCGAGCTAGGAATTAAAGCCAAGTCATGCATCTAATTTGGCTCTGTGAGCCAAAACATAAACTGAGCCTGGGAGCTGACTGCACACACGCAAAAAGAAAAAAAAAATTAAAAAGCGCATAAGTCACCAGGTAAGAAATGTGATAATGTCCTCACAGGTTTAGCGCTTTTTCTGGCTCGTCTTCATTGGCGACGTTGGAGTCAGACAATGCAGAATGAATGTGTGGCACCTCACTGGTTCTTGTCTCCTAGGGATGAAATGAAAGATGTCAAAAGAGAATTAAATTTTTTCTCAGACAAGCATAGCCATAGGATATTGCCTGAAAAGCATTTTACAGATAGAAGAAAAGGGTAAATTATTTTTTCATTTGATGGAAGATGTGTGTTGGAAATTTTGAAAATGTTGACTTAAGTTGCCCAGCAGGTTTTATCTTCCCCATATGCGTGTGAAGCATCATGGAAGGCAAGAATGCTTAATTAAATGCAGTTTAGGACAGGATTTGGACTTGCATATACAAAGTGGATCCTGGCAATAAAAACAAATCACAGTCGTTTCTGAGAACATGACTGTCCTAAGAAATCTGAGATGGAAAACAGCTCTACCATGTGCTTTAAAAATGAAGGGGAACTCTGTGGCACATATGTATGTAATTTATGCCCAGGAACAATTTTATACTGTCAGAAAAATTAGAGATTGGAAGCACTCATTAAATTAGCTAATCCATCCCTTCCTATCAGCTAGTTCACTCTGTCACCACAGGCTTATTCTATATGGTATATTGAAATATCCCAATCCAGCAAGGTACTTAACCAACCAACTAGCTTTAAGTACAGATTAATCCCATTGACTTCAATAGGACTGTACAGGTGCTTAAAATTAAGTATGCACTTAACTATTTTCCTGAATAAGGGCCTGAGTGTTTTTAGAAATCGAAAATTTGCCTTGATAGACAATTTCCTAGTCTAACAAGTCTTGAAATAACCATTTTCTCCCTCAGTTTATCCCAATGCTCCTGTTTCTAATATATGCTAAATCATCTTGGTTTCCTAATCATGGTACCCATACCACCCTGAATTTTTCCTTTTCATGAACATGAAGACAGCCTTCCAACAGCTGTAGGTGGTTATATCCTCTGACACCATTGGCCAGGCAAAATATATTACATATATTGAAAATATAATACCATATATATAAAAAATTATGTTAAATATAGTGATTAATATGAAAATATATTATAATCATTACTAATGCCTTTCTCTTAAATCTGTCTTGCTTTTTATGATTCAGCCCCTTATTATGTGGTGTCTCAGCTTTAAGTGATGAACTTAAAACTTGTAAAAAAGCCCCAAAACCCCAATAAGTTGCAATTTGGTCACAGTAGCCAGGTCATTGCTTTAGAGTGTCCCCAGGCCAAGCAGCAGCCTTGCAAGACAGGGGACAACCAGCAGTCACTTCTCAGGCTTTTCTATGATAAATCCCTGATTCTCCAAACATTCCTCTCGTTTGCTATTAATTATATGACAGAAAAGAGCAAGAAGCTGCCTAAGAAGGAATCTGGAGATACGTCAGCAGTGAGATGGTTTTTTTTCCACCTGTTTCACCTTTTCTTTAGATTGTTGCAAAGAAATACCGCAACTTCGAGTTCCCGGCGGAGATGACGGGGCTGTGGCGGTACCTGAAGAACGCCTACGCCAGGGACGAGTTCACCAACACCTGTGCAGCAGACAAAGAAATCGAGCAAGCCTACGCAGACGTGGCCAAGAGGCTCAGCAAGTCCTAACTGCCCCCAGCCGTGGCTCAGTATCCCCTTTTACAGACTCTGCTCCTTGTTGCCTTAAGATGTACTTCATCCTTATGCTGTCTGGTTGGCATCCCTATGACTTCACCTGTTCCAAGTGTATTGGGCAGGGACTAATCTGCCTCTCCCTGGAGAAAAGAGAAGGCAGCTCTTGTGGGGGGTGGAGACCCTTTGAAGTCTAACCCAAGATCTGGCTCAACTAGTATTACTTGCAATCAGTATTGGAAATGAGTCCACTTGAGTAGCTTCTTGTTCTGTGTTGGGGGTACATCATTACCTGTATTCTTTAGAGATTTAAAAATAGCTGAAATTTCAGGTAAGAGAGTTAGGAACACATAGAACTGGTTCTTTAGGTTATTTCAAGGACGCTTTTTCCCCCAGTTCTATTAAGATCCTTGAGGCATGAACAAAATAACGAGAGAGAGGGGGAAAATAGGAGTTTGACCCTAAAGCAGAAATGCTCTTAGTAGTTATATTTAAATAAACTCTCTGAATGCATCTTGTGTCTTAGCAGGCCCAGGAGTTTATAAGGTATTTATTTTTAACTTGGCGCAAGAGGGGGAAGCCTGAGCGAGTATGTCAGACTTGCAGATGCTACTCTGCATAAAATTTGCATGGTGGTATTGGATCCGAGTGTTTAAAGCAAAAGAGAGTGAATGAGCAATTGAGCAGGCAGCCCTTGGAAGAGCAGGGCCTGTGCCAAAATGCCCAGTGGATCTGCTGGTTGGTAGAGACAGACAGACACGGCAATAACAGGGGCAGCAGATTGACTCCAGCACCCACAGAGGGAATTGGCACAGCAAACCAAACCACGTAGGATATTGTCGTCTTGACAGTATGGTTGCCAGTTCCTTTATAATTGCTATCTTGGGAAACTTGGATCAGCAGTGGGAAGCTGTCGCTGCACACGGATTCCAGGCAGGGGAAGCGCTTTCGTCACCTTGGGCTCCAGATGGGTCACTTTCAAGTGCTCATCATCTCACCCCAGGAGGAGTTTGCTGTGAGAGCCTCAAAGAGGGCAGGCTGGCACAGGGAGAGGCATGTTTCCAGCCAGGAATTCTGCAAGTGTGCTAGCAGAAATCCATGCAATCCCGCTCATCCAGGCTTTACTGATCCAGATTCCATGGTTCTGAATTAGGTTTTTTCCTAAAAGAGATTATTTTGCTCTATCTGCAGTGCCTGCCTGGCACATCTGCTTTACACTAGTGATTATTTGCATGTTCCTTTAGCGAATCCAGAATGACAGCTCTTTCACTTGAAACTCATGTGCTCTGGTATGTACAGCAGAGCACATGGCTCACACGTTTCAGTTTGGGGGGCATTTATTGCTGTTTTGAAAGATAAAATAAAGCTGAGCTGTAACCTGATGTGGCTCCCCTTCTGATCAGAGCTGCTAGAGCTGCACTGATTTGAGGGGAACCTGAAGCTGGTGAGCTGTGACCAAGGGGAACCTCACAGCAGACTTGTTTCCAGACAGAGAGCTGGGAAAGTGGAACAACATTGAAAGCCAGGCTCTGCCATGTGATGCTGATGACAATCTGAAACCATCCTTTTGCTTTGGTGGGATAATTCCACTTTTCACACTGACCCAGCTGGGAGCAGAATGTTGCTCATTGACTGAAGAGAGTTTGCGGTTGACTATTGTTTCTCATGCAATGGTCAATTTGTTCTGAACTTTCAAAACCTTGGAAGAAAATCCATGAACTCCCAAGCCTTCTCCTAGAATGGGCTATTTCAGCAGCGGCTAGACTGGAGGGCAAAGGCTTGCACTCTTTAACATATTGCTGAGCAATCAGCTGGCTCAGAGAACACTAATAGCAGCCAGAAAAATCTAATGAGATTAGAAGTGTCTGCATAAGCACACGTAGCTTGTTAAAAATATTTCTTCATGAGATTGGAATTATTGTGATATTATTTTCTTTCTTTTCTTTTTAAAAATTCCTTTGATTATTTATTTATTTATTTATCTTAATTGACTCAATCCTTTCTGTCTTTCTGGTTTTTGTTTTCACTCAGCACGTGGGTCAGAATGGCTCAGTCAGTTTAGGAAAGTGTTATTAGCAAAGCTCTGCAAATTTGTTCTAGTGAAAAGTCTTCTATCTGATCAATGGTCCTGGGAATTTTTTACTTTCAGTATGACCCTGTTGATCAACAGAAACTACATTTTTCTCAGTTGTTTTTTCCCAGGTTTGCACTTCAATCAGTAGCTTTGTTTAGTCACAGTTGCAGTGAATCTTTGAATAAAAGACACAGAAGCAGATGCAGATTCTTGTTCTCTGCTTATTATATTTAGCTCCTAAAAGAAGACTGTCCAAACATGTAGCAGACCTCAGGCAGGTGAACCAGGGTCTGCCCTGATTTCCATCTCAGAATCTTCATAATTTTGCTGAATCTCATAGTTCTGAAGTGCTCTTATATGTTTGGTTTTGTTTTTCATACAAGAGGGCCAAATCACAATCAGTTGATTTCAGTGACCTCAAACTGCATCTGTTTTTTTAAAAAAAAAAGTTTAAAAATGGTTGGGCTTATATCAAAAAGAAAATTATCTATAAATGCAATGAACTTTTTCTAAGAAGATTTCCGTGTTCCTAAAAACTTTTTAAGATTTCATAATAAAATCTGAAAGTCCTCAGGCTAATTTTTTAATTAATTACAAAATAAATCCTTAAATATTTTCATTTTTCATACACTATTCCAAAATATCTAGATAAAATATAATGACGGCTATGATAAAATATTAGAGGGAAATGGAGCAGTTTTCAGTTATGGTGTCAGTTCTGTCTGAATTCAGTTCTCACTCTGCATCCTAACTTTGCATTTTATTCATAACTCTGTTATAGGCTGATCCAAGACTATGGACAGGTTCAGGCATTCCCTGACCTTTGTTTGGGTTTGAAATCCAAGCTCATGTTTTCAGATCTGTAACTTTCACTCACCTTTGTGCTTTTTGGCTTTATCCACAGCCAGAAGCAGGAAATACTGGAAATCCTACATAGAAAAGTGTTTTGCTAAGATTTTGAGCTCAGTTCTCAAGACTCAGGATCCATCACAAAAAAGATTTTAAAGGGCTTCAGACTCTTTTAGGCAGAGTATTTTTGGTGACCTTCCATTGTATTTAGAATTATAAGTAATAAATATTAATCATACAGGATTCTATATCTACATTTGCAAGGCAGCATTTCTGAAAAGAATCTAAATGACAAGACAGACATTGCAGATTTACAATAACTTTGTTCGTAAATTTTTTTGCAAGATGTAAAGAAAGACATAGTGCAGAGAGGGAAGAAGCCAACAATGTGGATTTAATCATCTGCATTTCAGAAATGCAGACCAAATGTCTGTGAAGATGTCCATTTCATCCAAACATTTCTTAGATATTTATTTCAAAGCTCCCTGCTCAGTCAATCCAACACTCCATTCATATTGGAATGAATATTGATTTTTCTTCTATTAGCAGTGGTATGGGAGTTCTTGTGGATCCCATAGGTTAGTTATCCTTATTCTCTGTTAGACTGTTTGAATTGCCAAGAGGTCATTTTGCAGCACAGGTAGTACTAAAGAGTATCTGTTTAAAGTTTATTTAAACCAGGGTTTCTGAGAATCAATTTTTCCTATAGAAATCACATAATGATATTGCTTTATCAGGTCTAGTGTGGAATATAGAGCTACAGGTTACTCCTCTGTTTGCATCAGCTGAAAAGCCACTGCCAGGGGGGAATGGCAGTCTATAGCACAAAGAAAATAGACAACTTGGTTTCCTACAAGAAAGTTCAGCTGAATTGCATATAGCATTTATTTAAAAATATGTATTTATTTTATTTTAAGCCCTCAACACCTTTCTTCCTCTCTTGTCTGTGCTCAAATTCAGCTTCAAGATAGCCATAACCATTTCCTTGGTGACAAGTAGGATTCTCGTGGATGGGCACATGGGGAACCGTGTTTTAGTTTAACCCTTCCATCTGGTAGGATGAAGCCCCCTGTCTGCATCACCTGAGTTTGGCTAATTAGCTGAGTTGAAAGTATTGCAAAAATTTAGCCAGTGGAAATCACACTCCTGTAAAACCAGAAGCACATGGCAGCACTATTTTTTTAAAAAATGAATAGGTGTTTTAAAGAAAAAAAGTACCCCTTAAGTCTTGTGTCCTCCTTCATGTGTATTCTTTTAAGCATCAGGAAATTTGTCTTTGTTTATTTCTCTTCTAGATGTATTAATTATTCTTGAATTGCTTTTGATATTAAGAAATATTTTTCCAGTAAGATTTTGCCTTTCTGCTGAATCTTTCATCTCTTCATTAATTTTGATGTCTGCAATGACTTAGTAATTCCAGAGGAGGCAGGAAAGCTGTGAGGTTTATACTTGTTGAGAAGTTGAAGAAGGTAATGATTTTTTTTTTTTTTTTTGAGAAAACAGTATTAAAATAATTTAAAAAGTTGTATCTTTTCATCTGGGGTACTTTAACCAAGAGTGATTGACTGTTTAGTCTGGACTGTGAATTTCAGCACAGACAGGAGCAAGGCAGCGTATTGAAGGTGGCTTTCCCGAGGGGTTTCTCTGAGGTAGTAGACATGTTCCCTCTGAGTCACAAATTCCCCATTTCCTCCGTTCAGGAGGGATGTGCTGGTTTGGACCCTGAACTGTGATTGCCCACTCAGTGCTCACCAGTGAAAAGAGGAGTCCTGTTCCCTTTTCTCCTCTTCCAGCTCATGTGCAGGGAAAGCAGAGAGTGTTAAGCTGCTTTATTTATTTGTCCCACATTCCAAACAACCCTCGGCCCCAGAAAAGCCCAGAAACCCCATCCAATGCTATTTTCCAAAGCTTTATCTGTCCCTTTTTTAACACGTGGCAAAAAAGCCCGAAAAATCTTGTGTAACCCCTCAGGCACTCCTCATGCAGGACTCAGCAGCCTCTCAGAGACTGCAGTAATCATCTTATTCCCCTGTTGCCCCAAATCATTCCCCTTTCACCATTCACTGGAGAGATGCTAATCCTGAAAACACTCCCCAGGATGCGTTTGAATGTGGTGTATTTGAGCTGCGCTCATCAGCTAAGCAGCTCTGAATGATGACATTGTCACAGCTCAGCGGGTCGTGCCTCTGCTGCCAAGGGGACCCACCGCCTTCTGGAGGAGCCCAAACTGCTCCACCAGTGATGGTGCAACCATGATGAAAGGTTTGAGGGCCACCTTTCCTCCTGCCCTGCTCCCTGTCTGAAGTGTTAGAGCTCAGCTGGAGCCATGATCCAGCGCTAATGAGCATTTCTGGCTTGCAGCATGTGAATAGGGACTACTGATGTGTTTAATGTTAAACATGTGCTTGCCTGCCTGCCTGGAGAGGGGCCTAGAAGTCATGACAGAAAAGCCTATATTAATGAAGGGCATTATTATTCTCTTCCCTTTGAAATCTGGTGGCAGAATTCCCAGTGGGGGAATTCCCAAGAGGAATTCCCAGTAAAGCCAAAGGCGGCATAAGCATGAAGATGTTTCTAGTGCAGAGAGAACAGAGTACACTCAGGAAGAAAAGGAGGCAGCAGTGATATAAAGGGTCTTAGTGCAGAAGAAGGACACCAGGTGGCAACTGGAGGGACACGAGTGGTGCTGCCAGGCTCTGTTCTGGTCCCATGGGGGGGTTCAGAGTGGAGCTGGGACCAGGCTCTGCTGGCAGTGTAATGCCAAGGCATGTTCTGCTGTATCTCCAACCACACTCCCTATGGTGGTATCCCACAGCACAACGATGCCTCCACTGTGTCTGCTTCACTCTTATTATGAAGTAGCTTGTCTAAAGAAAACTAAGAAGGGTGGGGGAATTTTTTTTTTATGTATACATGGAGTAAAAACAATCCAAATATGCTTTAATGGTTCTCAACATGATACTGTCAATTCTCACCACAGGGTGGAATTTGTTGGTGGAAATTAAATTAAATTAAATTAAAACAGAAAAGCTTGGCTATTGCTAATGGGTACTACTGGGAGCCCTAAAAGCAGTTTGCAGTGTAGAACCATAACAAGAGTGAACATCCTTTAATTCCCAGAATTGCTTGTGTTTCACAGGGTCATTTTAGCCTATTCTACTGCACTGCTGAGAAGTTGCTCTTTCCCTGTCTCTCTAGGTCTATAAACTCTGAAGAATTTGGGAAATGGCTACGGGCACCAAATTAGTCTTTTTCACTCCTTTTTTTTCCTCCTTCATTAAATTAACTACTTTAGTTTGGAAGTAAGCAATAAGTAAGTAGAATTTGCAAACAGCAGATTTCTCTACTCTTTCATTAAGAAAGTTTTTAAGAGCTTTCAGGAAATGAGAGGTTATCCCCAGCTTTGGGAATAAACTGTGGTATAAAATACAAATGTAAGTGGGATTCTGATTAAATTATTGAAGCAGAAAGATTGCAGTTTGTTTTAAGGAGCATGCTTAGGAGTAAATGAACAGAATATTCCAGATACTGTAATAGGGGCTTCAGATTCCGTTCTAGTTTCTCGTTTGGGTTTTTGGGGTTTGTGTTTGGGTTTTTTTTTTGTTTTTTTTAAATTATCTCTTGTACAACATAAAAATATATATATACATATACATATATATATTTTCAGAGTATTTATCTGCATTATTTAATTCAATAATGCTGTGAAGTTTGTTGGGATGGAAGGTGGCATAAAGAGGAAAACTTACACTCTTGGAACAGCACTATTATTCCTGTGTCTTTGATTTGGTTCCCACTGGAATAAACAAGAACCACACCATTTAGTTGTGTGGAAGCAGGATCTCAGCTTCACAGACCCCAAAAGTTTGGCAGTCCCTTGGAGGGCAAGGTAATTTGCTGTTTAGCAGTCTGAGCCTTGCAGTGGGCACAGTGCATTTTGAAGGCGTCCAGAGCTGTCCTTGGGTGAAGGAGCAACGCTTGCAAAGGACCCCAGTGAATCCCCTGCTGTTTTAAAATGAGATTAAGCCATCATGAGACGTGGACTGGCTAACCCCAAACCAGACACACTCGCCTGCAGCACAGCCGCTAAATTGGTCTGACATCAGGAACCGCAGAGAAGGAGCTTGGCCTCAGAAGTGAGTCAAAGCAGCATCTTTGTCACCAGTCATTTTCTATTTATAATGACACAGATCTATTTTATAATCACGGGGAGGCACAACAGGAGTGTGCTTTGTTCTGCCTAAATCGCATTTCTCGTGCGGGTGCGTTTAAACACAGCCCTTGGCCCCTTGCCCCACACCACACACACCCAGGGCGGGCAGTTCTGGCACAACAATGCACACCCTGTCGTGCTTGAATGCTCAAAGCCTCCAGTGCTGGAGAAATAAACTCCTGCTAAATGGCTTAAAAATGTTCCCTTAAGTGCACCGAGCTGCCCCGCTGCTGCCTCACTTCTTGTTTCCAAGGCTGTTCTGTTTCTAAGCCTTGTATTTCAAAGAAACCAGGAGTGTGTTGTGTTGTTTAGTGATGGAAATTGCTGGGCATTATTACCTGTATGAATTTGGGGTGGAAAAACCCCAATGCCCAACCCTCTTTCCTGGTGCAAACCTGACAGCTTGTGCTCCTGACTGTGTTTTCAGTGGCTATGAACAACTTCCCAACAGCTGATTGGTTTTGCTCCCGGAGAATGGGTCCTCATCTGTGCAAACCCTCACAGCTATGATGGTAACCCCCCTTTGCTCCCTTTTTTTTTTCTTTTTTTAATGAAGGGTCCTGCTGTGTATTTTGTAGAAAATGACTATCTAGTGATCAATAGATTTATTTTTGTAATCTTTTTTCAGTTCTAAAGCCTGAAGATCAAAACCAAGTTGCATAGTAAGATCTGGGGGTGAGCAGAAGTGCTTTCCTCCCTGCCCCCCCCACCAAACCTACTCATTTTCAAATCCTGACTCATTTGGGGCACAATCCTGGTTACTTTGAGGGGGTCTGAGCTTGAAAGAGAGGAAGGGGAGCCCACTAAGAGAGGATTGCAGGAACCAGTCTGGAAGTCTTAAGAGATACGTGGACAAATTTCCTACCAGTGTGTGAGCAACCTGTGCAGAGACCTGCATGGCCCCAATGGACCCACAGTTGCTTAAAAACTGCACTGACATTCAAAGCCAAAATTTGGGCAGTGAACCATGACATGAGGATCAGATTTGGTACCTCTTTAGGGCTTTATACAGGGGAAAAAAGCTCATTTGAAAGGACACTCAAATTTTTAGATACTGGTCAGGGCCTGAGTTCACGACTGAATTTTCTCCTCCAAAATGTCATTAATCCCAGAAATGCCTAGTGAATTCAGGGCTCCCACCTGAAGTCCTCGGCTAAAAGCAAGATCAGGAGCTCTTATGGAGGAAGCATAAACTCAGGTCTTTAAACTCAGACCTGGTAAGCTTCAAAGAAAAGTAATTTATTTGTAAACAACTATTTTATAGCGTCTGACAGTGAAAAGTAACTGTGTATCCAGGGGTCTCAATCAGATAAGAAAGAGAGCCAGGATAAAATCCCTTTGCATACCTGTGTTTTTCAGTCAAGGAACATCCTCTCTTAATGTGCAATTTTAGATTAAATTGCAACCTTTTGGGGTAGGAACCATGTATTTGTTCTCTGCATGTGCAGCTCCTTACGTGACAGGACCCTGATTGGGGCCTTTGTGTGCTGCTTTAACCCTCATAATCTATAATAATTGGAAAAATATAATTAAAATGTCATTGCAGTTCACCTTTAATATTATGATTGTGAGACTGTACTCTGTCAACTGTGAATAAATTAATGTCCTTTTTGTATAATAGGTAGTATATTTTATTATTGAAGAGAGAGTTAAATTTAATTTTTAAACACACAGAAAAAGTATCTGCTCATTGTTTCATTTTAGGCTTTTGAATATATATATGCAAATATTTCTTTTGTATCCTTCAAACGAGTATGTGTTAAATGAAGAAACCCACCTTCCTGAATTGGAGCCGTTTATAACTGTAGTCCAAGAGTGATTAACACCTGATAATTTGAATAAAAGTGGTTTATTTTCTCATTGGGTTATTGCTGAACTTTAGTTTAATTTTGTTAATTGTTTTTTTTTGTAACAGGCAACTTTTCTTTGCCTGCAAGAAAAAAAAGTGTGCTCAGAGCTTGAATACAGCTGTAGTCATCCCTTACTCTAAGAATGGGATATGAGAACTGGTGGGGTTATAATGCACATATATAAAATAATGGAGGGGGCAAAATGGGGTGTGACTATTCACTATTTCTCATATCAGAGGTTATGTGTTCCTAATGAAGTAATCAAGCAGCAAGTTTAAAGCAATCAAAAAGAAAAGCCTTTTTACACAGGGTGTAATTAAACTTTGGAGCCCTTTATTGGATGATGCTGTGCAGATCAAAATGAATATGGGGTTCAAATATGGACATACCAACTTCCTGAAGAACAGATCTATTATTGATGTTAAACATGAAACTTTGGAAGCAATTTCCAAGTCAAGAAGTCCCTAAATACCAGGGCTGAGAGAAAGTCCATGAGGAAGTAGGTTTCCATTTGCCTCATTTCTTATATTGTTTCTGCTGTGAGAGATTAGACACAGCCATGGGAGGGCTGGGTGCCTTGGCTCCAGGATGTCCTTTCTGGGATTACAATACACAAATGTGAAGTACTGTAAACTGAATTCCAGCACAGAACTTTGAATTTAGCTTCCCCAAAGCAAACCAGTTCCAGAGATGTTTTAGATACAGAGGCTCGGAATCCTCTCATAGCAAATGACAGGGAATCACATTCCATCTGAAACAAGAGTTCATCATCCAGCAGCTGCAACTGGAGAGGAAGCAGAATTTCTCTGAGTTGACATGTCAACTTCTCTTTTGGTTACCAAAGGTACCCAGTGGGCCACACCTCTCTAGTCCTGCATTGCTCTGGTACCACATCTCTTTTGATGTCGTGTGTGATATAAAAACGGGCATCTGTTTCAAATTCTCCAAACTCAAGGTGATAAGTGCCAGCCTAATGTTTCTGCTCTAACTAGTGCTGAAATACCATTTCACTTGTCCAGCACTGTAGGAGTCCTGCACTGGCTGATTGCTTTTGGACTAAGCTCTAAATGTGCAAACACCCAGGTGCAGCTTCGTAGCAGATGTGATCTTTCCCTTTCTCTGCAGTTGTGGAAGCATGAAGGAAAACCAGGGAATCTGAAAAACTCACCATCAGACGTATCAAAGAATTAATAAATACTGGTTTTTTGCCTAATCTGTAGCCAGTCCTGAATGGAAGTTCAGCTTTGCTGTTCAGTCACTCAGCTGCTGAGGATTGCTGTGCACTGCTATGGCTGACTGGGGACACTGCTGTGCATTTTCTCGTAGGAACCCACACCTTGCACAGCTCCATCATGTCACTGTCCTGCCAGAACCACAGGTATGAGACTGCTCCAAACTGATGAGCATCTCTGACAGTGGTCAGTACTGAATAATTCACAGAGGGGTGCCAGGAGCCCCAGCCCTTGGAGTTTCTCCTACAGACTATACACAAAAAATATTTGACACTGGTGGTTTTTTAGTGTTTATTTAATTAAAAACTATTCCCAATGGCTCTGTCTCCTCTCATTGTAAAAACAAACCTAACACTGGTCTCTAGTGTCTCTCTCTGGACACTGGTCTAGGTGATGTTTTAGGGTAGTAAAACTGAGTGCATCAGATCCATTAGGTGCTGTGTAAAATAAGTGGTTTCTATGCATAAGTGATTGTGATTGCAGATCTGAATGATGAAAAATGGGGTGAGTAACAACCTGGATCACTTATCATTTTTCCTGTCTTTATTTTATCATTCCTTATGCATTTGCTCTGAACAAAGCCAAAGCTTTCCCCTTTCCACAGCAATGTCTCACTGCTGCTGGTCATTTTTTTTGGTCATTCGGTCTCTGAAAGATCACTTCTACTCGGGTAATCGCTGTATCTGATGGAGATTTGGACTGCTGTCTCTTTCTGCTTGCCATGTAAAAAACAGAGCCCTTGATGGGCTCTACAGAGCTGCTGGCACCTCTTCCTTCAGGGATGGGATGGGGGGAAGCTTTGTGAAAGAGGGTTTAGTTTGGGTTTTCTTTTTTATCTCAGTACCTGATGTAACACTCCACACGTCCTGCTAGACACACTGCAATCAGTCCAGTCTGCGCCAGGCAAGAGTTTAGACATTTCAGGTGTCATCCATCCTTCATATCTCGTGCATGCCTTTCCTTTCATGAGCCCAGCAGATGCCTTTAATTGCCAGCCTTTGCTTCTTGGCTTTCCAAGGAGCAGCAGAGGAACTATGGAGTCCCTCTGGCGAAGGATGAAACGAAGGGGCCCAGCAGTGTTATGACATTTTCTTGCACTGAATTGGCTTTGGGAAGAATGGCCTCTTTCCTCCCGTTAGATAAGCACAGAAATCTTAAGCAGATGCTTGCAAAACATCAAACAAATATATACTTTAAAAAAATAAATATAGGCTATACCCACATGCCCCATAATCTGGCCAATATTCAGCCACTGCTGACAGGATCTAGCCTTTCTCTGGAGGAGCCTGGAGGAAAAGGAAAACCCGCAGTCTAGTCACTCCTCAGCAGGACTGGAACTGGCTCCTCCACCATCCCAGAGCCCAGCATGGCCATGCCAGCAGCTGGTGGCCAATTTCCAACCCGCCCTGTTGTTCAGCAACTAGAGGGAAATGCAACTCTTCTCTCTTGGGTACTGTGCGTTCACCCCAGGGACTTTAATCTGTTTAAGTTTTCCCCTAAATCAGTATTGCAGAATGCAAAGGGGAATTTAATGCCATAGGGAAGAAGGTGCAGCAGTTTGAAAAGCCTAAACTGCCAAAAACAAGAACAAAGGGTGTTTTCTTTAGTGCATACCCAAGACTTGTAACCCTTATGCTCCTGATTTCTAGAGCAGAAGTAATAGAGGTGATTTCTTCTGGTCCCCTTGCACTGAAAGCCACAGGTTTTTGGAAAAGCTGGATGGAAGTACATTCATTGGGAAGTGTGAGAAAGAATTTATTGCAAGAACTCCCCCTTCCCTCAACCCTTTGTTAAAACAACATTAAAGAACATTATTGGTGCCAAGGGAAGGACTTTGAAGAACCTGCTGGAGTTCAGGTCACCTGTGTAATCCTCATCCAACTCCTGGTGTGGACGGGTTGTGGTACCAGCTTTCATCAGCTCACGCACCACATCCTGCACAGCTCCTGCCCCGTCGGTGCCCTGAACGGGTGATGCAATTTGTTTTCTTGGCACAGAATGGTGCTGGGCCTTCTTTTTCCTTATTGCTCAGCCTGCTAGGAAACTCTTTAAAACAGTCATGGTATCATGTGCTTTCTGCAGCAGCCTTGTTTGTGACTGCTTTACAAACATTCATCAGATCACTTCATGTGTCCCCAAGGGGCACGGGCTGATGTTTCACAGCGTGGGAATCAAGGCTGAAAAGTTCAGAGATGGGTTTTCACTTCAGATGCTCCGTTTCACCTATTTAGGACGTGATTTTTGCACTGTGCTGTGATTTCAGGGAACTGCTGTGCCAGTAAATTCAATGTACTAGGATCACTCCCTATCTCTGGGACTAAGTGGCACGAAATGGCTCCTGTCCATACTGGTTTACCCTCCTCAGCTGAATAGCTGCCTGCAAATGGCTTGTTAGAAACACTCCCTGGACAAATGAGCTTCCAACCGATTTCAAAGGTTAGTTTGGGAGGGTACTAGATGGCCTGAGCCAAGACACACATGCATATTTATATATTTATTTATATAAATGTATAAATATATATACACATATACAGTAAGTTATAAAGGCAGGTATTTGGGTTACAGTTCCAAGTGCAGCTGTGAGCACTCAGAAACTCTGCCCCTCAGCTGTTGCCTCAGGTCCCAGTGCCACCACGAAGCTTGCATACAAAAAGTAGCAAATCTGGGGCAGATGAGCAGTATTTGACCTTTCCTGACTCTGGAGTGACTTTGCAAGTATAGAAATGTTTTACTGTACTTTTGCTTTGTATAATGTTTTGTACACATACTCACACCTATCTATACATGCACATGCACACATGTACAGTGACATCCTTCCCTCTGAGCAGTGTTTTAATTCTGGGTTTTCCCTTGTTGTCCTTAATGATTGCAGAAGATCAGTGCAGTGGGGATTTGAACTGCCACAGGACCAGCTGGCTTTGGCACCACGTCTCTGCTGAATCCCAAGTCCTCAGAAGGTTATTTACCACACCACAGCCAGAGTTGTGCTGCCTGCCCGCTCTGCTGGGAATATTCCCTATCCCTTGCTACTGGCATGATTCCCCAGGGAGAGCCCCACAGCTGCTGGAGCCAGTTGGATGCCTTGCTCTGCAACCAGCCCTCGTATTTATGGTGTATGGGGTAAAATCTTTATTCATAAAGCAGCAGCTTTAGGTTTTCATTGTCAGCTTGGATGTTGAACTAATCAGAAAGGGGAGCAGGGGAAGGGTGGGGACAGGAAAAGAGGAGTTTGTGGGAACATAACAATGTTAAAGAAAAAACTTTACTTGCTGTCAGTTAAGTCTCTCCATTAGTTACCTCTACCATTACGGATTCATTTTAAGATCCAGACTTCAATATACATAACTTTAAATCACTAACATCCTTCATGGCTCTGTGATTTGCTGGTTCCATATGTAGCCTCTTGGCCCATTGTGTTGGCACAGGTTCAACTCTTGTTCTTCCTTTGGGTTACGGTTTCCTCACTTTGATGGGGGGGTTGGGGGGGGAAGAAGAGGGAGAGAGCAAGAAAGGGATGGTGAGGCAGAAGGCAAGTGATGGTAGAGAGGGAAGGGATGGGAGGAAAGGAGAGGAGCACAAGGAAAAGTAGAAATAATACAAGGAGAGAGAAACAGCTTAAAATAAATTAGGAAAAGTAAAGAAGCAGTGTGGAAAGAGCAGAAAGAGGAAAACAATGAGAGGAGTTGTCAGGAGCAGCTATCTCCACCTTGCTGCTTGTGGCAGTGCTGGGATGCTGTGGAGTGGGAGGAGAGGGCTGATGCAGCCTTTCCCAAGCTCCTGGAGTGGCAATGCCAGCCTTCCCCTCATCTCAGTGCCAGGCTGCCCCTTGTCCCCTTGCAAGCAGGCTCAGTCTCCGCCTGAACTTTGTAATTAAGCTCGCTGAGATTTTGCTTGGGGTCTGGGCTGACAGCTGTATTGAATTTTGGTTTATTGTGTGATTTATCAGGGCCGTCGATGGGCGTTTGGATGATTTAGTGCTGCAAAAATACCTTGGAATGCAATGCACAGCAATATCTGCATTATTAATAACAATAATAATAAAGATAAATGTCCCTCCTCAGAGCTTTCGATGGCTGTGCCACTCAATTTAACATTTTAACAGTGGCATGTGGCCTCTCCATGGCACCTGGTAGCGTCTGATGGATTTGAGCAGGCAAAGAAAAGGTTATTTGTCAAACACTCAGCCTCAACTGTACAGTATTTTGAAAGCTCCAGGTCAGAGCAGCCTGTGCTGCATTCCTGTCCCTGACATCCAGCGAGACTGAACTTCGTCATGTTATTAAGCTGTCAGCAGTGCTGGGGCGTTATTTGGATTTCTGGTGGGAACTCCTTGCACATGCTTGGGGTGCTCTAGTGGGATTATATCAACACCATTGTAAAACACACACAAATGAGCTGTGCTGTAATTACCACATGAAGACCTCACTTGGCTGGGTTAATCAGCAGAGAATGGAAATACCAGATAAACACAAATGGCCCACCAGGATGTTTATTCCAGTGGCAACAATGTCATTGTTTCCTAGGAGACCAGCCTGATTCTGGGGCTCCTCTGGCAGCCAAACCACTGACTGCTCATCAGTGCCACGGAGGAGCAACATGGAGCTCTGCTCCACCCTCTGCACCAGCACCTGACAGACCAGCAGGACCAGGGCTGGGAAGAGTAGAAGGACCACAGTACTTACAGGTATTACAAATATCTGTGATACTTGATTAAAATAAAATAAAAGAAAAAATTTTCTCTACACCCTTGCACCAGTTCCACTCAAAAATCAGCTTTGCATGAGAGTCCTGTGCCCACCAGGTAGGACAGAGGCTGCTTTCTGCCCACCCCTCCTCACGACATTCTCTGAAGTGGAAGGGGCAATTATGGCTTTATCAGTTCCAGCTGCCTGTCAGGAAGGGAAGGCTTGGGAAAAGCAGCTGTCTGGGGTGGCTTGTTATGTTGGTTGCCATTCAACAAATCACAGTTTAATGCACTTTTATGATTTGCTTTTATGGGAGAGACACAACCTGAATTAAATTGACTGGACTCCACAGTGGCCAAGTGGGACCTTGGTGGCACCAAGCACCCTGGGCAGTGCAGAGGGCAGAGATTGTCCTTCACAAACCCTCCTTTCTCTGCCCGGTATGCTCGTCTTGTTTTGCCTACAGAGCCCCTGGGGGCTGTGACGGACACCATGGAGGTTGGTTTGCTAAGCAAATACTGAGCTGCTGGAAAATGTCTGTCTCCCAGCTGTTTGCTACAACTTCCACAACTCTGTCCATGGCTTTAGGGGCTTCCTGAGCACTCTTTAACTCAGTGATGGTGTTTATCCAGAGTAGTTTGCAAGAGCAGTGAGAACCTGACTAGCTCTGTCAGGAGGTGATGGCAGACTACTTGGTTAATCCCTTCCTCTGTAAAAACTACAGGGAAGCATAAGGGAGGGTGACAAATAATCAATGGGTAACGCCAGCAAGCTTTGAAAGAGGTTTTCCACACAGTCTGACATCCTGTCATAGTAATAGCAATAAAATAATGAAAATATATGACATTATATGCAAATAATATAGTAAGTTCTTGAAGCCACTTGCTGCTCCCGTGAATTTGCAATCCAAATGAAATAAAGATTTCATGCTGGAGCCTCTATTTGCAGAGAGAGAATTGTCCAGAGGTGTTCACTCATCACTCAAATGGTCAGGTTAATAGTTCATCCCCCAGACACCATATGAAGAACAGGACCATCAGTCACTTCCCATTCCTGGCTCACAGGAGGGTTTTCTCCTCCACAGAAAGGAAGGAGAGGGGAAAAGGTGGTGGCTGTGTCAAGAGAAACCTAGGGACAGTGGGTTAGGGAGACATAGTCAGAGCCAGAGAGAATGCTGTTTCCTTAGGGCCTTCTTGCCATCTGGTGCTTCTCCAGGAAAAAATGACCATGCTCTGACCATGCTCTGACCATTTTCAGACCATGCTCTGAAAACCTCCTCTCTGAGTCCTCAAGTGCTCCATTATTTCTTGGACCGTGTAGGACACTGGACACTGAATAACCATGATAATCTCATTACCATTTCTTCCTTCCTGCTGTTGGCCCCATCTCCCTGTGCCATGTTCCCTTTCAGCTCTTGATCTCCCGTCTCATGCAGAGGGTTGAGGTCCACCATGCATTGGGGCTAAATAATGCAACTGATAAATAATACCGACTGAGGAGCCCTTATCCCTTCAGTGCCACCACCACTGCAGCAGCCTGTGGTGGTTCAGCCCCAGCCAGCCACTGAGCACCGCGCAGGCGTTCGCTCAGTCCCCCAGTGGGGTGGGGGAGAAAATCCAAAGGGTAAAAGTGAGAAAACTTGTGGGTGAAGAAAAAGATAGATTCATTGGTAAGGAAAAACCCTTGCACACAAACAAAACAGACCAAGGAATTCATTAACCGCTTCCCATGGGCAGGCAGGTGTTTAGCCATGGCAGGAAAGCAGGCCTCCATCACACGTAACAGTGATTTGAGAAGACAAATGCCATCATTCCAAACATTCTCCCTTCCTTCTTCCTTCTGAAACAGGATGCCTTATGATCTGGGATATCCCTTGGGTCAGTCGTGGTCAGCTGTCCCGGCTGTGTCCCCTCACCCCGGTCTCCTCACTGTTGGGGTAGGGTGAGGAGCAGAAAAGGCCTTGGTGTTGTGTAAGCCCTGCCCACCAATAACAAAAACAACCCCGTGTTGTCAACACCGTTTCCAGCACAAACCCAAAACACAGCCCCATCCCAGCTACTGTGAAGAAAATTAACTCTATCCCAGCCCAAACCAACACACAGCCAAAGGGATGGACATCACAGGTCTGCTCCTCTCTTGCTTTTATCCACTCTGTAACAAGGCCAGGGAAATCCTGATGTCTTCCCTGAGTGTGGTCCATCACCTGCAGAGACCTAGTCAGGAACATCTTGCTGCACAGGTGACTTGAGGTCCCAGGGGAACAGCTAAATGCTATCATCACTTTCCAAAAATTTGAATGCACAGCTCATAGATCTTCTGTGTCTGTCTCCAAGTTAAGAGATCTTCTGAGCAGCGAGTATCCCAGATGAAAAATATATTTCAGCCCAAAGGAAATTCTCACTAAAAAACGTAATCCTGTCAAAATTTTCCAAATAAAATTTCTGGTTTGGAAGTGCACTCAAAACCCCGCCAAAACAGTTAATCTTCATTCGCTAACCAGAATACCAAAGTTAAATATCTCATTGAAATTCAGCATTTTGAAATTAAATTACATTTTTAAGTGAAATAGCATCTCAAAAAGAATTGTTCCTTCCAGGGCACCAGAATAGGCTATGTTTGGTTGACAGTTGTCACCTGCTTTCTTTACTCATTTGCTGTCCTCTGGCATGTGGACTGGGTGAACATCTTCATTTGTGTCTCAGCAATAGTGTGGCCAGCAGGACCAGGGAAGAGACTGTCCCTCTGTGCTGGGCAGTGGTGGGACCACACCTTGAATCCTGGGTTCAGTTTTGAGCCCCTCATGACAGGAAAGACATTGAGGGGCTGGAGCGTGTCCAGAGAAGGGAACAGAGCTGGGGAAGGGTCTGGAGCACAAGTCTGGTGAGGAGCAGCTGAGGGTGCTGGGGGGCTCAGCCTGGAGAAAAGGAGGCTCAGGGGGGACCTTCTGGCTCTGTATAGCCACATGAAAAGAGATTGTGGAGAGGTCAGTGTTGGTCTCTTCACCCAAATAACAAGCAAGAAGATAAGGGGAAATGGAAAGTTGCTTCAGGGGCAATTTGGATATTAGGAAAATTTTCTTCACAGAAGGGGTTGTGAAACGTTGGAACAGGCTGCCGAGAGTAGTGGTGAAGTAACCATTCCTGGTGGTATTTAAAAGATATATAGATGTGGTACCTGGGGATGTGGTTTAGTGGTGGCCTTGGCAGTGTTGGGTTAACGGTTGGACTTGACCTGAAAGGTCTTTTCCGACATAAACGCTTATTCTATGACTCTGTGGTAAATGATCACTGTTTTGGTCTCAGAGGGGTGGGCACAGGTAGCTCACAGCTTTGTTTTGCAGGTGTTCAAAGCTGGCCAGATGCAGCTTGGATCACATCTTTTGTTTCTTTGACTGCCACCTGAAAAAATGCATGAGCACATACTTGTCCTTAAATCCATGATTGAAGTCAAGGAGATTACATGGTCTGTTGGTTTGGGACAGAGTTTAACATGTGCTTGAAGAGGTGCTTATTTGTTTTAGTGAATAGGAGCATTTCCACAGAACTTAGAGAGAGAGGTTTGTATAAATTAAAAAAAAAAAGCCAAGATCACGTAAAAGGTCAGTGTCACTGGACAGGGGTGACACAGCAAGAAAAGCACCTTCAGATAAATTCATCCTCTGCATAGCACTGACCAGCACCTTCAAAAGTAGTTCTTCTAAAGTGCCCACAACCACGTGCTAAAAATTAGTGAAAAATAAATCATTAGGGATATTTGAAACATAAAGATATGTAGACAACAGAATTTTGAATAATGAGGAGTTATGGGGTGATGAATTGTTCACTATGTAACCCATGTTTTCCTTGTGGTTTTATGAAATGTCTTAAGCAGGAAAATAAGAAAGTCAACACCTCTGCTCCCAGTATGCTTGAGAGTTGCATGTTTCATATCTTGCAGTACCAAGATTTCTTGTTTGGTACTTGCTTTCTCTGTGCTATCAGTCAAGATCTTCTGCGGCCTCAGAAGGAAAGACATCGCATATTGTTTTCCTCATAGCTGCAAAACCAAAGGATTTCAGAGAAAATGTAGAGCTCTTTTGCAAAAGAGGGTTAAAATTGTTCCCCAACAAAAGAGAAAGTATTGTGACATTTGAAAGATTATTCTTCCTGGGACTCAAGGTTTTTACCAGTGATCTGCATCTGTAGCCTTTCCCAAAATACTCTGTCATCAAATGATTCAATGTCATCATCAAAGAATTTTTTGGCTACTGACTTTCCTTTAATAATAGTTGAGAAGTTTAATGAAAGGAAAGGTCTGCATAGATTTCTTCCTAAATTGGATGAAATCCTGCCTTTTTTCTTTTTTCTTTTTCTTTTTGGTAATATTTCTGCTCAGAGAAAATTATAGCCTCTGGTGCCAGTGATGTGCTCTGTATGTTTTGTTTATTACAGCGGTTTTAACTGGAACCGTGGGTCCGGGAGTATCATTATAAAATTCTTGATACCCCTCATATATTTGTGCAAACATAGTTGTGGGCACCGAAGGCAGTGGTGGAGATGCCAGTTTCAAAGCATTCTCTCCTTGTTTTAAAAATGTGGTGCATGCCCACACGCTCTCTAGGCAGGGAGAAACCCAGGTCCTGGTTCAGAGCGGACGTCTGACCCCGCGTGTCCAACCCCACCTGGGCTGAAGCTGGGTTTCTGCAGCTGCCTCTCCAGCTGAGCCGTGGCTTGGTGATGGTACCCAGTGGTCAGCCCTTTCCTGGTGTTGGCCATCAGGAGCATCCTGAGGAGCTGTGTGGCTTCTCACAGAAGGGCAGCCCGGAGTGGTACGAACCAGGAGCTGATGCAGTTTGTAGTAAAAACCTCTTGGCTGTGTAGGTTACACACAAGCAGTGGTTGAGAGGAACAGGTGGTTACCCAACTTTGTGAACAGCAAGTGCTGGGTCCCAGAGAGGTGCAAATTCATGCCATGTCTGCAGTACCAGTGAATGTGAGCTCTGAAAACAAGGCCTGCTTGTCCTTTTTTGCAATTTTCTGTATTTCTTTATTTACTACTTTCTAGCACGGAATTGCTTCCGACTCCCTGTAGGACTGCAAGAGGTGACAGCTGTGGAGGAGATAAACAATAAATTGTTTGAAATGCAAAGGCCTGGGTTTTCTAAAGATACAGGAGCTGGATTTCTTGGCATTTGNCATGTTTCATATCTTGCAGTACCAAGATTTCTTGTTTGGTACTTGCTTTCTCTGTGCTATCAGTCAAGATCTTCTGCGGCCTCAGAAGGAAAGACATCGCATATTGTTTTCCTCATAGCTGCAAAACCAAAGGATTTCAGAGAAAATGTAGAGCTCTTTTGCAAAAGAGGGTTAAAATTGTTCCCCAACAAAAGAGAAAGTATTGTGACATTTGAAAGATTATTCTTCCTGGGACTCAAGGTTTTTACCAGTGATCTGCATCTGTAGCCTTTCCCAAAATACTCTGTCATCAAATGATTCAATGTCATCATCAAAGAATTTTTTGGCTACTGACTTTCCTTTAATAATAGTTGAGAAGTTTAATGAAAGGAAAGGTCTGCATAGATTTCTTCCTAAATTGGATGAAATCCTGCCTTTTTTCTTTTTTCTTTTTCTTTTTGGTAATATTTCTGCTCAGAGAAAATTATAGCCTCTGGTGCCAGTGATGTGCTCTGTATGTTTTGTTTATTACAGCGGTTTTAACTGGAACCGTGGGTCCGGGAGTATCATTATAAAATTCTTGATACCCCTCATATATTTGTGCAAACATAGTTGTGGGCACCGAAGGCAGTGGTGGAGATGCCAGTTTCAAAGCATTCTCTCCTTGTTTTAAAAATGTGGTGCATGCCCACACGCTCTCTAGGCAGGGAGAAACCCAGGTCCTGGTTCAGAGCGGACGTCTGACCCCGCGTGTCCAACCCCACCTGGGCTGAAGCTGGGTTTCTGCAGCTGCCTCTCCAGCTGAGCCGTGGCTTGGTGATGGTACCCAGTGGTCAGCCCTTTCCTGGTGTTGGCCATCAGGAGCATCCTGAGGAGCTGTGTGGCTTCTCACAGAAGGGCAGCCCGGAGTGGTACGAACCAGGAGCTGATGCAGTTTGTAGTAAAAACCTCTTGGCTGTGTAGGTTACACACAAGCAGTGGTTGAGAGGAACAGGTGGTTACCCAACTTTGTGAACAGCAAGTGCTGGGTCCCAGAGAGGTGCAAATTCATGCCATGTCTGCAGTACCAGTGAATGTGAGCTCTGAAAACAAGGCCTGCTTGTCCTTTTTTGCAATTTTCTGTATTTCTTTATTTACTACTTTCTAGCACGGAATTGCTTCCGACTCCCTGTAGGACTGCAAGAGGTGACAGCTATGGAGGAGATAAACAATAAATTGTTTGAAATGCAAGGGCCTGGGTTTTCTAAAGATACAGGAGCTGGATTTCTTGGCATTTGATGTCTATAGTCTTGGACAGATTTTCCAATTAATTCAGCCAGCAGCACTGGATGTCTCCCACCAGGACACTGGTATCCCACTCTGCAAAAAGCTTCCATCACAAAGATGTTAAACTGTCTTAGAAACCTGGCACCTGTGAATCACAGGTCTGCTAATTTATTTGTATTACTTTGTTATCAAGCCCTGGAACAGCCTGGCCAGGGAAACGGAGTCACCACTCCTAAAAGGGTTTAAAAGACTTGTTGGTGTGGTGCTGTTAGACATGATTTGGCAGTGCTGGGTTAATGGCTGGATTTGATGATCTTAGAGGTTCTTTGCAACCTAAATGATTCTATGATTCTATGAATTATGAGGATCACTTAGGTAACGGAGATGTGGAGCAAGAGGGAAGTGAGATTTTTATTTATCTGTAGGAACTGCCATTATCAGTAAGGGCTGTATGTGGCCTCTGCAGAACCCTGTGATCCTGTCGAGATGAGGGCTCACACCACAACCTTGGGGTGGGCTTGTCCTCATCTGACAGTGGCTACCCCAGACCAAGGTGTCTCTGCCATCAGTGACGTGAGATGAGCACCCCCACAAAGCTGTTTGCCTTCCTGGTTGTAGACACATCCCTCTAGGATGGGAGGAACACTGTTCTTTTCCAAAGGACCATCTCAGACTATGCATTTAGCTTTATGATGGATGAAGTCAAGTGAGAATTATCTCATGTGCACACAAATGGGACTAGGGGAGGCCTGAGCTGAACTACTTGCACATTTTGCTGGATTGGGCAGTCAGCAGCTGTTACAACCAACCCCCAGCAATATCTGTGCTTCCACTGGCTGAAACACCCCTCTGAAAGGGACAAATTCTGCTCCAGCCCCCCAAAAGCTCCTCTCATTGCAGTGCCATAGGCCAGTGATTAGGAGACAACTGAGAACACATTTGTCCCTCCAGTGGCAGAGGCAACTGCCAGCAAAATGCGATGAGTAGGAGGCAAACCAGGCTGTAGACATCCCCCACTGGAGCCAGGAGAAAAGCTCAT
Organism: Aleadryas rufinucha; assembly: GCA_013397815.1. Lineage (NCBI taxonomy): Eukaryota > Metazoa > Chordata > Aves > Passeriformes > Aleadryas > Aleadryas rufinucha. The sequence continues at coordinate 47,350 of VZTH01000026.1, forward strand.
GCTGATCTCTGCAAATCAGGGCTGAGCCAGATGAAAGCTATGAAGAGACAGCCCTGTGTGCTGTGAGCTTGTGTTGGTCTTCAGCCGAGGAGGAGAATACTCTGTAGTCTACAAGACCCTCCTGGGCAGCACCAAGACAAATTTTTCTTTCATCAGCACAACTAGGATTAATATGAACTAGTTCTAGTGCAAAAAAAGAAAAAAAAAATCTATGTGTACATTTTCCCATTTCTCTCCTTCCCCCACACCCTGAATATGCATTAAAATTGAGTCCTGAGCTCTGTACAGCAGAAATGACAACTTACAGTGCACATGCTGGGAGTGTTTGGGAAATGTTGATATGGCAGGGTCACCTGATACAAAGAGGAGATGGGGAGAGAGAACAAAACTCTCACAAAAGGCAGGAAATCAATAAAAGATTGGTCACTCAGCCCTGGGATAAATATAGAACAAATTAGTGAGTAAATACCTTGTTGACTCAAGGCATCCTGTTAGGAGGGATTCTGAAAGCAAAATGTGGATGGAGACCACAGTGTCTTGGGAAGCAATAGTGGGTTTGGTTGCTTTGGTTGATCCATATTTTTATGTTGCTGCTGCTGTTGTTTTTAGGTTTGGTTTTTTGTTTGTTTGTTTGTTTTGTTTTTTTTTTTTTTTTAGTGAGAGACACAGTGCCTTCACCTATGTTTACAGATTAAACAGTGCCGAGGAGCATTTCATGTCCAGCCCCTTGGTTGTCCCCCAGCATGCTTCTTGCCTGATCCCAGCAGGGCCCAGTTGTGATCTGGGAGCTAGCAGAGAGCTCGAACTGTTCCCATTATCAGTTCAGATGCAGCTTGTCACTTTTGGGGAGTATTTAGCAGTGTGGACATGGACATGCAGGGAAGCATTGCTGCCGTGTTTATGTACTAGTACAGGTGCAGTCGCTGTGTTTGTGTTCAAAATAAAGTAAAATATTTAACCATATATCCATCACAAACAACTATTGGCAGATTTCTGTAGGTGGTGAGGTGGGAATCCATGGGACAGGTAAGCACTAGGGTTCTGCAGTCCTGCCCCTTCCCTTGGGTGGCTCCACTGCCTGTCCAGTTTCTGTGTGAGCTGAGCTACCGCTGTAAAATGGCAGGAAATGGCAAATTTCCACGCTTTTTTTGTTGGATATATATTTTGTCACTTTAATATGCTGACTTAGCTGAGCAAAAAGTCAGCAAAGAAGGCCTGGGACAAGAGCTACAAAGCTGGGGGTGAAGGAGAGAGGGCAGGGATCCAGCACAGGAGTGATTTCCAAGGGTCTCAGTGGGACTTGAGCCTGGGCCATCAATATCCCTTTGATGCTGGTGAGATCCCACAGACAGGCTTACACACCTTCCTCACCTGGGACTCGCCATCTGAGAGGTTCATTTTGTTGTGTTTTGGCTCTTTTCTTCCCTCTCACAACTTATATAATATTCCCATCCCCCTTCTGTTCTCTGTTGTGTCTCTTTTCCCTTGTTTTCACAGGGAACATGTGTATTCCATGAGTGTTCAGTCTTGCACATGTGTTGCTCATGCCAAGAATGAGCCATTCTGTATCAGGAACAGTCATTTATGGGGCAGGGAGTAGTTAAAAGATATTAATAGTAAATCCTGGCATTTGGCAGTGAGTGTTCAAAATCCTTGCATGCATATAATTCATAGCAACAGCCTCAGACTCACCCATGTGAAGAAACCAAGTTTTTGTACAATACAAAACCCCCTATTCTGAGGTTGCACCCTATTTATTTTAAGGATTTTCTGTTCCAAAAGAACAGAAAAGCACAGGTAGGAAAAATACCTGTTGTCCTCTGTCTTGAAGCCACTTCTTATTCCAATAAGGAATAGGGAAAGATAGGCACTTTCCATGAGAAGTGACCAATTTGATGAAAAAATACTGGAAAGGGAAAAATAAAGTAAGTCAACCCAACACATAGGCCTTAGTCAACAAAAAACTAGGAATGAACAAAGCCAGGAAAATTACTAGAAACTTAAAAAAAAAAATCTATAAAAGGATGGTTTAAAATCAAAGGGAAAAAAAAAAGTTGATTTCCTTAACTCCCTTTCAAGCAGTTCCCAGTCCACTATTTTGCAGAGTTTTAGTCTTTTAGGGCATTCTTGAAAATTCAAATTAGACTCACATGCATATTTACTAATGTTGAATATAATTTCTGTTTCAGAATTTGCTAAATAAACAGAGCTGGTTAATTTCACTGTACTGCCTCGTGTTGATAATACTTCAGGATATATTAATGCTTAAGAATAAGGGACCTGAAGCACAGAGAAACATTAATAAAACAAGTACTTAAATACAGAATATCTAGACTATATCTCTAGCTTCTTCACTGATGAAATATCCATGGGACAATACCACCTACTTAAATTTACATAGTGTTTAAGGAAACATCTTGTAAAGGAAAGTAGATGGAAAGCCACTGTTCTCCTCCTGTGCACTCGAGGTAAGTATTTGACTCCTGGCAGAAGCTGAACAAGTTTAAGTGAATGAATACAACTGTGCACAGTGGGAACAGCACGGCAGTTAATTCATTTCCATCACCCATGTGGTGTTGTCACTTATGGATTCAGTTGAAAAAGAGGTACTTTTCTTTGCCCAAGATTTAACAGAAAATGAATATTCTTCTGGAAAAACTCAAAAATTTTGAAATGTGGACAACATCAGTCCAAATGTGGACTTAGGGGGACTCAGTCACTTAGGGGAATTTGATCACTTAGGAAGCTCAAAATATCATTCAGAGTCTTTCACTGTCACTTCATGGGTCTTGCTCTACCCAGGATGTTCTACCTTCTTCCTATTCTTCTTGGTAGTTCCCTCCACACCAGGCACTTGCCTATTATTTTTATGAAATAAATGCTTTTAATGAGCTTAGTGCCTTAGTAATATGGATCCTCCAATGGAAGGCTATGCATCCTGATTTTCTGTGTGTGTGAGGGAAAAAAGAACCATGAATTGATGTTCAGCATGAACATCAACAGATGTTAAAGATGAGGTAGCAGGGACACCTTCCACTATCCCAGGGTGCTCCAAGCCCTGTCCAACCTGGCCTTGGACACTTCCAGGGAAGAGGCAGCCACAGCTTCTCTGAGCACCCTGTGTCAGGGCCTCATCACCCTCACAGTAAAGAACATCTTCCTAACATCTAATCTAAATCTTTTTTGTTTAGTTTAAAGCCATTTCCCCTTGTCCTCTCGCTATCTTTCTAATTAAAAAGCCACTCTCCCTCTTTTTCTAGGCTCCTTCTAAGGACAGAAAAGCTCCAGTGGGATCTGCCCATAGTCTTTGCTTCTCTGTGTTGAGTGCACACAGGAGGGAAGGGTCTGGTCCATCCCCACCCAACCTACTTTCAGTTGCTCCATATTCACACCTCTCAAAAAAGCGTGGAATTACAAGTTTTGGGAAGCGTGTTGTCTGCAGAGAGCACGCGGCGCTCTGCAATGCCCAGCGCCTGTGGTTCTGGCACCAGAGGAGCTGACTGCTGCACTTTCACCAGCAGATCACTTAAGGCAATGGAGAATTCAATTCAGGGAGAATTCAGGGAAATTGCTTTTTTAATAACAGGGCAGGAGTTTTCACCCACCTCTTTCACCCTAGCCCGAGTGCTGCAGAGAGTAGTTATCTGTATGAATTGGCTTCCTCAGCCAGTCTGAGTCATTTTTCTGACTCTTAACTTTTAAGGGATTCTTTGTGGCTACACATTGACTCTGGTTTCATCCCTGGCATCCCTACAGGAAACTCAGTTGCACAGTTTTGGTGTCAGACTCAGCAAAACAGCCCTAGACTGAGTGGGAAGAGTTGGACCCTCTGGGAGAACAGAGACAGCAAGAAGAGGCAGGGTGAAGAGAGGTTGCCCCGCTGCCCTTGTTATTCTAGTTCTGTGGATAACCAGAAGGTTATGGCCTTCAGCACGTCTGCCAGTCAGAGCTATTTTTGATTAAATATAAAGCCAGGAAGTTTTTAATATGGGCAAACCAATAATGGATTGTGTCACTGGCAAATTCTAAAAATTATAATGCTCAGTCTTTGTTAAAAGACAGAACAATTTGCCTATGCTTTTCTTTCTTTTCTTTTTAAAAAATCTTATATTTGTTTTTTTTTTTAGATTTATTCATGGGCTCAAATATTAAAAAGTACCTTTCTTGATAAACACATTGCCTATAAACTTGTGTAGAAGCTGACAACCAGGTCTGGGACACTAAGACAACTCAGACTTTTATGCATAAACTGAGTATGGCCAGCAATATATTCCACACTAAATGACATTGTCCTGGTATTACAGTGTGTTTTTATCTTGCTGTGTACTCCAAAAACTCCACAAGAAATCAGAATATATATGGTAGTGATCAGTGATCAAGTATCAATTAATGTGTAAGGAAACAGCTCAATAGAAAGAAATATTGAATGCAATGAGAAAAATTATGTGTTTAGCTGGAAGGAGGTTACTAGATCACATTTTTTTTTTCAAGAATTATGCTTGTCACTAAGCATTTCTTAAGAATGAGCACATTTAATATGGTCTTTGGTCATTTTAGCTCAAAAGGCTGTTGATGTCCCAATCTGCTCTTGTGAGACTCCACCTGGAGTGCTGCATCCAGCTCTGGGGCCCTCCACACAAGAGGGATGTGGACCTCATGGAATGAGTCCAGAAGAAGCCACTAGGCTGATCACAGGGCTGGAGCACCTTTTCTGTGAAGACAAGCTGAGGGACTTGGGGCTGTTCAGTCTGGAGAAGGGAAGGGTTCAAAGAGACCTTAGAGCCTCCTCCAGTACCCAAAGGAGCCTACAGAAGAGCTGGAGAGGGACTTTTCACAAGGGCATGGAGTGATAGGACAAGGGGGAATGGCTTTAAGCTGAAGGGTATGTTTAGATTAGATATTAGGAAGAAATTCTGAAGGTGGTGAGGCTCTGGAACAGGTTCCCAGGTAAATGCCCCATCCCTGGATGTGTTCAAGGCCAGGCTGGATGGAGCTTTGGGCAATCTGGTCTAGTGAAAGGTGTCCTTGCCCATGGCAGGGACTCAGAACTGAATGGTGTCTAAGTTCCCTTCTAGCCCAAATCCTTCTATGATTCCATGATTTTATCTTTTGCTGATGTCACAAAGAGAAGGGTTACCATGCAGGAAGATCTGATGTCCTGAGGGTGAGAAAAGTAGAAATAGTATGATTTCTAGCAGAGGAAATACAATGATTTCAGTTCAGAATTATTAATGAGAATTTTTGCTTTAATAAAAGAGTCATCACCTGGAAGCAACTGAGACATGAAAGGTGTTATTTTATTAGCCAATAGCACATTTATGTGGAGCCACCAATGCAACGGAATCAGAATAGCACAAAAGTCTTCCCAAAATGGAACATGTCCCCAGCAAAGAAGATATTTACTACTGTTGGAAAAGATCTGCAACATTCCCTAATTCCTGGGTCCCTGTGGTTGTGTGGTCAAGCCTGAGCAAACCAACCCTGTGAGATCAACTCAGGGGTTTCACTAAATGGACCTGGTTGGGGTGCAAACAAAGCCTCACCACATTTGCGTAAAACCTTCTCCAAGCCAAATCGTCCTTCACCTGGCACATAATTGGATCTGAAGTACCTCCTACAGAGCTGTGAAAACAAATGTCCTTGTAGGCTCCTCTCCATTAACACCTGGAGGTATGGCAGCACCTTTCCAGTGCTGCTGCCATGCAGCTGCCCAGGTCCATGTGCCAGCAGCCTCTTCTGAAACATCTGATACCAGTCACACTCTGAGATGAGGCCATGGTAAGATGAGCAGCTATTTCCAGTTTGGCAGCCTGGCAATTCCTGTTTCCCTGGGAACTGGCAACTGCCCACATACGCTGAGCCACTGTGTAAGAATCCATAATTAATGTCACATTTGCTCTACCATCAGTCTAGACACATTTGTCTAAACTATTGTTTTTAAAAAAGAAACAAAAATATAAAAAATGTCAATCTCCAACAGACAGAGAGTAGAGAGTAAATAAAGCCTGGCAGGCTCTTTTGCCTTTGATCACTTTTGCTGCATTCCTAGTTGTCTTTTGAAAGAGTCTGGCATAGATTTGAAAAAGTGATTTCCTTTATCCTTTTTGACTTTACAGTTGCCCTGCATTAGTTGGCATCACATAACAGAAATGCTGTTAGAGTTAAATAAAGTAGACACCATGTTCAAGGTTTCAGAGAGCTATGTTGTATATTATTTGGGCACCTTTTGCTGTTTTGTTTCCACATTTTCCTCAGCCTAAAAATGTCCAGAAAGGTTCAGAAATAGCTTCAGTTATATCTGAAGTTTAGTCATTTGGGAAGTGTTATACTGAAGGAATAATATTGCAGAGACTTTTGGTTCAGAAGTATGTCATTAAACATCCAGATGAAAGCACAGGAAAAAATTCAATTTATAGGATCCTGATTTGATATCTTGCTTTATAGCACGTTATGATTTGTTCTCTAAAAATGCCAGTAAAGATCACCATATAGTTTCTTAATACATGATGCTGTTTTCTAAAAAAAAAAAGAGAAATCTATCTTTCTTTCTTTTCCTTCCTTCCTTCCTTCCTTCCTTCCTTCCTTCCTTCCTTCCTTCCTTCCTTCCTTCCTTCCTTCTTTTTTTTTCTCTCTCTCTCCCGTCTCCCCCTTTCCCCATCCCCTCTCTCTCATCTCACTGAATTTCAGTCCTCTAAAGCTGTGTGGATTGCTTAAATCACTCAAGCAGGTTTCCTTAAAATTTAGTGGAGTATGACATCCTACCTGTTACTTTACATTTGCCTCTTAGGGTGGAATAAGGAACACTCCTCTCCATCTCTTATACAGGGAACACAGTGAAGTTCCTTAGATGCCACCTTAATTCATAATTTCAGGTGTCTACATATGACAATATCCACCAGTGGATTACTTGTCTTGACTCCCGCTGTGGTCAAAAACCTTATTGCTCTGGTTAGTGGAACCTTGGGCAAAGAACATCTGGCCAGATGTGGGTGTCTACAGCCAAATGAACATCACTGACTGCTGGGATGAAACCTCCAATGACTAAAACACGGGTCAGATGCCCAGAACACGTCTAAATGTGTCCTGAAAGCACTTTGGGCATGATTCATCCCACCCTTCATGCCTAATTGTGGTACTGATCTGTCACTCTGGAGCAATGACTCCTCTTACTGTTTTAGCTGTTTGCCAAACTTTATGTGATCTTCAAAAGTTGCCTGCAGTGAATTTTTTTCTTGAGATGGATGAGTTAGAATGACCTCAAACACATTCTTTAGAGATCCTATCTACCTATTTATAGCATTTCAAAGTTCTTATCAACATGATATCACCGCAAAAGCCTTTTAACTGGAGACAGGGAAGAACTGCCTTTTGGGTTTAATGCATCCAAGCATTTATGCCACCCTCACTCACATAGTTTCTGAGCATTTAACAAAAGGATACAAACAGTCTGTGTATTCACTGTCTCCAAGTTTTGTCTCTTCTGACAAGAAAAACAGCTCCAGAGAGCTGTCCGCACAGCTCTCATAACCATACTCTTGTAAATACGTGGTAGAATTATTATTGTATTAAAGAGAAGGATACACCAACATCAAGTATCTTGCAAAAACCTGTCTTGAAGTGACAATAAGGCAAATCATGTAAAATTAGGGGTAAATCTGTCATAAGCAAAGGTTGTGTCTGTTTTTTGCGGCCAATTATTTTTATTTTGCTATGTGATGAAAGCCTTTCTGTGTTTCTGTTTGAGTGAAGGGAGTTTAGAAAATAAACTCTTATAAGAGAAACCTTAGTAACTGGCGAGGTGAAGGAAGAAAAGTCAGAAGAGTGAGTGGATGGCAAGAAGCAGTGTGCAGAGGTAACATCTTCCTGATTCAAATAGTCTAGACCACACCTAAAGAGAGGGTCAGTTGGAATAAATTAATTTTTCCCCATTAAAGTAGATATTTTAATAAAAGCAATGATTCAGTTCTGTTCAAAATTTGTATTTTGACTGAGGAGCTCAGATTTCTTTAGACTCAAAGTATGTTTGTAGATTTTTGAGGCATTTTTTGGGGATAAAACCCCCTCAGTGTGGGTGCAGTATCATATAACTGTTGCAAGTGTTTGACATCCCTTTTACACCATCTTTCCAAAAGCAGAGCTCGGAGAGTGTGCTGAAAGGCCAGGGCCTATCTTCTAAATCTCAGTACAACAAAAACCTACAGCTGCACACAACTTTCATCCAGGAATTTAAACATCTCCCCACTCTTCTACCTCATGCACACACATGTGCTCTGGACTCCTGTTGCCTTTCACTGAGTGAACATCAGCAATCAAACAATGACCTGCAAGGAATGAGACACACAATTAGCAGTGAAATACAAAACAGCTGGTGCAGCTGAATAGCTGTTATTCTGAGCACATGAACCTGAAAAGATACTGTTTAGCTTATAAGACAAACAAAATTTCCCTTCTGCTTGATCTCAGAGACCATCTACCATCGGGAGCTGTCCATTTTCATTTAGTCTTTCTGATGCCAGGGCCAACTGTGCAGAGTTATAAACAAAGAGCAGAAAGTATCACTTTCCTTGCTAATTTGACAGTAAACAGTACTAATTTGACCATGCAGCTGTTTATTGATACCGCCTCCCCAACAATTTAATATACAAAACAGTAGCCAGTGTGCTGAGACTGCACTGTTTATAATGTTCAAGGGGCCAGAATGGGCCCAATCTCTTGCTGTAAAGCAGACATCAGGAGGGACTCCCATTTGTGCATTTGACCTTGTGCTAGGGAAGGCCATGGAAATCAAAAAATCATGGAATCACAAAATGGTTTGTGTTGGAGGGGTCTTTAAAGATCATCTTGTTCCAATCCCCTGCCATGGTCAGGTCATTTTCCACTAGACCAGGTTGCTCCAAGCCCTGTCCAACCTGGCCTTGGACATTTCCATGGATGGGGCAGCCACAGCTTCTCTGGGCAACAAATGTAAAAAAATGCATTACTGGGAACAAGATGAGCAATTTTTTTCTTCATGGGTGTCTTCAAGATGGTGTTTCCAGAAGCATTTCTTACTAGTCTCTGATTTCTGTGAGGTCAAGGGAAATGCTGTAATCTACTGCTGGAGTGTCCGCTCAACTTGCTTGCACTGTCATGACACTGAAAATGGGTCTTAAATGTTTGTTTATAAGATATTCTTAGTACTGAGAGATGAAATGCTGTATTACATGAAATAGTAAGTGGTGACACCTACAAATAGTAATATCTTCCTGCCTTTTTCTTTCCCCAGCCAAACTTATGTCCCACCTTTTTTCATTTGTGCTTGTGGTTTTGACCTGAAGCTGCCAGATGCTGAGAGAGATCATCAGCTTCTCCAGGGACAGGAAGGGAGAAATTCCACAGCAATGCCATTTTACTGGTTTTATTTCTCAAGAATAGTCTAGACATAGCTTTTATTTGTGTGGCCAGAGCCCTGTGACACACTGCCAGGATATAAAGTGTCCTGCTGAAAAGCTGATGTCCCCATCCAGAGAATACTGAACCTACACAAGCCTAAGTAAACAACATCAGCTGTCATATTTGAGAAGTAAGTATGGCAAAAACAAAGTTAAGATTTTTTCTTGCTCCATTTGCATGATTTTTAATAAGAGCTTCTCGCTTTTGCCTTTTCTTATGCCTATCTTGTTAATGCTGCCTGGGAGTGATGACCGATGCTGTATTAGCTTTTTGGATGAAGGATTGTTTTAAAGGTTGTAGTTAATGTTTGGAAGAACTCATACTACTTGATTATGCCAAGTTTTGATTTGATCACTCTGACTTGGCAGAGATGGTGAAATCAGCTTTGATTTTTATTTTAAATCACTGTTACCCAATTTTCAAATTCAACAATCTATTAATTAAAAATACATGTATGGTTTTCATTGGGCTGAAAGGGAATTTAAGTGTATATATAATATTCTTATGTGCATTGGCAATTCTAGGTGTAGCAGGAGAGATGAAAACTGCTTGCCACGAAATACACAGAAATCAGAGGGACAACATGGGCATACCAGCAGAAATACTGCGGCTCCACTTGCTTTGAGATTTTAGAAAGAAATTGAATTTAAAAAAAAAAGTGTTCAGTATCTAAATATTCCTCCTATGATATAAATAAAGATCTAAGTATTTGATATTACATGCTGACACTCTTTTTGATTCTCACTGCATGCAAAATCAGGAGCTGCACATATCTGTGGTGCTCACAGCTGCCTCATGACAGGTAGCAGCTAGATGTTCCTGGGTTCTGTTGGGTCAGGATATTAAAATGTCATCTCTTGTGACATATCTGAGCAGAACTGCCAGTTCTCAGGGTGGTGGAATGTTTGCAAACAAGTGGGGATGAACCTTGCACTATACACACTATATGCACTATTGAAACCCTGGCCATGGTTTCAATAGTGCTGTAAGATCTACAAGTGCTGCTGGGAATTGTTCTTCCATGTGGGCCTGAAAAATGTCTTCTTTACACTGAGGTCAAGCAAGCTTAGCTTAGCTGGGACATGTGCTTTCTTCCTCTTCTGGAGTTTGTATTTGGGTGGAACCAATAGCAGCCATATTCAGTAAAGAATCCTGTGTCCAACATATCCTGAACTGGCATGGAATCATAGAATCATGGAATCACAGAATGGTTTGGGTTGAGAGGGACCTTAAAGATCATCTCATTCCAACCCTCCTGCCATGGACAGGGTCACCTTCCACTAGACCAGGTTGCTCCAAGCATCATCCAGCCTGGCCTTGAACACTTCCACAGCTTCTCCAGACAACCTGTGCTAGGGCCTCACCACCCTCACATAAAGAATTTCTTCTTAATATCCAATCAAACCCTGCCCTCTTTCAGTTTAAAGCCATTCCCCCTTCTTCTAACACTACCTATCCTTGTAAAAAGTTCCTCTCTGACTTTCACTTGGCACCACCAAGTTAATTTTGTGGTTTTGTGTTTTCCCTATATGATACCACAACTTCAACAAGGGAGCTATGTCTGAAAGGCAGAAAGTGGCCTACAGCCACAAGCTTGCTCCAGTGCTGCTGACTCGCTCTTTCATATCACTTTGTGTGTCGTTTTGCATCTGCTGGGCTGAGGTAAGGGGCAGTACAAGAAAAGCCAAAAAGTGGCTGTAGGTGGTCTGGTGGTGCATCTAAATAAATCACTTGTGGACCACAGTTAATAAAAGCCAGCCTGAAAGAGTGGTACAGCACTTCTCTGAGGCAGTTGCAGAGCAGCCCTTGCACATCCCTTTCCTCTCATTTTTCTTCTGTGTACATTGGCCCTTCTATTGGCTCCAGACATGAAGACCAGTGCTTGCACTTGGTCAACCTGGCTTGGGTTTGCTCTCTCTCCAAATTTTCACAGAAGCCAAGGCCTCTTGGAGGTCCTAAAGATCTTTGCAAATGATAAATGATATGCTTTGTTTCAGGACTTTGTTGTCTTGAGCCCAGAACACAGTTTGCAGATTTCTTGAGTTCCTGTAGATGGCAACTGCAGGACAGTTGTCCTCGGCTCTAAAATAACATCTAAAATGTTATAACTGTCTAAAATAACATCTAAATGGTGAGATTTAAGCTCAGGGAGCCAGGAACAGGAAGGGTCCTCTCAATTGAAACTAATTGGATCCATGCTCTGATATCCGTGCCTGTTTCCAAAAGGGTATAATGATTCCAGCCAGACTGTTTGCTCAGTGTCAGTCTGAATTTAACTTTATGCTACTTCGCTTTATTTTAATTTGACATTATTTTCATGTTTATTTTACCTAATAAGTGAATCATTTAACTATAAAAGACTCATTTTGGAGGGTTAAGGGTGGAATCTGGAATGGGTGAAGCTTGGAATAACCACTGACCTGCTCGATTATGCTGGAGTAGGGCATGAGCAATGATGTCACGTCAGGGAGGCAAGCCAGACACGTAGGGGTGAGCAGGCCTGCCATTCTCTCTTCCTCATCATTGGAAATGTCAGGAGACTTGCTTGAAGGACAGATATGGTTGAGTTTGTGATAAAGACACACTGAGCTCTCCACCAATCAGAACACATTGATGTTGTTGTTGAATTTTACTTTGACGAATGGATTCTAAGAGAAAACTAATGGCATTAGTACCACAAAAATACAGTTTCACTCAATCTGCAATATCATGATACAAATGAAATATGAGGGGTACACAGTATGTGATTCAAAAAGTGTGCTGTGAAACCGGGAAACTGTTTTTGAAAACTGGGCTCTTTCATCATATCTCAGACTATATTCCAATACAAGTTGTCAGTTCTTTAACAGTGAATTGAGCTATTTCTGATTCATGCTGTTCTGAAGGTATAATTTAGTAAAAGATACATTAATGTCTCATGACTTAGAGGGAATTGTTTCCTTTGTTCTCACCTGAGGTGGGATTTATCTTGTATAACTTTAGAAGGCTACATTGAGGATGCTCACCCAGGCATCTATTATAAGCGAAGGAAAGAAATAGGATCCCTTGGGGATTGCTTAATCTAGTCTGGTTTTCTTATCTATATTTGGAAGAGATACATCATGGGTTTAAAATGCATCTTCCCCTGAGAGACCTGGGGTGGTTCTGCTGGGAGAAGAGAAGGATCCAACTTATTGTGGCCTTTCAATATCAAAGGAGGGCTAATAAGAATAATGGAGAAAGACTTGTTACCAGTTCCTGTAGTGTTTCACTACAAGGGTCAATGGTTTTAAACTGAAAGAAGGGAGATTTAGATTGAACATAAGGAAGAACTTTTTTGTGATGAAGGTGGTGAGATCCTGGGGTGGTCTGGATGATCTTTGAAGGTCTTTTCCAACCCAAACCACTCCATGGTTCTATGACTCTGTGACTATAGAGTCAAGAGTGACTACTTCTATGCAGAAGTATGTTCTGACCTGTAGTCATATGAACTTGGTTCTTGTGGTCTAAAACTGAAAATTTGGAAATAATGTGGTCTGACCCACATCTTGCCTGGACAAATCATAACTTTAATGTAACTACCTGTATTTTCTGGAAAAGCATCCACTGCTGGTATGAAGATCTTCTGCACTGTTTGAACTACTTATTTCTAGAGCTATACTTCCATTTGTACCTGCCAAAACATCTCTTGTTTGACTGGGAGGAGGTTACTGACTGATCCAATTCACTTGGTTATGAGGCTTAGTCTTCATTTATTATTTAGCCACCTGGAAAACTTTGTGCAATCTGAAAACTTTATGAACAGCAATATTTATGCTTGTTCTCAGAACAACGATCAAAGCACTGGATGACATGACACAATACCAATTCCTGTAGGAGCCCAGGGGGGGTTACCATATTAAAAACTAATTTCCTGTTGACAGTCCTGTTTCTGAGATCTCTTAGCTAATAATTTCTTAATTCATTTTACTTGTGTGCTGTTGAGACAGTGCAAAGTTCATGGTTGCAGAAGAATGACGGTGCAGCCAACTGACCTTGCAAAAGCCTATGTACCTCATATATCTCAGAAGATATTTTAATGGACCAAATGTGTGGGTTCAAAATAGAATCAAGTTAATTTGAACTTACTGAGTGGCCCTAATTGCATATTATTTCTAAATTCTTTGCTTATTGAATCACTTTTCTACATTCCTTTAATTTTGCCATGAATTAAGTCACATCAGTCAGCTATCTGCATCATCTCACTTTTCTGCCTTGGAAAACTTGCACATGAATTTTGATCTTCTGGAATTCTGAGCTTCTGTGGCTATTAAAAATAAGTATGAACCCACCAAAATCTCTCTCAGGTAGTTTTTAGGTGCAAATGACCAAGATCTATTGAATTAAAAATTGTTAATTCCTCAGATTGCCAGAGTGTGTTTCTTGAAGGCAGTTAGGCTGGAATCCAGACTCTCTTCCCACCTACAAACCACAGGCACCTGAGCTCAAGGAGAATCTCTGTATATGGGTCTCATGCAAGCCTTGGCTGAAACATGTGACTACACAGGAATTGCTGTTAACAGCATGCAACACTTCTTATACTGGAAAGAAGTTGATGCAAGATCAATGTTTGAGGAATGACTGACCATGAGATTGAACTCGCAGAAAAAAGACTGCACAAAAAGACCGAGTAACTGACGTGCACAAATCCATATCCTGACCATCTTTTTCCTGTTATCCTTACCTCTCAAGCATTGCATACTGAAATCCTTTTGTGGGCCAAGTAGCAGAAAGGCAAGTCCTGCCCTCATTAATACCAATTCAAGCCCACAGAAGCCATTAGGGTTGGAACACTCCCACTGGCTGCTACTTTTAGCCCAGTGCTGATGCTTTTCTGCTTATGCAAAACCTCATTGATGAGATTTGGGATAACCAAAACCAAATGTGACTGATTTAAGAGAGTGATGGTGTTGTGGTCAAGGCACTGGAGTTGGGTATTGGAGACATAAATTCAATTTCTGGTCATCTCATGGTTTTGCTGTTTGATCATGTGTAAGTAGCAGTGTGAGAGTAATAGCGTAATGGATGCAACACAGGGGGCTTGGCTAGCTTTGGATCATATTTTAATTGAGATAATGAAGAACTAAGCCAGCCAATTTCATTTCACAACTGTTACAGACCTGAGACAGGATTTCTTTGCACTGAAAAGGAGTTACTCAAAGGATAAAGAGGTAAATAATAGAAAGTATTAGAGCACAAGTCTTGTCAGCACATGATACCTGAGTAATAATGAGTTGATGAATGTTTAGTCATTCATAAAACATCTTTCTTGCAAACATTTTTTACACTGTTCTTCCATATTAATAGAAATATACTATCTTGAGGCAAAAAAAAAAAAAGATTTTGCTACAAGATTCATTCTGTTGAGCTGGAAAACAGCCATATAAATTTCTTGTTATTAAGCAATGCTATTTTCTTATTGACAGAGAAATAAGGCTTTGTGCAATTGTACAACCTGTATCAAATAAACTGAGTTAGGCAGACTTGTCTAAAGTTGTCTTGGACGCTCACCCTCTCTCCACCACAGTAATCTGATCCTGCAAAATTTCACAATGAGTTTTTGGCAGTTGTTCCCCAAGGTCCACGACTCTTCCGATAAAATCCTAGGCACTGATCAGAAAAAAACCCCTTCAAAGCTAGAGGGAGCACATTATTACAGTGGTTGACATAATGTCATCTGGAGGAAGACATTACCACTCCAAATTAACCATGGCCATGTGGTGAGCACTGTGGCTTCTCCTGACTTCAAAGCTCAACATGGTAGTTAACAGATGACAATACCCACTTCCTTGGGCCTTACTGAATTTACTTACTGGGCTTCTTGAAAATTATCTTCCCTACCACATGAGTGACCAAAAAGTAAACCTCTATAGAAAAAAAATGTCATTAGCATCTGTACAATGGAGTCAAATGTGCCCATGTTTATATGGGGCTTTGATGTGTGTGGACAAGTGCTGACTCCAGATTTTGTAAATTTGGTATAATGTCTCCCTAAATATTTTTAATGAAGTTTTTGGACACAGTGAGAACATGAAATCTGAGATCAGATATTTTGCAGGTCAGACAAAAGCATACCTCTGCTTGTGCTAGTCCACATATTCAGGAACTTTTATCTATTTGTCTGTCTGTCTTGCTGTTCTTCAGTCTGTCTATCCAGGGAATGATTAAATGCCCACATGCTTAATTTGACTTCTGATCTTTTTCTGCTGTGTGTTGAGCAGCTGTATTTGAGTCTGTCTAGGGTAGAAGGATGGAATTAGGTATACTCAGAAGTAAGAAGGAGACTGGGAGAGGAAAGAGAGGAAGGCGAAGAAGGAATGAGCCTTGGTTTTGTGCTCACTGCAGTCTGGATGACTCCCAGCATTTCTATTGCTCATTATTCCTTTGAAGTCAGTAAATGCCTGTGAAAATTACTGGTGAAGTTTTCTCACCTCCACATAACTGTGGTAGAAGAGGACAGTTTACTCTCACTGCTGCTTTCTCTTTTATCTTTAATAGAGGTTGGTCCACTGTCTGCGTCAATAGAGCCCAGTCCTTCCCACGTGAATGTTGGCATGGTGGCACTTGATGAGCCATGGAATGGGAAGAGAAAATGGTTTTTTTTTGATACCTAGGACATTACATTTGAAAATAAATAAATAAATAATCCAACCAACCTGAAAGAACATTTTACAGTTTTAGAATCAAGCACTTAAAAGCTGAGAAGTGCCAGAATTAAGGGTGTCAATCAAGCTCCAAATGTTGCCTTCTGGCACTGTATATTATGATAGTCTTTAGTTATCTAATCATATACATTTTTTCCTCAAGGCTGCAAGGTTTCTAGTACTGCACATGTAACAATAAGGAGCAGAAAAAGAAATGGAAGATTTGCTCATTAAGTTTGCATCAAATGAAGCACAGCTGAGTGCAGAAGTGGAGCAGCAAAAAAAAAAAAAAAGGACCTAATAGCTGAAAAAGGGGAGTTAAACCACTAATTTTGAGATCATAAATTTTTGACAATTATTATGATGTCTTCTTCATCTCTGTATCTGGGGAAGTGTTGACTCAGATTATAACTAACCATTGAAGCAGTCATCACTTTGACAAAGTGGTTCCTCTGAGGCATTACAGATTCTAGCTGGTTGTGAAACCATAAATGCAATCTTCACACACATTCAAATTTAGAAGATTTATAGAGACGTACCAGAATTGCTATTGCACCTTTAATGTTTTGACCGAAACAATACTGATACATGATTAAACCTTTCAAAGATTTTTCCCAGCAAACTGGGAAGTCCTTCAAGTTTCTGTAATCTCATTCATTCCTCTCTTGGTGGTAGAAAAAAAATCAGACGTTCTAATTTTGAAGGCATTTTATTAGAGACAGTTGAGCAAAGCTGTGTTCTTACACATACAAGTCATAGACATAGTGGTCTTCTTGACCTGTCCCAAAGCAAGCACACTAATGGTAGAACTGGTGATCTCTGTCTAAGCTCTGCTGAAGGAGACCCAAATCAAAGATTACCTGAGCAAAAGGTCTACAGCATCCCTTCAGTGCCTTTATATCATTAAACACCTCTGGTCTCACCATTATCAGCAAGGAGATGAAACATGATTTCACTTGTATTGCCTCAAAAACTGGTCTTAAATCCATCCCACCATAACATCCAGCAGAACTAGGCTGATTTGGCAGCACATCCAGAACAGTTGTTGTTAATGCACTGCAAAGGTCAGCTTACCCTTTAGTCATCACTTAGGTCTGGAGTAGAAAGAGACCTGGTATTTAGTCCCCCTGCCTGTACAAACCAGCCCCAATGCCACTGCTCCTGATGAAAATGGCAGTCAGGGAATGATAATGCTGCTGGCTGTCTCATCATGCATGTATGCAGGGGCTAAAGGTAGGAAAAGCATAAAGTCTGTTTTCTTCTGTTTTCAAGCCTGCTTTGTAACCTTACTGATGTCTTTCTAATGTAGTTTTTCGTGTGTGCATGTGACATATCAGAATTAGAGGAATATTAAGTCAGGAAGTCTGGAAAAAGCTTCATGAAGATGTTGAAGACATGAACATCATCCATGCTGTTCTTGACATTTTTGCATGTTCTAAAAACATCCTGTAATGACAAACTCAAATTCCTAAGCAATATATTTTCTTAGCTTTAAGAAGTTTCTTCTCTTGTCAAATCTAAATTGTTCTTGTTGAATTCCAAGCTAATTGCTTCTTGTTTTTCTTCCCTTGTTCCTTGTCTGCACCTTGTGTGTCCAAGCTCATAAAAATTCGGAATGGTCCAAACTAAAATTTTGAATTTCTCGGTCTCCCAAAGTTTTAACTTAAGTTATATATCCCTGTCTAGGAAGACATGGTTTAAAGTAATTGGATTTTCACTTTCATCTTTGAATATTTTTTTGGTGCAACCTGGTTTTCTTGGCTGAAGCTCTAGAGGAAGCTTTGGTATTCTCCAGCTGTGGACGAGTTTGTTCTACTCAGTGACTCAAAGAGCAGCCCTGCACAGCCTGGTGAGGAGTTGCTCTTGAGGTGAGGGAATGGTGCTTTAGTCGTCTCCCAATTACCAGTAATTTTTGAACACCTCCTTTCACTAGGGGTCTCAACAGGCAAATCTATCTCGCATGGTGTCCAACATAAAATCTTTTACCTTCACAATTAGAAAGGACTTCAGACATTGTGTCTTCTTGTGGTGAGAGATACTTACCTAGATGCCACTGTAGTGAAATTCAAAGTGAATCCAGCCGTCTGCCACCCTATGTCACAACTAGGTATAATAAATGTGTTCCCTTCCAGATTTACTGAGAAATTTCAGTTATGTCCATATAAAATTATATGACATTTCAGACAGGTTTTTTCAGTTCTGCCTACCGTCTCTGTTTCTAAAAATGCTTTTTCATTGCTTGATGGATTTTCTTCTCTTTTTTTTTTTTATTTTACATCTAATAACATTACTGAAAAGTGATGTGAAATAGATAAATCCGTCAGTTTCCTCTTTCATTCTCAGACTCACACACGTATGAACCAGAAGATGTGCATGAAGTATGGGAGATGGAAATAAAATTTAGAAAATCATGTGCATGCCCTTTTTTACTTCTGTGGTGAATGAAAACCTGAAGTCCTGAAGTACCAGAGTCCTGCAAGACTTGCAAGGCCGGCATGCTGCTGCCAAGAACATGCTGTCATTTGTGGCTCCTCACACTTCCTTGACCACAAGGGAGCCTGGAGACAGGAATCCACCACTGAGGCTTTGAAAAAGCTGCATTAGGTTATTGAGCAACTGGATTCATGAAACTCCCCTTGTTATCCTATTTGTGGTGTCTCTCGGCTTTGCAGCCCATAGCCAAATGCCAGTTTCTGACAGCATTTTTACCTAGGATAGTGTACATTTTCACACTCGATGGTCTGGTGTCTGTGTTATTCCAGACACAAATTAGCTGGGAAAAATGGATATTACCTACAAACACATGCATATATTTTTCTATTCTTCAAGAGCTTTAGGTCACAAAGGCAAGCAAGAAATTAGGAAAAGCCACAGCTTAGGTAAGCTTTTGCAGTCTCAGTTTTCTTTCCATGTGCAGAAGATCTCTGGAGGTATTTAAAACATGTGTAGACTTGGTGACATGGTTAAGTGATGGGCTTGCCAGTGCTGGGTTAATCATTGAATTCAAGGTTCTTAGAGATTTTTTCCAACCTAAACAATTCTGCAATTCTATAGTGTCTCGAATGAAATGATCATATCCTATCGCTTCCAAACCATCTTGGCCTCATCCAGTGCTCAGAATCAGAAGTCTTGAGACCCAGGAGATGTCATGTGGCAGTACCATAACTTGTGTGAGGATGTGGGGAAACGGAGTAAGGACTACAGGGGCAGAAAAGAGAGGTGTAAGAGGCCCCATCTGCTTTCTTGCTGAAGTCCCTGATCTTGGTGCTGGGAGCACTTGTGCTTATATCTCCGTATGTAATTAGAATTACTTCATTTCGTTCAGCTGACAGCACAAAAAGCTTGCACAGAAAGTTCATTTTTCCTTTAAAAACTAAATTGCCAACTTCTGTAATTGTGGGAAAAGCCTTAACAGACAACCCTTTTCCCTTGCCCTACTTATACCCACACAGCTGGTGCTTTACCCATCTGCCTCCCCACAGCAACCTCCCTCATGCTGCTCAACTCCAGCAGGAGGAGCAATGGGAGCACATGAGAAGCATCCCCCGTCTCCCAGCTCCCCCAGCATTACCAGCACCCCTTCCACAGCCAAGAGCAGCAAATTATCTAGAAACTAGTATTTGGCTCAGGGCTGGAGGAAACTCCAAAGCTGTTAAACTTGAAAAAAAAGTCTCTGTGGAGTGTGTGCGACCTCAGAGTTCCCAAAGGCTTATTTCATAGGATAATTTCTCTGGGTAATTTCACCGGAGAAGGTTTTCGCAGGAAAAGGCATGTCTCTGACAGTAGGGTAAGCCCCTTGCTGAATTCCAAATCCCTGCTCCGGAGAAGAGAGATAGTAGAATTTTTTTAATGAAACACCTAGTTAGGTTCTGTTGTGTTTTATACTGTGAAACAATGGAACTTTTTTCCTTGGTCTTTTTTTGGAAACAGGTGAATCGCGTTTGTAAAATTTCAGCCCAAATGGTTAAATTCACAAAGTTATGAAGATGTATAAAAGGAGTGTCATAATGGGATGAAGTACAGACTTCGCTTACTATAGACCAAGATATGAAAGCCACATATAGGACAGTGTTCTCTGAATAATGGTATGGAGTTAAGGTCCCATGCAGTTCTGCAGAGGGCTGTGCTCCTGCCACCTTCCTCCCAGTACTGTCCCAGGGGCATGTTCCATACCAAGTGGTGTTAAACGAGGGCTAGAGTTTCTTTATTCACCTGCTCTCCTCACTGTTAAGTAGATTCCTGGATAGATACAGCTGTACCCTTAAAAGGGGATTGACAGCATTTAGAAATTACACACTTGTTAGACTCTTTCCTATTTAGCAGTGTCGGGAGGAAGGATTTGTGGCAAATTCAGGGAATACAGCTGATGGTGCCCTGGAGGCAACTCCAAAGTTAGGTGGGAGGTAATTCAGGGATTTGGATCTTAGAAGGATAGTGAGGACAAGCTAAGCACCCAAGACCTTTCGTGGCTTTGGGCCACAACAGCTGTGCAATGAAGAATATTGTTAAAAATGATGGAATCACAGAATGGTTTGGGTTTGGAAGGGACCTTAAAGATCATCCAGTTCCAATCTCCCTGCCATGGGCAGGGACACCTTCCACTAGACCAGGTTGCTCCAAGCCCCATCCAACCTGGCCTTGGACACTTCCAGGGATGGGGAATCCACAATTTCTGTGAACAATCTGTGCCAGGACCTCACCACCCTCACAGGGAAGAATTTCTTCCTTACATCTGATCTAAATCTCTCGTCTTTTAGTTCAAAACTATTTCCCCTTGTCCTATCATTATCGGCATCTTCCCCTCTTTAATAAGTCCCCTTTAAAAATGGGACATTTGAACTGGAAACCACCCTTAAGAAAGCCAAGAGAAAGGTGTTGAAAAACTCTAGAGAAAGCCAAGCTGTCAGAAAGTAAGAACAAACACTGGTGTTGTCCTCCTGGATTCCAGTGGTGGGTTTCAGGGTGGAGCAGTGCCATGCAGACGACACGTCCATCCGCAATCTTGGCACTGAGCACAGCAAGAGATCCACGCATCCGTGGTGGAGGGTGATCCAAAGTGCATGGCTCTCACACTTCAGCAAGTGCTAATCACCTAGATGGCCACAGAGGCAGAGGCCAGCTGGTCATCAATTATCCAGAGATTCCTGAGGCTGGAAAGGGCTGACGGGGTTGCGGTTGAAGAATGCACTGGGACTCTTTTGCCCCGCTCCACCGGGAAAACAGCAAGACTGGCTTGGTACAAGCCACTGCGAAATGGCAGGGCATTCTTGTGGTTGGCTCCATCATAATTTGCTTTGGAAATATTTTGGACATCTCTCTTCCTTGTTGGGCAGGGGAGGAGGAAGTGTTTGAACCTTTAAACCCAGTGTGTCTGGCTCTGTTCCTATTTACTGCTATGTGAGAGGGCGAAGGCAACACTTGAGCTCAGGAGAAGAGTAGAGCTGGTTGAATGTTTCATACCTGCTAATTGCTTTTATTAATTTATCTGTCTAAATGGTTTGTGCCAACGTGTTGTGCTTCCCTATTTCACTATCTCTGAAGAACAACAGTTCTTGGGGTGGTTAAGCAGTGAATTGACCTCACAACGGTACTGCTCCATTTAAAAATGCATCCTGCTTTCTTTTCACCTGCTTTTTTCTCTCACACAGCTTTGGGGACAAAACAATATTCCAATAACAACTAATTATTTTCTTTTTAGCAACTAGCCTGAATCCTTTATATCACACATATAAGATATATACCTAGAGATATCATACATAAAACATTGAAAGGGCATTGGGGTATATAAAGACATTAATTCAGAATCTGCTGGTCCAAAATGTGGATTTAGCACCACCAAGAAGGCAGTGTGGTGTGCAGGGTTTTCAGATGTTTGACTGTGAGTCCTAATGCCAGAAATTTCACCTCTCTGTGCCTTGAATTATTATCCTATAAACTGGAGTTAATTTTACTTGTCACTTTGTAAAATACTTTGAGGAATATTGGCCAAAATTGCCATCTAGGAAAAAAGTGTTATTAATATTATTAGGACTGATGACACAAAGTTAAGCTGTTCCAATTTTATCCATCAGCCAAACACACACGCTCCAGTTTTACAAATTACACTGTGGGCTATCCAATTTCATGAGCACACTTGCCACTCGGTGCCACAGCTTTATACCTCTGGCTCCACAGTTAACATGAACTCAGTATAATCACCATAGAATTTATGTCAATTTTGTGGAAATGTTATGATTATTCACAGCTGAGACTTCAAAGGCATCTTAAAGCACTTCACAGCCATAGAGTTTCCCATCATGAGTCTCAGGAGATCTGCCTGCTGCACTCGCCACCAAGCCTGGAAATCTGCCCACCGAGCTTCAACCTGCGCCCACACAGGGAGCCCAGCTCCTGCATTTATGGGAGTGAGCCTGGGACAGGAACATTCCCCTCTGCTTTCATTAAGTGGCTTAAAAGTGAAATTTTTTGGGTCTGTGCAGAGATGGACAGGGGATTGTCCATAGCTGAAGTATAAAAAAAGGAGGCTCTTTGGATTATCAGTCTGGGATTATATTTTATGCAATAATGTACACAAGCACAAATCCCCAAAAAGCTGGGAAAAGAATCTTTGCTAAACCTCTGCACTGAAACAGCCTGTGCCAGGTGCTCACTGGGTTACTCACCTGGTCTGTGCTGGCTGCTTCATGATGTTCCTGAGAAGCACTGTAGGAAATGACACATTGGGGATTTTGGGAATGAAGAACACAAGGACATGATCTATGCTGTGCCATCTGCTCTTAGGACCAGAGAAAAGGGCTTGACTCCATTTAACTAATATTTTAATAAATGAAGCTGTTCTGAGAAGGATCCTTTGGCCTCTCTTGTAATGTATATATTTAAAAAGCCATTTTCAGGATGGGAAAATTAGCAAATTGTTTAAAATTATCAAAGTAACTGAAAATAATACAGAGAATTGTCTCTCATGGGGATGCAAGCCACGCTTTTAGAACCAGAAGTATCATCATTAATATCTAGTCAATCACCTTTCCTATGGTAACCAAAATTTCTGCACACACACTCTTGAGATTGAATGACAAATATTTTTGTTAATTTGTTGGCAGAAATTAGAGCTTTTATAATTGTTATTATAGATGTGGTGCTTAGGGGCATAATTTAGTGGTGCACTTGACATTGCTGGGTTAATGGTTGGACTTGATGATATTAAAGGGTGAATAAAATGGGCTGAGAACCCCTAGGACATTTGACAAAATGTTTCAAAACAAAGGCAGTGCGCGTAAAATAATGAATAATATAATATATATAATTTAAGTGAAACGCTTAAATTATATATATTTATATAGATATATATATATATATCAAGAGCAGTAACTATCTGCTTTTGATACCATTTTACTACCTATATGAGAAAAAAAAAAAAGAGATTCTGTTGTGTGGGAACTTGTTTAAAGTCTCAAAATAACCTTTTTTTTTCTGTTCCACGGTGAGGAAATGAGAGGTCTGAGTCAAAAATCAAGGTCTTATGCTGCGTGTTGTACAGAAAGAGAGGAAGAAGCAGGCTCTGATGCTGAAAGATAACTGTCTGGAGAGATGAGATTACAGGCACTAAAATGCAAGTACTGTTTTCCTGACGTTGTAAAAGGGGAACTAACAGCTACATGCATCATGCAGAGGTTTGAATATCAGTTTTATCTGAGATGAGAAACTTCCAGCTTGGAATAAAATCTGTTCCAAGGAGCATAAGCCTCTGTAGCCTCTCCAGTATCATCTGATCTTGCGTTGGAAGGTACAGGGATCAAGACGACCTTGTGGTTGTACCCAGCTACTGACACTTTGATGCAAAAATGGCCATGGGCAGGGTTGTCATCTTGTGGGTTTGAGGTTGAGTTCCAGTTCTGGTCCAGCACTCTGCTTTCACCTTTCTCTGATGGAGAGGTGCTGGGCTCCGTTTCCTGTTTCCTTCCAAGCGTTTGCTCGGTGCTCCCTGCTGGCAGCAGCTGCTCCCTGGGGCGTTTAAAACTGAGGGTGCTGCTCCAGAAATGAAATGGAACAACCATCTTCTGGTCTGAAATCTGTGTGAAAACTGAGCTCCGTGTCGCCAGGGACTGCGCTCCTCCTCTGCTCAGAGGAAGCTCATCTGCAGCACCGAGGCCTGAGGCTCGCGAGTGTCAGACGGGTCCTGCTTACCTGACACGTCAGGGTGCAACTCAGGAGCCTCCAGAGCGGAAAGCCACGCCAGGAGTTGTAATAACTCATATCCTCTGCGGGTTGGTGGAAAGAGGACCTGAAACTCAGGCGCGCCAGGGGCTTGCACCAGCCACACACCGTTCTCAGTGCCCAGTTTTGGTCCTCATGCATCACCGGGGGTTTTGCATGAGAATTAAGGTCTGGTTTATTAAGCAAATAGAATTTCTACCTCGTGTCAGGTCTTCACCTGCATTTTTTTACCTTTTTTCAGCAGTGAAATGGTGGCTTATGCATTTGCAGCTAAATAAGGCCACGAGATTAGGTAAGCATGGTAATAAAGGGTTATGGAAATGCACTGACCACAACTCAAAGTAACCGTGTAGGACAATGAACATGGTTGGGGGTTAGGTTTATGAGAAATAAAAATCTGAATGATGCTGTGCTCGAGAGTCACGGGCCTTGTGTTTTCTTAATGCCAGGAGTGATTGATTTCTTGTCAACAGCTTTGCTCAATTGGGGCATCCACTTACTGCAGACCTTGTTTGGTATAAAAACTAATGGCATAGAAAAATATTGCTCTAGCAAGGTTTAACTGGTCATCAGCCCAAACATGTGGCTGAACATGAATTCCACTGCTTGAAATATCCTCTGGTCGCTCAGCAACATCTTAATGTCAAGAGGAGATTATAGTCAGCGTTCCCGTTGAGCCGTGACTCAGAGGTACTGTATGGAAAGAGGACAGTTCCAGCAAAAGCATGATATGGAAACTAAACACAGTGCTGGAAATCTTCCCTCCCATAGAAAAAAAGAAATGTGAAAGGCTAGCTCTTCTGAAGTGGAAGTTTGGCTGCTGCTGGGAATGTTATGAAAATACACATTACATGCCTGGTTCCTCATATATAACTGTGTTTCACAGCACGTTTCTTCACCCACCTTTGCCCTTCCTTTTTTAATTCAGAAAAGACGCAGGAAGAGACCTTACTTCTCAACAAAAATAAATGAAAAACCTTGGAAAGGTGACATTTTTGCTAAGCAGGAACTCTGATAAGTTGAAATGGTGTCGTTTTGCTTGTGTTGCATAAAAGCTGGCTATTAACATACCTTAGATACTTTGAGAGGTATGGAAATGTTTAAAAAAAACATGGACTGAAGAGATTGGCCTCAGTGAAATTTACATTAAAAAACCCAAGGAGACACTTAAATATTCATAGTTTCCATTTCTAATCTTTCTCCACGTAAGTTTCCTGACATACATAATTCTCAGCTATGTTTGTGAGATGCCCGGCATCCCGAGGTCAGATGCATATTTCTTGTTGGGATCCAGATTGGTTATTTTAAGTGTTCTCATCCCATACAGGCTTGCACACAAGAGTAACTATAAAATGACCAAGACTATATGCAGTTTTAAAGCCAGCCACATAAATGTGGATATTTATATTTAAAAAAAGATATATATATACACGCACGCGCACACACACACACATATGTGTTTGCAGGATCATGTGATATAGAATTTAGGGGACAAAAATAAAAGTACCACTGTGTATAAATTCTTGTTTGAAGGGGATAGTGGGAAAGAAGGTTGAGGCAGACTCATCTCAGTGGAGCCCAGTTAATGAAGAAAAGGCAGTGGGCAAAAACTGAAACACAACAAACTCCACTTAAACATAAGAGAAACCTTTTTCGCTGGGCAAGTGGTCATGCACAGAAACAGGTTTCCCAGGGGGGTTGTGGAGTCTCCACCCCTCGACATATCCAAAACCCAACTGGACAGAGTTTTGGGCAACCCGCTTCAGGTGACCTTGCTCTGAGCAGGGGCCTGGATTGGGCAATCTTCAGAGGTGCCTTCCAGACCAAGCAGTTCTGTGATTTTGCAATTCTGTTGAAGAGAACACGATTACTTGGATTTATCTGAAGAATGATTTCCTCAGTCGCTTAACTTCATTAAAACCCATAAAAGTTTATAGAGAAATTAAGTGATGGCCTTTGTTCCAGAATAAATCTGCTCTACTCATACATAAGATTGCTTTAAAATAAATTCTTTGTTTCAGGTCCTCTGGTGTATTTGGTAGTCTTACCTAAAAGTAATGAATTTCACAGGTTCATCATTCAGTTTGTTAAAAAGTTCTTTCCTCTCATGTGTTTGGAAAAACTGTGTTTTCATTTTCTTTATTGTTTTAGTTCTTTCACTATGAGGGAGAATACATAGCAAAACTTTGTGTTATTTATTATCTCACATATCTTCTCATGAAATTGTACCTATGCAAAACCAGCATGTGACAAATTTCACTAGTACTGGAATAAAAGTTGAAAAAAATGGGGTGAAGCAGCCTAAAGGGTTATGCAAAGGGTACCCAGGTAACAGCCTTTGGCTGAAAGGGTTGTCCATTAGCATTTTTTTCAGTATATTTCTCTTCACTTGACAATTTTCCAGTTTTCTATGTGCAGAGATTCAGTTCCTAGCAGAGAATGGCCTGGGTCCAGTTATGACACTGGTCTTAGAAATGATTTGCCATGAGAATCTGAGCTGAATTTCACAACCAAGAACAAAGTTTATGGACATTCAAATCCTGAATTGGATATGAATTTTGTGGTTGGGGTTGTCTGAAATAGTTGTTGTTGTTGTTGCAGGAGACCTGGACCTCACTGATCTCACTGCATAAACTGCATTAAAAGTGGCTTCTTCCATTAAAAAGCCAACAGTCTTAAAAAACCCCACTCTTCTGCATTCAAAAGCCAACTATTCATCAGAATAGTCTGAGATTGTGCACCCCTGAGGTGTACCAATGCAATGGGAGTGTCTGGTGTCTGGAGCTGGAATAAATCATCCAGTGGGATAGAACTGACCACTGGCCACCCACTGGATGAGGATAAGCCAACAGATAGCCCTGGAGTAAAAATCACTGAGGCATTGCTGGTCAGCATGATAAGGACTGGAATAAGGTTTGTTTTTTTTTTTTCAATTGGTCATCTTTAGACAGTGTGGCAAAGGAGGTGTTTAAGAAGGGAACCATAGTAATGAAAATAGAGAAAGTTTAGGGATATTTCTGGTAAACTTCCAAACTCAAGGGGAAAAAAGGTGTGACTATATCAGAAAAAATTAGCAAATAGACAACAACGACTAAATTCATAGGCAGTTCAGAGCCTCTACTTCCTACCAGGCAAAGAGGTGCATTGAAATGATGCTGACTCTTCAAGAACTGTGATTTGATTTGTTATGCTGCAGTTTAGAGGAGAATCCACGCTCTGGTTACTGTAGCACTAAAGATCCTCTTACTGCTGGCGTAAACAGGAACCTCTTCCAAGTGCAGATAAGCAGCAAAGGATGTAATATTGAATTATTCTGCCAGTCTAGAGGTGACCCTTCTGCAGCAGGCTTGGGGCCCACATGTGCATGGCAATGCAATGAGATATATCCCACTGCTGCTTTCACTGTGTCTTTTCTGTGGCTGGGAGGGGGTTTTGGTCCTCAGGGCTGTCAGCTGGGCGTCTTTCCTGAGCTCTACATTTATTTTAAGAAGTAAGTATCACTGGGCTGATGTGTGCACTTAGCCTTGATGAAGTCATTAATGTGGTTTCCAGCATACTCTTCATAAAATTCATGGCTGCACTTAATTGCTACCATGTTCTTCCTCCTCACATGCTCTTATATTAATAAGAAAAAATGCTGAAAGGCCTAATAAGCTACACACAGTAGAGGAATGCTTGAAATGCTGTTCGCTGATCACATCACCACAGACATGCAGGCCAGTTGTCAAACAGGGGATTATGTGTTGCTTGAGGCACTGAGTAACAGCACAGCCAGAGGTGGCTCATCCCAGCTCTCCTGACCCAAATGCTGCCAGCATATGCACAATGCTGGGCATGATGGGTGGGTGGGGAGAGGAGGGGGATGCTGCTTATTTATTCTTAGAGTTCTGTCAGCTTTTTGGTTGGCACCTCCTGTGATGCTGAGCTGGGGGTTCACTGAAGAAGACAACTTTGATATTCTCCTAGGAAAAAGTAGAGTTGACCCACCAAGGACAACTTTTCTTCCTGAGAATTCCTGTGTGGTGTTTCTGAACTTACATCTCTACGAAGGTCCAGGACAATGCCTGGGTTCTGCCCAACCTGCAGAATTTGGGGCTTTCTTTTGGGAAAAGAGAAAAAGGGGAGTAGGACACTAACTAGCTATTGGATGGATCAAACAATTTCAGGTATTTTTTCCTTTGAAGAGTTGCATTTATCTCACTTTAACTGTTTAAAAGTTAAATTTCTTTTCTAAGCAAGTTGTTTGTTCTCTTGTACGGTTAGCATCTTCAGAGTTCATCAATCCCCCCTATTTAGGGATATTTTATCCCTCAGTAATCTCTGCCTATTCCTGATCTTAAAGGTCTTTCCCAACCTAATGCTTCTAACATTCTAATCCCTCTCTGACCTTTTCCTCCTAAGTTCAAAAGGAATCTCAATGGCTTGCCTAGGTAAGGTCACTAATTTTTGGAGAGCCAAACTTGAGATGAATCCCACTGCCTGTGATCAAATCCCGGCTCCCCAGCTGCTACCCGGCCCCAGGCAGCACTTCCAGGAGGAGCTGTGCTGTGCAGGGTGGCAGTGCCTTGCACTTGCAGTCCTGCTCCTCTAACCCAAGTCTCCAGAGAAAGTCTCAGCAGCGACTGTGCACAGACATCAGCATTTCAAGGGCATTGCCTTGATACCACATCCAGTGAGAACAAGATCTTTTGCTTTGCAGGCATATCACAATGCAGTGAGGTCAGGGGAGTTACACCAAGCAGGCATCCAACCTCAAGTACCTAATTTAGGCCAACACAGAGGTTGCTGGAGGACGTGGTCAGGGAGCCAGGAGCCTCCTCCAGCCGGGTTAGCTGCCCTGCGCTGCTGAGTGGTCTGATGGGTGCACAACTCAAACTACCAGGATGGGCTTTCTTCAAGCCAGTCTTTCACACTGGCTTGGAGTTTTGGCTCTGTGGACAGTCCAGTGCTTAATGACTGGGGGACTTGCCACTCTCAGCTGCCAAAATTGTTTGGCCCACTACTGAAGTGTGGCTTGGGAAGCACCTGGCTGGGCATAACACTGTGTACCACGTCTAGACAAGACTGGAAATGTGCTTTCCCACCCATCATAGTGGGTGAAACAAGCTGCAAGCAGAGCACAACTGTCCTGAGCAGGATTTAACCAGAAGTTGGTGAATGGGACCTTCAATTTGAAGTGCCCTGGTTTTAGCAGAACAAGGAAAAAAACCTCCTTTGTTCCCATCTTCCTCCAGAAACTGTCATTCAAAGCTTAGCAAGAAGCATTGACAAAATATTTTGGGGGCTAAACATATCACCATCTGGAATGGGACTGCCAGAAAGCGAGCAAGAGAAAGACTCCTTTTTCACATGTAACTTGTTTAATAAAAATAAAATTCCTCTTGCATTTCTGACATGGGACTGTAACCACTCCACCCTAACTCGCTTTGTCATGCTCAGATCTATGAAGTAAGAGGAAATTATGGAAATTTATCATGTCTGAGTTCTCAGGATTGATTATGACTCGCTGCTTTTATCTTCCAAACAGTCACTAAATCTAATTGCCTTGTTGTAATGGATTAACCCCTGTGGTCCACAGTAGCATTTATATTGTGTTCAAAGAGACTGTTACAGAGTTAGGGTACTTTTTTTCAGCAATATACTTTCATAACGTGTAGGTGCTCTATGGACATAACTCACCCTTTGTGGGTCTTGGGGGTCTAATTGGTTCATTGTTCTGCCTTTCTGCAGGGGATGAATTTCACATCACTTTGGGAGCAAGTATAGACGGGTCAAAGGGCCTTCCACAGCATAACCATTTCTTTTAAATTACAATGCAAGCAGATTTTGAAACCCTGTGTTCAAACATCAGCATCTGTATTGTAATCAAAAACATTCCCTTGCTGATATTTGTGAGATTAGTATTATTATTAGTCATTGTGCCGCAGCCCCTGGGGAACCTGAACTCTGGGGTCAGGTCCCCAACAAAGAGCTGTATAAATACAGATCCTGTGTTAATAAAGTTCCCACTTAAGCTGTCTTACACCGTGTTTGCCAAGGCCTAATGGCTCACACAGGGGCCCTCCTGGTGGCTCAGCGGGTCCTGGTGACTCTCCAAGTGTTGGTAACGAGGTCTTGTAGGTGCGAGGCAAGGAACAAGAGGTGGCTGTGCACAGCAGTGGTGGGGAAGGTGACGACTGCTGCTCACTGTGACAATCAGCAGTCAAGCTGTGCTGGCACCCGAAATCCTCACCAGTATCTTAGGAGGTGCAGTAGGAGAACAGTGATTTAAGAGGGGTATGAAGTGCATTAAAAATTAAAAGAAAGTGAAAAATTCAGAGGTAAGAAGGCCAGGATCTGCAAAGGTATCATGCGGCGAAGGGCTGCCAGTGCTAAAGGAGGAACACACATGCCTGTTTGTATCAGAAAGAGGGAAGGAGATTGCTCTGAGACAGAAAGGGAACAAAGGAAATGGCACTAAAAACCAGAGGAAGGTGATGCTGCAACTTTGAAAGCACTGGTGAGATCTGACTTGGAGTAAGTTCAAGAAGAAAGGAACTCAAAAGTGGAGATGGTGAGGCAAAAGTGAGGCAGAGGAAAACGGCACTGAAGGGTTCGGTAATATTATAATGTAGAGTTGTCTGGAAATAAAAAATATTTAGCTAGAAGGCCAGCAAAATTACAGGAATATGTACTGGGTAAGAGGAAAAGCAGCCAAGTCTTGGGCTCCCTGAGAGTCTCTGTACCCAACAGGGGTGATAGAGAAGCAGCTGCGGATGAATTCTACTCGTGGCAGGCAGGGCAGACATGAAAAGGGAGAGGAGACACCAAAGGGAAGGGTAGGAAGGGTAAGTGAGGGAGCTGGGGCAGAACCAAGCACCACTGAAGCAGAGACCAGCAAGAGAGATGCTCAGGAGAGTATGGACCGTGCTTGAGGAACCCAATCTGATGGGCAGCTGCTGGTGGAGCAGGAATCTGGCAAGTGATGTCAGGAGAGAGGTTAGACATTGAGATATGCTTTTGTAAAACCCTCTGTGAATGAGACTTGAATCAGGTTTGAGGCTCATAAAATGACTTTTAAAGGAATAATTTCGGATTCATTCTGAAGTGAATAGGAAGCAGTCTCAATCCAGGCTCTCGAGTCAGTAAATCTAATCTAAGACATTTCATCACACCAGACACGATCGCAATCTCAGATCAGTGTAAGTGAATGTTTAATAGCTTCAAGCAAAAGAATAGAGCAGGTGAACAAATGTCTTTAAATTGCTTGCTTTAAAGAAGGGCAAATTGTCTGATACATTTTTGTGGGTGCACAATTGCCAATATTATTAGTTTTATTTGACTTTTTACAATGTACATTTAATTAAAATTATTATGTAAATTCTTGCCTTAACCATTAGCAAAATAATTGCTTTTAGAGATCTCATTCATTCTCAGTTTGGTTTCATATCCTGTTTGTCATACTGATAAGTGCTTAAATGAGTTGCTTCACAAAAATTGTCAATGGAAAATGGAATCCATTTGAAGTGTGTTAAATGAAAACACTTTTTAATTACAGAAATTGCTATGAAATTCTTTCCCACTGTCTGTACAGCTTGAGCAGCACAGTTTAGGTCATGCTGAAATGGTTCAAGATGAACTTTTGTTTCACCCCTGAGCTTGGTACAATGGTTTCCAGAGGTTAGTTCAGGAGACTGAATTGCTGATCACTCACTCAACATCTTCTGACCCATCTTTAACTCCAATATTTTCCCACTGTAGCAAGTCACGAGGATTCACACGAGCAGGCTGAGATTCCTGTGTCTAGGGATACATTATTACTGTGGGCAAAACCATGACATCTTTGCAAACAACAAACCTTTCTTATCTGGGATGAGCTTAACTGTACTACTCAGAATCTGTACTGCAGAATAATTTATAGCAGTTCATTGGGACACAAGCTGATACAGAGAAGGAAAACAACATTTGTACATTTTTATGAACAGTTTCTGCAGGGAGCTGTCGCCTTGGTTAACTGTTTCACTGCCTTTTAAGGCAATTTGTTAATGAGTGTAGACCGCAGAAATTTGCCTGCTAAGAATGTAAATTCACTGCTGCTTTCCCTATGCACATATTTTTATGCAAGCTGAGGTACTTCTGGATGTTTCTGTGGTGAGCTTCAGCAGCTCTATTTTGAATAGCCCTGCTACCTTGGTTTCAATTCTGTCTAGTGGTGGTGAGTTCCCCAATTAATTGTGCATAGAGGCTTTTGGGACGGTGCTAGCCATGCTTGAGAAATCTTCTTTCTCTTCAGAGCCCAGACAAAGGGGTTGTGGCTTCTCCACAGCCTCCCTAGAGAGAGCCCGGAGCCCTGTTCCAACCCTTTCAGGTGTGCTCCCACAGTGAAAGGGTTCACATGCAAACCCATGGGCTCATGGCCTGAGGACCTGACCTTCTCCTTGGCACTTGGCCACAATATTGTTTCATGAACGTGTGCCCGTGTGTGTGTGTTTCTGCATGTCACATGTAGAAGGCTGATTCCAGTGAAGAGAGTAAGAATATTAACAAAAAAAAAAAAAAGATCAATAATGGAACAGAACAACAACCAAAAAAACCCCAACAAAACAAAACAAATGGCTACTCTCAAAAGGAACTTGACACCAGAAATCTTCTCTCACGTTCAGACTTCTGCAGAAGGCCCAGGCACTGGCAAGATGAGGACTTAAACAACAAACTAAACAGTACAGTACTGTATTTATGAGGGAACAACATGACAGACTCTATTTAGGTTTTATACCAAAAGCTTAACCTTTTGCTGTCTGTGGGCTAGAGCTGCACTAACTAGAAGCAATTACTGAGGTGGATTACTTTTTTTGCTTACGGTGTACGGCCCCAGGCTTCTCAGTGTGGCTTCTCTCAGAGCTGGCACACAATAGCAGGGGTATGTGCCAAAGCTGCTCTCACTTCTCCAAGGCAATGATTCAGAAAGGGTTGTGGTGTTCTAATCAGAACGTTTTTTTTTCCTAGGCTGGGAGTCCATTGCTTTCTTAGAAACCAGGCAGACATAGCAATCCCTCCTGCTCTCTCTTCTGTTCCCCCATAGATAGCTCACTGGAGGCATATATGCACACATTTTGGCAGAGCAGCATGATGGATGAGGAGCCTGGTGACATACAAAGTGCAATTTTCTTTATTTAGATGTCTGCACCTCTCCCGTAGAGAGGGGATTACAAGGATGGGCAGAGAAATCCTTCCTTTCATGCTGGTTGTTGGCTCCCAAGATGTCTCAACACAGAAAACAGCTCCAAGCACAGATTTAGGGAAAGAATAAAGGCCAGAGTTGACAGAAGTTCAGATTCAACAAGTTATTAAGAGCTGCTAAGTGTGTCTGGGCTCCTCACTTTCCCTTGCAGTCTCAGGGTTGACTGGGTGCCCTGAGATTTCATGATCTTCTGTCAACAATTAGCCAGAAAATTAAAACTCATAAGAGCGTAACAGCATGTCTTTACATGGCAGGGAAGTCTGCTTCCATGCCAAGAAACAGAACTGGGGATTCTGTGGGAACACTGCCATTTGGAGGCACCTGCCATAAAACTATTTATATGCACACGGATATGTGTGTGCACGTACCCGGCTCCGTGCATGCGTGCAAGCTTGTGTAGGTGCACACACCTACCCATAACTGGGTTCATGGATATGCTTGATTCATTTGAGGCAAAACAATGTATTTTCTTCTCCAAATTTCACCTTTGTTCAGTTTTTGCAATGCCCTCAGATGATTTGTTCAACATATGTTTAAAAACAATTCCCTTGTGTTTGGCTTCATTTCATGGATTGATCATGACCACAAGGTCTGATCTAATATTCCATCACCTCAAAGGGAAGTTTTCCACTGGGGGTATTGCCTAAAGACTAAGGGGACTGGAATGTCAATAATCTGATTGTTGAATGGGTATGCATACATAACACGTGGAGTCACAGCTCCTCATTCAGTAGCAACAGCATAGCTGAAAAAAATAAATAGAGGCTTGAATTGTTTTCATGGAGATAAAATCAGTTTCAACATCTGGAATATTCACTATAGTTCGGGTCTATCCCAAGACTTATTTTCTAGGAATATTAGTTTCTTTAATAAGATATATGTGCTATGTGCAAGCTGCAGGCTAATAATTCACAAAAATATGTAACCAATAAGTCCTATCTCATTTTTTGGCTTCCATGATTCCCTTGGAAGTATTCCATATTAATGATTACTTATTAAACAATTTTTGCAAATTATTCTGAACTCACTGGTCAGTAATGGCCAGGCTTTTCAATGGGAGTGCTCACAACTGACCCAGTTCAGTGCATCTGTTTCAATACATTCATACACTTTTTCCTGCATCAAATATTCTATGAAAGTGCTTTTTTGGGGTTTGTTGGATTTTTTGGTTTTTTGTTTTTTTTTTTTTTTTCCTGTTATCATTAGTTCCTTTGCTTAGCACAAGAGTAAGTGTTGTAATGGCAGTGCACATGCTCCTGCAACCTTCACCTGTTTTACCCTGCCTGGTGCAGAGGAAATTCAACAAATCAGAGATTTCTCCATGGCCAGTGAGCATCAAAGTCTGGTGTAGCTCAAATGCTAGCCCTGTGTCAGAGGCTGGATCCCAATACCTGTTCTTCTGCCTATTCAGACAGAAGCCTTTTCAGCTTCACTGAATCACAGTCCCTTTTAGGAAAGTATGTGTTCTATTATAGTTAATTTTATGGCCCTAAAGAAGAGCAGTTGCTATTTTCTGAAAATGCAATGGATCTGCATTTATAGTCCATAGCTGACTACTTTCCTGCTATCAAAAAGGAAAATAAGAGCTCTTGTAATTTAGCTGGGAAGACACTGCTCTACAGAGGGAACAGATCAAGTACATGTTGATGCCCAAACCCAGATTATTTTGTACACAGCAGGCAGGGCTCAGCCAACTCTTCATCCAGAAGCTGTAAGGCAGCTGGCTGGGGAGAGCCCTGATCTGCTGGCTGACAGGTTTGGAGCTGTCTAAAGGCTTGAGATGAGAAGGTCAAAGCCAAAGCTGGAGGAGGCCAGGTGGGGAGGCACAGGACTCTATTGATCCCTGGGAGTTTTCACTGATGGGAGCAGAGGGAAATGTGTTCGTATGTGGTGGCTAAAGCAGGAGAGTGAACATGTTCCATGGGCATTGCATGTAAACAGGAACATATGGAAGATACCTTCAGGAGCTGCTGCATGTTTATTGTCTTCTTAAAAATTGTTCTTTCATTTTTTCTCCCAGACCAGGTTTTCTAGCCATTCTCCCATCTTCGGGTGGGTTTCTCTGCTGTCCTGGTCATTGTATGCTCTTCCCTAAGAGAGGTGTCAGAACTGGATTCTGTAATCAGCTGGGGCCCTACTGACACTGAAGAGAGCAGGAGGGGCTTCACGGTCTTGTGTTTGCCTTTTGTTTTTCTCAACAGCATGACAGAACTGATGCACCTTCACTCAGCCTCTGATCCACTGTAACACCTTGACACTTTTCAATAAAACTTCCAGTCCTCATCTTGTATTTGTATGGTTGATTATTCATCCTTCAATCTGGAATTTTGCATGTGCTTCTATTTGTTCTTTTAGACCATTTCTCCACTTTGTTCAGTTCATCCTGATCCAAATCCATTCCATACTGAAGGTGCAAGACCAGGGCAGACCCCTCTGTAGGTTTTATCCACCCAAACCTTGATTTTCACGGAGAAGGTTTTTCATGGAGAATTACTGAGTTCAACAGCATTGAACAACCATCGTGATTTCCTTAAAGAAATGCAGAGAGTTTAGCTGAAGACTGAGTGGGTGTTGAGGGCACTTTAGAGCTGTACATGCTGCTGGACCGACAAATACTGCAAAAGAATGCACAGGAGCAAGATACCTCTGGGCATCTTCTCTTGTTTCTCTCCCTACCCACATACACTGCCATTAAGTGACCAGATGGTCCAGAACTTCATTTTGTGCCAATATCTGCTAGATCATAGCAGCCGAGTCTCCAGATCCTTCAGTGTTGAAAATCTGAAGCCTTTCACATAAACAAAGTTAAGCTGGAAACTGAATTTCTTCAGGAAAACCCACAGAAGTGCCAGATGGGACCTGGTCCTATAGTGGACTTTTTTCTTTATGTGTCAAAAAGGATTAGGGAGGTCACTTTGTATAATAAAGTGGAAAATTTTCAACTGCAATATTCTTCCTGGACTGATCCTAATACATATTGTATCTTCCAATTAAAAAAAAAAAATATTAAGGACCAGGAGTCTAAAAGTGATAGTGGGACTATTTAGAGGGAAGAAAAGGAGCTGTTTTGAAAGTGAAATGGAAACTTTAAGGAAATGCTTAAGACTATGTTACATGTAATCCTGAGAAACTTTCTATGAAATCCTCAGAATTTTTAGAAACCTGTTGATTCCTTATAGCAAGTGATTAATGTAAAGTTATGAACATTAGTGTAAATAGGGTCTTTTAATGGCAAAACCCCCCCAGCTGCAAGAAAATTTACTAGAATATATTTATATACATATTTGTGTGTTTCATTAATGGTTCACTATAACATGCAAATTCCTTGGCTCTCAACACAGCTCTGCACAGATGGTGAACTTTAGTCAGTTAAATAAGTAGAACACGTCAAACTTTTCCTTTTATCTTTCACCTTTTTCTGCTGTTTCCCTTCCATCTTTTCTGCCAGCTACTCCACAAAGAAGCCTGGGAACGACTGTGAGGCAGTCTCCTCAGATCACTTAATATTCCTACTATGAAGACAGCCTGAATTCAAAGGTTCCATGTGAGAGACGGGAAGATCTTAATTTTTCCCTTGGCAGTCCTTTTATGCTGATAAATCGCAGTTTGCTCTGCACATTTCAGTTCAGAGGGAAGATCTGCACAGGCTGACAGCATTAATAGCTTTCTTGATCAGTTGAAACCCCTTTCACCTCATTTGAGGTACCACATACATGAGCTGTATGTATCCTGCATCAACTTCTAAACTAGAAGCATGCAACTTACTTCAAATTTTAACACCATAATCATAGAATCACAGAATGTTTCGGGTCAAAAGGGACCTTAAAGACTATTTAGTTACACCCCTTGTCATGGGCAGGAACACCCTCCACTAGACCAGGTTGCTCCAAGTGCTGTTCAGCCTGGCCTTCAATACTTCCAGGGATAGGGCATCTCCACGACTTCTCTGACAAATTTATTTCAGTGCCTCACCACCCTCAGCT
Source organism: Aleadryas rufinucha (assembly GCA_013397815.1). Lineage (NCBI taxonomy): Eukaryota > Metazoa > Chordata > Aves > Passeriformes > Aleadryas > Aleadryas rufinucha. The sequence continues at coordinate 84,861 of VZTH01000026.1, forward strand.
GTGCCAAAGCACCACAGCCATGTGCTCATTCTGCAAAGATTAGGTCCATGGCTTCATAGATATTCAAGGCTGGAATTGAGGACACCACAGTAGATTAATTTAGTCAGTAGGTTTCAGGACAGAAAGGTGATGAAGACATTTAATATGGAGATGCATCAATTAGATTATCCAAACTAGCCTGGCTAAATACTCCAACATTTTTTGTTCGATAAAGCCATAATATTGAAGTGGTTAAAATGTATCTTTGACAATTTTATAGCCCCTTGAAAAGTTCCTCAGGTGAATATTTCATTGCTTTCCTCGTAGTATGTAATTATGAATAATCACTTCCATTGTCATATTTCTATTTTTAATTTTTAGGACTTCCATTCCCATTATCCCTTTCTCTGATTGACTAAAGACCAATTGTATGCTGAGGCTTTCCACCTTGAGAGCATTTTCACAGACTCTAGTTGCATCACTGCTCAGTTATCTTTGTGATAAACTCCATGGACTGAAGAATTTTGACTGAGATTGAATTTCTCACTAAAAGCCATTTCTAGTCATTTATTTGCCTTCTAATTTTTCAAAATTTATTTAAATATGAAGTCACTAGGAATTTATGTAGGAAATAGTCCATAATCTTGTGATCTATTCCCATGCAGAAAACTTTAACTTCACCTGTCAGACAAACTTAGAATCTTATCTCGTTTCTAATAATAGTAATAGAACAATAAATCTGTTTTGCTCTCTGCTGCCAAGGGAAGTCAGAAATAGAAATAGGCATAGGCTATAAACTGTGTTTAGATTTGGATGCAAACATTCATGTGGCCTAAACTAACGGATGGAGAAGTTACTTGGAGTCATCTGGTGTCTGGTCCACCTCCACTGAGGCGTCTGGAACTGCCATAGAGCTGGAGGTGAAAGTCAATGAGATAAATATGTCTAACTGCTGCTAGCCTGAGTGAGGCATCTGCCTGTTTCCTCTGCCCTAAGGAGACCTTTATATTAGTAAGCAATTTCTGTTTAGAGAAATAATTTTTTCTCATTGCCATTTTTTTAAATTCTTTTTACAATAGACTTGGGTACATTTTCCTTCTTCTTTCGCAAGTGGGTCCAACTCCTTTTCTTTTACTCCCCTGATTTCAATAGCCTGATTACTACCAGTTGTTTGGTACCCTAATGTGTATTGTTTTATTCCATATACTTTATTGAGCATGGGTTTTGGACTCTGGGTTTTGGCTGGGACTGACCAGAAGAAGGAAAGGAAAGAAGGTCTGCTAGTTTATGATGAAAAGATCAAGTTTCCAAGTGCTCTGGGTTTTGTCTAAAAATATGCTCCCTCCCATGTGTGAAATTTACATTAAATTTAAAACCAAAGTCAAAAAGGAAAGACAGCTAACCAGTTTATTTTATGATCTCCTTTTCAATATTGCAATTTTAATTTTTTTTCTTCCTTCTCTACTTCATATTACTCCCACAGATGCTCAAGTGCAATGGGAGACTCGTAAGGTCTACTGATCCTTTCATTTGTTTTGTTGCAAAGAAGTGCACAGTGAGCGAGGTGCTAACCCTAATTCCTGCCCTTTCCTTTCTACTGTCCTCAGTGAAAAATGTCCATTTCATATTTCCCAGTCAGATGTGGTATTTCTCTGCTTTTGGATCACTGTTTCTGTCAGCATACAGGACAGCAACTCAATGAAATGAATAAACACTCCCTGATTGAAAAGATGGCTGTTCCTGCTTCATTATGACAAAAATTCCTTAAATTGCATGCTGAAATGTGACTAAAAGTGACAAAGGTTGCAGAAGGAGACATGGGGCCTGATTCATGCAACTACATAATGCCCAGCAATGTGACTTTCCACCAGTCTCTCTATCTCTTTGCTTTCAGGTTCCATCGGGACACAGCCTGAACCATTTCACCCCAGAGTTCTTATTTCAATTGTTCTGGGTTTTATTTTTCATCAGACTTATAGGTTCTTGTCTGGTCTAAACTCCCCTCCAGTCACCATCTCCTTGTCTTGCTTGACAGGAGTAAATATTTTTTCTGTGATCTGTACTTGCAAGGGGATGAAGTATTTTCATGACGCTTCCAGAGAAATCCAGCTTGTAGGGCAATGTGTGGCATGGAAAAAGTTCAGATAAATATTCAGGGACAAACAAACACAGGATCCTACGATGAAAAATACCATGCAGCATTAAGGCAGGCAGAATAGCTCTAAAAACCAGAAGTTAAAATCTGCTTTATAGGCCTTACGGAAGACAGGGTACATCTGACAGTAGTTGGCAAGGTGATGTTAGGTCATAGGCTGGACTCGATGACCTCAAAGGTCTTTTCCAACCTAGCTGATTCTGTAAGCTTCAGGAAATGCTGTACCCCTTCTTCCTTAACATCTCTTCTACTACTGCCAGAAAGATGCTCAAAAGGCCCCTGGGTGGTCCCCCTCCAACTACCTTCTTGGCCAGCCTAAAGTCCAATCTAGCTGTAGAAAGCTAAGAGGAACTCAAAAGTCATGGACAAACTGAGACATGAATCCTCTCCCAGGTGGATTTTCAAATGCCAGAAGTCAACAAGTCCATGACAATTGCTGTGAAACCAGTCTGGGGCTAATCTGCTTTAGGGGCTAATCTACTTCAGTTACTTTGAGAGATACTTTGGTGATGTGCCCCAGCATAACACCCTGACACTGATAGGCAGATTTTTATAAATGATGAGAGCTACATGCTGCCCTAAGGTTAGCAGAAGTATAACATGCTCAGTTTTATTGATGTTGTGTTTCTTTTCTTTTATTTTCCAGCAATGAATGCTGTTTAAATTACAGCAGAAACCTCCACCAGTCCTGATAATAGGGGCAGGGGATAAACCTGGCTTGTAGCTCTGAGTAATATATACCCTTTACCCCAACACTGCAAGATATTAGCTCAAGGCTTGTCAGTCTCTTGGGTTTTAATTAATGAAGTTCTTGTTAAGGACATTTTTTTCATCACTTGCTCTATTCCAACACATTTCTTTCATTTGAAACCTGAGCGTTCTGCCAAGCAGGCCCACAATGTCAGAAGGGGAGGGAGTGCCTGTCTAAACTACAGTCGTCTCTCTGTTCAACTTGATTCAATTTAGTAGAATTTCACTTTGTCGAATGAAAAGATGCTGTATTTTGACATTGGCCTATTTATACTAAAGTAGAGGAATAATAAAATCAGTTTGGCATCTTGCTTGCTCTGTCTGTAGCTTTTACTTAAGAATGATAATCCTTTTTTTTTTTGTTTGACTGACATTACCGTTTAGTTTCTGATTTGTTGTGTTGGACTGTTTACCCATGAGCTTGTTGACTTTTGTTTTGGTTGGGGTTTTGTTGTTAAATAAAAGCTTTCCTAACAAACAGGCATTCCCTTCCTTGAACACACCCTTTCTCAGCTGCAAATCTAAAAAAAAGAAGACAGCTTTGTTAAAGGGAAGGAATTTCTTGTACATTTTTTTTTCCTTTAAAACTTACTGGAAAAAATAAAATGCAATAACCAAACAGAAAACTTCTAGAGTTTTAGAGTAACAAATGCTGAGGCTGTGAGTAAGAGGCATTCTGTTATTGAGGCAGAATCCCCTCATGGCTTTGGTATGAAGCTGGGGTGGTGCTGGGCTGGCAGACCCTGGGATGGTGTGTTTGAATGGTTTTGTGTTGGGCTCCCCACCATAATGCATGACCACCTTCCAGGAGCCCACTGAGAGACATGACCAACATTTGTCATCTGCTCTGTGTCACTCCTTCCCCAGGAGACACGGGTGTGCAATAGGGGATTTTGCTTTCCCAAGGAATATTTTCAAGTCTCACGTCAGAGGAGGTACCACAGAGGTAGATGTCTTGCGTTTCACCAGAGAACAGTGAGTTTTGTTCATTAATTCCTGAGGAAATTCATTCCACAATTCAGCCCAGGAAACAAGAAATCTTTCTCCTTACCTTTATTGCAAAAAAATTCACTTGAGCCAGGAAAGGTTTTTTTTGGATAGGGAATCCTAAGAACACCAAAGCCCTGCAAGTCACACCTGACAGGATGCACTAACAGCAATCATTTTCCTTCCTCCCCAGACCAATATCTCTGGCAGAAAAATGACACAGCCTTTGATCTCAAGCAAGCCCTGGAACGTAACACTCTACATTGAGCCTCATCGCAGCATTTGCAATCCCAACCCAGTTTGTGAGCTGAAACACAGAGCACTTGTGTCACAACATTTCTGCCATCCTCTCTACCTGAAGATGGAAGGGTTTTGAGAAGGAAGATTTAGTGACACTGGTCCCAGGCTTAACTCAGAGCAAGACCTGACTGATAAATAAAGGTTTCCACAGGGTAGAACTCAGAAAGATGGACTGTTGAGGAGCTATGCTGCTCTCTCCTTACATCCCTTACCTGGACAACAAGAGCATTGGCCTGGACCCCAAGGCTCTAACAGGGCCCTGCTCCTCAGTCTAAGGGCGTTGGCTTTAGTCTCAGTTGTCCCAGTGGGAACCAAGCTTTGTCCTGTATAGACACTGAATGATTTTAAGGCATTTCTGCAATTTCATCCCAGATGTTATTCATGTCCAAGGTAGTCTTGGATGTTGACATTTCCTCTGCAACTTTCTGAAGAATGTGTCTTTGTGTTGATGCACATCAAAAACAAAAAACAAAACAAAAAACCAAATCAAAAGCAAAGCAGAAACCCACATTTAAACCCTTTGATCAATAACATGGTTTATTTCTAAAAAAAAAAAAAAAAGCCATTTTTTGTTATCTGTATATTAGTTCCACTGCAAAACTGGCTTTTGGGTGCCTTCTGAACTAAGTAGTTTGTCACAGTCCTAATTGATTATGGTCACCACAAATCCCTATCCATGCCTGGGTGTCTTGTTGTCCCAGCTTTCATCACAAGGTTTTCTTTCAAGCTGAGCACCCAGCTACAGCCCTGTCACATGGAGGGAGGACAAGCAGTGGTCTCCTGCTTGTTTTCATGCCAGCCATGAGGAGATCCCACCCTCCATCCCCGGCTCTGCTCTGAATTCTCCCTCTGCAGCCAGGCATAGCTCTGTCCCATGGCTCAGTTTTAAAGTCCTTAACAGGATGGTGGCTGCTATAAACTGGAATGGGAGCCTATAATTTCTTAAATATATCACCTGTCTTTATTGAGCCTGGCATTAGAATCTCTTTAAATTTGTGGCTAGTTGTCATTTGTGTAGTTTGCTTTTTGTAGATGCTTTTTTCCCAAGAACTATGAGCAAAAAGCGATTTTAAGCTCTGACTTCATGCTCAGCTCTCTAGGGGATGTCAGACTGGAGAGCGTCACCTGGGTAACAGAATCTACTCCCCTGTGAGCAAAGATGTAGCAGATGCTAAGCCTGGGAGGTCCCCCAAGGGCCTTTTCCCTGCACAAATCCAAACATCATCGACTACATTGCCCAACACACAGAAAAAAAAGTTAAAAATGACATCTATAGTGCAAGAAAGCAAAACAACCTTAAAATTGTAGTGTCGTACATGATGAGCCCAGAATAGACTCAAGTTGTCACCATTGATTATGGCACCTTCAATTGGAGGTCACTGGCCAGGTGAAAATGCCCAAGGAATCCACCCAATGCACAAAATTGTTGCAAATCTGATATGGAGAAGATTTTCCTGGCCCTGTAACTGATGAGTGGTTTAAACCTGAGCACAGGAGCAGAAAGAACTCAAGAGGGAAGCAGCAGTGCACCTGACCTCATGTCCCGTGTCAGAGCGCCGCCAATCTGTGACGAATCTGAGCGAAATAGGGAAAAAATAAACACCAAAAATCAGCAGCCAAGTTGTTCATCAAAGGTGGGAAAAAAAATCTTCCTGGCCTCTCTAGGCCTCCAGTGGAAACCCTGAAGCATGGAATTAATTAAATACAAAGAAACATAATTAATTTAATTAAATGCAGTCCTTTTAGAAAGGGTTGCTCTGATTAATGCCTGATCCTGCAAAAGTTTTTGAATATATTTAGTCCTATTCCCAAAGACAACACTTGCAGGATCTTGACTACAGTAGCTAAGAACTCACAAATATGAGTGCAAGTGGATGCCTTGCACTTACGGTGTGGAAAGAGGCACAAGAAATAAGTTTTAAACAACACAGAGATCAAAACACCCCTTGGTTTAATATCTGCTGGGGCCAGGAGGCACCATTCAGATCACCTAGACTGACTCTCTGCATTATGCCAACCACAAAACCTCACCATGTGATTCCCACATTAGGTCCATCAGACTCTGATCCACCCAGATCTTGCCATCCATTTCCATAACACAACGTTTGGTGGGGCTTTTTGATACATTGATTTCACCCTCTGATAGCACTTGGCAGTTGCTGAGCTCAAATTCATTAAGTCAAACCATTTCCTAATTAAGTGGCAGACCTTATCATATCACTGGTCTTAATCAGTTCCCACACAACAAAACCCATTAAATAAAACATCCCAGCTGAAAGCTTTGGAAATGAGTCTCAGTCACCTCCATCAGAGTTTGGGAAACTAAGGCTCAGAGACTGACAGTTTGTTACCATTGTGTGGTCGTGTATTCCAGGATTTAGATGATGTGCTGTGTTTTCTAACCTTCAAAAACCTGGTGGAAATGGCTGTTCTTTATTTTTTTCCCTGACAGGTGTCTTAGATGTTTTCCTAAAGACTGTAGCTCTTACTTGGAGAGCTATGTTAAGTTTTATGGAAGACTGATCAGCTTGTCACTTGTTATGTGTATTTCAGGTTTTAATATTCCTAGGTTGTCTCCTCAACACAGCTGCAGCTCTCAGAACTTACAGTCCTCTGCATCATCAGTTACAAGGCCAGGAAAGTTGTCTCCATGTCAGATTTGTCCACGAGTTTGTTGCTTTTTCAGCTGCTGCAAACTGAATACTACTGGAGCAGAATTCTTAGCATTTCCCCAGTTCAGTACGCTTAACACTAAGAATACTTTGAATTCTTTCCTTCTTAGAATGGGATTAATAAAGGTTTAAAGAATGTGTATTGTCATTCTGTGGAAATACTGAGTTTTATCAAAAGTTTACTTCAATGTGAGAGACAGTATAGATATGAGGAGACTTGTGATTTTTAACTCAAGTTTATATTTTTTTTGGTGCTAATTCATCTTTTTTTTTTTCACAGTCAAAAGTAAAGCAAAGTTAATAACCTCTACCTCCAGATAGGAAGCAGATGCAGCAGATCTTAGCTGTTCTTCCCAAAGCCTGTTACGAGTTTTGGCTCAAATGTCAACATGCGTCAACGTTTTACTTTTAGTGACAGGTTGGTTTCGTTTCCTATTTGGTATTGGTTGAGACCCTGCAACCCCTCTTAGAGACAAAACACTGCCTCCTTAACAGAAAGTTGTTCTAAAAGCCTTAGTGACATTCTCCAAAGTATTTTGTGTGTTTTCTCCCCATTTCCTTGAAATTGCAGCGAGAAGGAATTTTATCATCAAAGTGAGCAGAACTGGCAAGGCATGAATGAACACAAAGCAAAGAGGCTCCCGGTCGTGCCTGTGTTTGATGAGATCCATACCCTGCACCTTCGCTCTGTCTGCAGGGAGATCCCAGCTGTCATGAGAGTGTTTCTTCTGCAGATTTCAATTCCCCTCCAGATCTTAAAGAAGTGACTAGAACTTGCCTGGATTCATACAGTTCATTGGGGTCACTTTTATGAAATCCTTCAATCTTTTCCTTTTTTTTTCTAAAGGTTTAGGGTTTTTTTGTTTCCTTCTGGCCATATGAGCATGTGTTGTTGCAGGAGGACTAGCGTGCACACAGGTACTTTAGCAGCAGGGCACTAACTCGAGCTAGGCAGATACATCTCCTTGGTGAAAAAAAAAAAGAAAAAGTGCAATTGAACAGCTAGGAAACTTTCTAGAGAAATAGGAAAGTGCAGGTTCAAATCTTAATTGTGAAGTGGGCAGAGCACGGATTTCAGCACAGCTTTTGCACTGCTCAAGCAATAGCTGTGAGGACTGGACAGACATCGGTTACCTTCACCTATTTGTGATCAAAAGGGACACACTTCTGCAAAGCACTTAAATTTTTGAAGAGGCAGGACTTGCTGATGAAAAAGATACTTGCTGAAAATGTATCAACCGAAAATTGTGGTTGTCAGTCAAATCCTTGATGTAACCTCTGCGTGGCAGCAGGGCAAGGACTCCCTTTTTCAGCCCACACTGTGCTTGTCTCACCTGAAATACGGTGGTAACTTCTCCAGGTATTACTTCCAGGTACCAAACACATGACGTAGTAACAACAGGCTCTAGAAACACCAGCTGGACCATTATAACCTGTCTTAGACTTCCACATTTACAGGACACTGTGTAGTTACTACTGAGGCATGGACAGATGTAGACTTCTGTCAGGTGAACTCAGATGTGTGAACACCACAAAAACACAAATTAATCCCAGCTATAAGCTAAAGCAAATTCCCTCTGCCCACATTTCTCCCGAGCTACATTTCATTTTCTGTTGACTCCCTGATGCCGAAGGCAAATTTTGCATATCTGCCTCTGCTATCTTGTTGCACTTTCCCTTCCCTCCAAATGAGTACCAAATATTGAACCCTGCTGTTCTTAATTCCAGCATACCTGGGGCTTCTTTCTGTTTCATTTGTTCCAAAAGGACCTGTCGAATGGTGCAGAAGAATTTTTTAATCAGTCAGCCTTTCCTATACTTGGAACTACAGGGATGGGGATTTTTTGGACTGAGTCACCACGGCCAACCTGAGCTGAGGATCTTCCATTGACATGGATGGGGAAGGAGACATGAGTGTGCCAAGTGTCCTTTCAGTCACTGCAGGGTGCTCTTGGAATAGACTCTGACATCATTTGCCTGCCCAAAGCCTTGAAGTTTCAGTGCCTGAGATCAGAGACAGGATTAAAAGAAAAGAAAAATCATTTTCCCTCTCCTTGTCAAAATCCCACATAAACTTTCAGGTTACAGGAAAAGCTTCCTGTTCCTCTGCTGAAATCCTTATTCTTTTTCTCGAAACTTCTAGCTTTAAGTGAATTGTCTTTCTGGATTTAAAAACAAAACAAAGCAGAAAGCAGGACACAGATGTGACATGGGGCATTCATTGCACAGAATATTGCAAGGACCAAGATGTACTGTTTCACATAGACACTGGAAACATCATATTTATATCCAGACTTTGCCAACAGGATGGCAAGACCCTAATTTTGAACGCCAGTGTCCAATCTAGTATGATCACAACAAACAGCAGAGTGGTGAACACAATTTATTTGCCTTTGCTATAAATTCAGAGGCTTCTCTACACAGGGCAGCCCTGTGATGCAAATTCAGGTGTGAGTTTACAGCACACACTTCATTTTGCACTGCCATCTCATACAGACACACTTCCCACAAATAAGTGTGGATCCAGTTGTTTTACTGAACTGGGCATTGGAAAGAGTCTTTAAAATCCCCAAAGGCTTTGAACAGCTGTGATACCTATGCATGCAAACTGCCTCGGGTTAGGCACCTCACTCTATTTATGCCAATGAAAACCTGTTCCGAAATCTCAGCTCTATCCCTCCGTGATTCAGTGCTTTTTGAAGACAATGGAAACATGGGATAAACTGAACACATAATATAGGGTTGCAGTAAAGACTGTACTGGGATTAGAAACTTGACATGCTTATTGTATATGAATAAAAATCAGATTTGCCATTGAATTGGCTGTGATGAAAATGCAGGAAAGCTTCTGAGAATATTTGGAAGTTTTCCCTCACTAATATATAGAAAGCAGGTACTGATTCCTAAATAATTACTGAGACAAGAGGTACTTTTCAGCTGGAAAGCACAAAGCATCTGACTGCAAATATGATACATGGGAAGAATGACTCACATACAAAAGGGGGTGATTCAAAATGGAATTATTTACTCTTGAAAGTGTCTGTTTATGGGATGACTTGAATGAAATATTGAAACGAAGGATTATAATGCATTTACGTGAGGCAGGAGGTTCAAGGACAGATGTTCGAAGGAAGAAAGGAAAGTATTACATAGGGGAGGGAAAGTGTTGTGTTACTGCTAGAAAATGGACTTGAAGTCCAGAGAACAAATAATGACTGTTTGCTAAGGCCTTGCACTGCTAGTACTATATGTAGCTGTCTTTTGGGTAAAGAGATTTTTTTTTGCTCCATCTCAATTCCCCACTCTACCAAGTCAGAAATATAATAATTCTCTGTTTTCTAGGGTCATTGTGAGGTTTAATCCATCAGTTTTTGTAAGCACATCCTGAATGCCTCAGATGACATCAGCATAAGAATTGAAGGAGGCATTGTTTTAGGCAAAGAATAAATAGCCAGGAAGGATTTTGGTTCAAAGGATCTGGAGGCAAATAGTATGAGCATCCTTAAGCGAAATTTAGATGACTTCACTGCTGATGATAAGGGAGTATTCAATTGTTTTACTCTTGAGAGCAATCAATATGTTAGAGGAAGACAGGACTTTTTTTATTAATCAGGAAACTGTTCTGGGTCAGTATTATAAATGAGAGTTAATTTTTATAGCATTTGCATTTAAAAAAAGAGAGACTGCCTTTCTCTAGCTCAAAATGTTCAATGCATTATAGAGATGATAAGATCAGCATTAAGATATTGCAGCCCCGAAGGACCTGGCTCCTGGTCCCAGTCCTACACAACCTTGTGCTCAGCTTGAATACACATTTTCTCTATGATTTCCAGTAGAGAATAGCTTCCAAAATCATATTTTCCTTCTTACAGTTGGTGGAGAAGGTATTTAATTTATGGCTAGGGTTTTGCAAAAGGATAAGCCTTTAGTGGCAATACAGAAGCTGAAGACAATGGATCTGAGATGCTATTTCTTATTTTGAATTACAGCATCATTCATCTCTGGCTGTAGTTGGATCTCATTTTCCCTCTCGGTCCTCCTTGTATCTGTTAAAGTATTAAACTAATCAAAATAGTAAATATTAACAAATCACAGGTGCTGTCATATCTTAAAGGCGTTCAGCACTAGGGAAAAATTTATTTCTATGACCAAATACTACATGACTAGAAGAAGCATTGCAAGTTCCTCCAGAGAACTCCTCTAGGTCTACTTCAGAGAGACAGTAGCATCTGAGGTGATCGCTGCCCTATCCCTGGAAGTGTGCAGGGCCAGGCTGTATGGGCCTTTGAGCAACCTCATCTAGTGGAAGGTGTCCCTGCCCATGGCAGGGGGTTGGAACAAGGTCCTTCCAACCCAAACCATTCTGTGATTCTATGATTCCATGTCTCTCAGCTCCTAATTGGGGTTTCAGCTGCACAGGTATTACATAGGTATGTTCATCCTACCCATATGATGTGTTGAATGTAGGTATTCTCCTTCAATGTTTCCTAAATCATCTATAAAAGAGAAACAATGTGTTGACAGCATCAGGAAGCCCAGTCTAACTACCTACATGCCTCACCTGTGCAGGCTTGAGAGTCAGGTGAGATGGTCTGGACCCATGTGCATTGGTTTGATGAAATTCTCACAAAGACAGATCTGTTCTTATAGGGCCTGATCCCACGACCAATAAAGTCAGTGGAAAATGCCTGCACTGACTTACAAGCACAATCCCAAAGCCAGCAGGATCTACAGCCAATACCTAAGGCAAAACATGGGGCATCAAAGTGGTGCTTATGAAAAACAGCAACTGAACACCTCTAAGGTCTAGGAAGCCACTCTAGGTGAGGTTCATTTTGGGGTAGTACATTCTGCAGGATTTATTTCTTTTGAAATGTTGTTTCAATGTTTTCTGCTCCATCCTGAAGGATATAGGGGATTCCTGTGACATGCTGTGAGAACAGCCAAGGAAGATTTTGGTTTATCCTTCTGCCTTGCGGTGTGTGTCCCAAAGATGAGGCTTTTCAATCCAAAGAAGTGTATGGAAAAAAGTTCTGCAAATGTCAGGGAAAAAGTCACGCTCATCTTTATTTCTTGAGATGATGTGTCATAGTCTTTCTAGTTAAAGTGCTTTCACTAGCAATCTGCTAAGGAAAAAATGAAATCAGAATATTAAAAAGTGGAAATCAGACATTTGCCTTTTTAGATACATAATAAACAGTCCAACTTAATTAGTTTCAAAATAAATTCTAAATATAATCTACCAGTACTGCATCAAAAATGAAAAGAAAGCAGGGAAAAGATCTGCAGCGCAATGTGTTTGGCATCCACCCTGCTCCTCAGAGTCACTCCTCATAACTGCTCAGGGCAGGACATCTCTTTCTGTTTGCACAGTAATCAGTCACTCAAATATGCAACCTGTCCTCAAGAAGAGCAGAATTTCATTTATGGCATGAACTCCAGGTCACACACAGAAGGACCATATTCGGTTCATCCAAGGAACATGGTTAGATACCAATGTTCAACTAAGGCATCTCTACATATATATATACACATATATATACAGCACTAAAGTCACATCCTGTTTAATATTATAAAAATGCATTGCCTTTTGCATTGTATGCTTCTGCCAAGGTTTGCAAAAATCCTGGGGTACTCAGTCGTGGTTTTGTCCTGACTTGTGGGCTGCATCTTCTTTGTCCTTTTTATATTGACTTTGCTGCTGCAGCACAATGAAATTTTCAAGTGTTCTCTATGTAATGAGTTGAATTTTCAAGCAGAGAGACTGAAGGACTAAGCAATGTAATTTAAGACATGAACAGTATTATCAAGGAGCTAAAGCTGTTCTTCTCAACTGGAATATTTTAATAGAAAAGCTCTCTTAAAGGGGAAGGAAATACAGTCCTTAGTCTTCATATAGAATTGTTATTCAGGATAGTGGGGATTTTAAGAAATGATGATCATCTTCTGCTAAACCCCTCATGTTATTTTATACTCTAGCTGATATCATACCGACGTATATATTTGTCTATATGAAAACCTGCACAGAAGAAATTTTTGAATCAAAGATACTTAGAAGTACAATACAATAACTCAGAGGATAAGCAATTAAAATTTAAGGAAGACTATTGTGGAAAAGGAGTAGTTTAATCAAGTCACATGTTAGGAGTAGAAATAAGTATGTTTTTACAGCTCTGCTCCATATTTACAGAGCTCTAGTTAACACATTATACCTTATTCCCCACTCACAATTGTAAAAGGATGGAAGAAGCCTTGGAAAGTCATCTAGTCTATTGTGGGAAACCATCCTTAGGTAAGTGATAGCTATATTATTCCCAACAATTTCTTGTTTTACCTGTTCTTGAACACCTCCAGTGCCGGAGATTCCACAGCCCTGCAAAACAATCCATCTCAGTACTTAATTACATTTATGTTTACATTTTTTCCCACAGGCTATCCTAAATCTTTCTTGTTGCAATTTAAACCTATTATTTCTTGTTCTACCTGCACTAGGACGTGAGGATATTTTATTCCCTTCCTCTTTACTCTTTACTTCATATATGTGAAGAACACTATCACATCTCCCTACAGTCTTCTCTAAAGAAAAGTCTACATAATCCTAATTCCTTCCACTTGCAGGTCATGTTTTCTAGCCTTTTTACCATTCTTGTTGGACTTCTGTGTGTCTTCTGCCACTGGGCTACATTTCTCTTAAATTGAACAGAGTAATTCAATTTAAATTTAGCCAAACCAAGTAGAGCAGGAGTATATCACATTTCATTAATAAGATTCTCTACTCTCCTTGTCAAATAGCATCCTATTTTTTACCAGTCATTTCTTTATTTTGTGAAAATTATTTTAATTCTACTTGGGTCCCTGAATATACTCTCAGAATTCACTTTTGGATGCCTGCATAATTTATCAACCTTGTACTTAATGAGTTTACTCTCCCCTCTATCAACAATTAATTCATTAGGGGATTGATTATTACCCCAGGAGACTACTGCAAAACTCTGCTCTTGACATATTTCTTGGTAGAGAGTGTAGTATTGGCAGCCTTTAGTTTCTCAGCAATTTCTCCTCTCCCATTTATTATCCCTTTGACTTGATCCAAAGAATAGTGTTTAAAACAATATCAAAAGCTTATTAGAGGCAAGATAAAACATCTATGCTTCTCTCTTATCCAAAAGGTCTTTTGCTGTGCCAGAAAAAGAGTTTAGTTTGGTTTGGCAAGATTTCTTCTAAAAAAAAAAATCCACAACAGCAATTTTTCCTCTCGTGCTGTTTCACAAGCACTGTAATTCCCACTTAACAGCTCTGGCCCAAGGAGGCACCTGGCTGTAGGATGTGATGGGAGACCTAAATACCTTGATTTGCAGAACAAGGTCCTGAAGTGCATGGTTTCCTTCCCCTACCTTACCCACCTGGGCTGTAGCAGTGTTGGCAGACTGGAAGCCTCTGTATTCTCCTTATTTGTCTCCAGATGATGATATGGACGTTGTTTTGATACCAACCGCAGCTCAACCTCTGAATCCCAAATGTGGGATTAAAAAAAAGAGTATTTTTAAAGTTTATTTTCTGCTTTTCACCTACATCTCAGTGATGTAGGGTTGGAAGTAGCATCTGTGCTGTTGTAGCCCCAGCAGCTGACCTGGATTATGCATCTTGTTCGCTGCTGTGAACAAGGTGGCTCCTGTCCCTTGTCCCACCCCAGGAGCACCACCTGTGGGGTTTCCTGCACTGGCTTCTGCAGGCAGAGCTGCAGTTGCTCAGCTGGACAGGAGCCAGCCCAGATTTGAAAGCTGAGCAGCTTTGTGAGATCCCTAAGTGTGCTGAAAGTGCTGGGCTGTGGTCAGAGAGCCCCTTGCTCTTCGGGATCAGAGCTGCTTCAGCCATGCTGGAGTCCTGCTGTCTGTGAAAGGCCATGCTGACAAACTCACTTTGTAATGCATATTCCAGCACTGGCTGCACCTTCTCTTTGGAGAGGAAAAAGAATCTGTGCCCATGATTTCAGTATATTTTAGAATCATAGAATCCTAGAGCAGTTTGGGATGGAAGGGACCTTAAAGCTCATCTCGTTCCAACCCCCTGTCCTGGGCAGAGACACCTTCCACTCAAAGCTCCATCCAGCCTGGTCTTGAACAATTCCAGGGATGGGGCGTTGACACCTTCTCTGCCCAACCTGTGCCAGTATTCACAGCTCTCACAGTAAGGAATTTCTTCCTAGTAGCCCATCTAAATTTATACTCCTTCAGTTTAAAGCCATATGTAACAGGTCTATTTAAAGCTCTTTTTCCAATGTTATCCTTTTGTGTCCCTAAATGTCCTTTTAGGCAATCAAACAAGTGTTACAGTATTTTCGTTTTTTCCCTAACAAATGAACACAGTAAAGAGAAATAGGACTTATATTGCAGTGTGATTTCCAGCCCTGGTCTTTAGTAAGTTGCCCTACAACATGCAACTGCTGGAATGTGGGAGAGATTGAGCTATTGGGGTAACCCTCTGTGGTTGACAGGAAAAGGAGAAAGCAGAGGAAGACAGCCCAAGTAGCCTGAAGATATGTGCAAACCGGGATATTCTTGGATTTAACCTGTATTTAATGAATTAAATTTCACGCCCTAAAAGTCTATGTTACCCACCACAAACCCAGCACAATAAGCTACTCCTTTCCACGTATCTTGACCCAAAATCCCCAAAGAGCCACCAGTTACTTATCACATACTTTAGAAAGCAGACAGTACTCTCTAAAAGTCCTTAGGAGGCAGAGAAGCCAATGGCTCCCAGATGTCCCAACTGCTTCCCAGCAGAATAACCTCGACTGGGTGCTCAGATGGCTCTGGGGTTGTAATTTTGGGTCTCTTGGCATCAGTGTGGGAATGCAGCTGCTTGTCACACGCAAGGTAGAGGATCTTCACCTGGGAGCTTGCAAACTGTAGGTAAATCAGGAGGCTACACTGCCACCAAGACACTGTGCAATGTATCTCTTCACTCAGCATTATTGCTGAAATAACTTCCACTCCTTGTATTTCACATTCTCACCTCATATTTTACTGCTTGACTTGCCAACAAAGCCCAGGGACAGGAGGGTGAGAGGCTTCTGTCCATCGTGCAATGGCTACAGAGGTGGGTCTGTATTAAACTTCTTCTTATTAACCCTGGGACTCCTCCTGTTTAATTCTTAGAATGTAAAAAACAGAGAAGATTTAGTTCACGGTACATTTGCAAAAAAGCTCAGACTATACAAATAAGCATCTTGCTGCAACTGCAAGTAGAGGCAAGTTCCAGAAAGAGAAAAAAACCAGTCTGATGCATGTCATCTTGTGGTTTTTTGCTAGATTAATGAAAAGCCCACACAGCATAATTATGTTTACAATAAGCTTACAGGAGTTTTCCCACAAGGTAGAGGAGAGTCATAGAGGGATCAGGTTAAACCAATTATTTAACCTTTACAGAGCTAAACTTGCAAGTGTTTCAGAGGTAGGGAAAATGAACTATTTTATTGGTTGCTTACAACCATGTATTAAAACAGTGGGGTCTTTTTTTTTATCGCATTACTTTTCAGGAGCACATCCTGGCAGATTCAATTCAGATGACTGGGAAACAAATTGTTTGGTGCCTAGATGACTTAAATATTCCACTGCCAGCACAAGTTTGCTCTTTACTACCATGACTGATTCTCCTCACAAATAATCTAACAGTTTAGTAAGGCTCTTCACAGAACGTGGCATCCAGATTGAGGGGTTTTAATGACAGAGCAACCCAATAAATCATTGAGCTCCACTGGAAGATGTTGCATTCACTAACATCAAGATTTCCTTTTCTGGAGCTGGTCTTTAGGAATTGAAGCAAGTGGGCAATGGCGGAAAGCACTGAAAAGAATACAATATAGTATCATTTATCAGGCCTTTTGCAATGTCAGCTCTCCATTGTTCTTGCTTAAAAAACCCATACTTCTTGGCTTTCCTAATCCATCAGAGAGACATGCAGTTGTTCTGGTTTAGACATTAGTATTCGTTTTGTTTATTCCAGTTCCAGTGGGCAAAAATCAAGCAAACCTGATTAATTCAGGTTTGCTTGATAGTGGTCTACCTAGGGGGGGGGGAAAGGATATTGCAAGCTATGATATAGCAGAGCTTGAGAAACACAGATATAACACCCTAGGGGATAAATTCTATGGAGGTTGTTGACAAAGCATCTATCTAAATGATCTCCCAGCTAGTATAGGGCAAAATAATTCTTTTTTTTTGCTTTGCTTCAATTTGAAAACGTGGGGGGAAAAACATCATTACTGCTCAAAATTCCAATGCCTTGGCAAACTGCATCATGAGGAAATATTCAGAATACTTGATGTGTTTAATCTGAATTTGGGAGTGTCTTATTTTTCACTGAGATAAAAAAAGGGATTTTGTAACAAATTTTCATTTCTGTCACAAAATACCAAAAGATTTCTTTAAAAAGTGATTTTTGAACCCCGCTCAATTATCAGCCAGCTGCAGCCAACAACATGCTTTACACATCCAGTAATAATCAGCTGGCATATGAGAAGAATGTAAATGAAAGTAATACCCAAATGGTCAACCTGGGGCTCTCCAGCTCCTCACTCCAAAGCCATTCCCAGGTGACTCCCATGCTGGCACTGCACACAGCTTTGGGAAAGCCAACCCCCTGGCTGCAGAGAAATCCAGCACTGGCACCCCAGCCCGTGCTAGGATTGAGCACCGTGTTCAGAAACGAGCAACAGGACCCCACAGGGAGATGTTAACCTTTTCCACCTGCAGATACCTCCTGGCACTCCTCTGCTCTCTGCTCTGTGTGCTGTGTGTAGGGTAGGTCTCATTTGTATGGTGATTTTGGCAGGCAGCTGACAGGGTAAGGGAGGTGCCGCACCTGGGCGTGCGTGGACTGATCCTTCCTCCCTGTCCTATGGGAGGTGACATTTGCTCTTTAGAAGGAATCCTAGTGGCAACAACCAACAATAAATGAGCCCCTGACCTACCATAGAGCTACCTGGCCAGGCATCAAAAAGTACTTAAATTTCTCGTTGGCTTTTGCGCAGTTTAGACAAGACAATGCCTTGAACATCTCAAAAACAAGGTCAAACATTTTCAGTTTCCAGTTCAGCAACTCAGCTCCTATTTGAGCAGCAAAAATGTGTAATTTTCCAGTTGTGTTAGTCAAATGTGGGGGAATTTTAATCTTTTCACACCTCTGAAAATTAAACCAATTATCTAGAAACCATAAAGGAATTGGCTGACTCAAGGTCTCATCCAGGAGTGGGAGTGGGAATAGATGTAGTAGTGATCTGAGGTTTTTCGTTGCATATACTCCTATCAACATTTTAACCAGTGAATTCAAAGTACCACAAAGTCAAGCAGAGATACTGAATCACCTGATAAATGGATCGCATTTTCTGATTCATCTGCATTGCTTCAAGCAAGCAAAGCACAGGTAAAAGATAACTTCTGGTGACATATCATCTCTCAGGTTATGTTCTTGTTCCAAATAAAGGAAAAACTTATTAACATTCTCTGTCACAATAACTTTTAGGGTTACACAACAAATACTATTAAAACACTCTAATTTCTAATTATTTGTGACTTGCCCAAGATTCTGTGTTGGGACTGAAATTTTCCATTTTGGTTGTCAGTTTATATTTGATTTTTTTCCCCCCCTTTTTGGAGGGGTGAAATTTGGGGTGAAATAGCCATTTGCAAGAAGACTAAATTATTTTTTGGCATTATGTTCTGGACACAATTGCCTTTGATTTCTAATGGGAATCTCAACTTTTACAGCCGGATGGCTGCCATGGTTGAGATGAATCTTTTGCATTCCCTGTGAGAATCTGCCCAGAATTGGCAAAGTTTCAGGCTTTTGAAAAACCACAATTCACACAGTTTTAAAGACATTAAGCAACCTCTCCAAAGCCTTCTTCTGCCCAATTCTTCTGTTATCTCAAGTGAAGAAGTCCAAGAGGGTGCTAGAGAGGCTCCAGCCCTGCTGATGGCCCGTGTGGGTGCCAGGACCATAATTCCTTCAGCCAAGACAATTTTTTCAGACTGGCTTCTTAAAATCCTAGGAAATAAAACAATAAATGTTAACTGCAGGATGATGCAAAGATTAGGAATTACTGAATTTTAATGGACTTGTGCAACTTCAGTTTGGTTTCTTGTGTCTGAGTGGTGTTCATGCAGATTTTATTGGCTTGAGGACTTCCTGCATTTCTTACTGCCCTCTGCCTCACTCGGGACAAGGAGGGTCTGCTCTGAGACCTCCCAACCTAAATGAAGGAGACATTTTCAGTCCTGCTCTTTCAGTGCTTTCAAAGCACAAAAACGGTGAGAGAAGACTGGAAAATGAAGGCTGCAAGACAAGAATGGATGGTCTCTTTGCTAAATTAGTTGAGTTGGATTCACTTATCCTGGTGTTTGTTTTACCCATCTTTGGTCACTGAAGCCAAACTCTTCCTACAAGTCATTAACTTTGCATTTCTCATCTTCCAGGTATCTGATAAGATCGTGGATTCTGACTTGCAGCAGCAGCTGTCATTCCCAGCTGCAGCCAAGATCAGGAATGTGTCTCATACTGTGTCCCTCTAAATCCCATTTTCCATCCTCCTGTACTTTGCTTCTCTGACAGACCAGCAAGGATAGCACCCCCTCCTCTGTTTTGGGAAGAGAGGAGTGAACGTTTGTGAGTCCCTTGGATCCTGTGGTGATGAGCCCCACAGGAGAAGCCACAAGGAAATTAATAATTCTGTCTTCAGAATGAGATTTTTACTGTAAATAAGGCCTGGGGTCACACTTCAGATAATAAGCAGAGAACAAAATATTGAATTAGGAGAGCACCATCCACTCTGAATGAGGTGGTGGAAAACATACTAGCTGTTCATTTAATTAAAGACTTATATAATTCATACACACAAGGAAAATGATTTAAGGTTCATTTTTGAGTTAAGAATTGATTTGCAACCTTAATAATGTTCTTTTAAAACAGTGTGTGGGTGGCATGTATGTTTGTTATAGCCTGCCAGCCAGGTAATTCAAGGAAAGAGGGAAGCTTTGAGCTTTCAGCCCCTGGTCATTTCTTATGGATAATTCACTACCTGCACATCCTTCCTGGAAGCTGCTACATGTATGTTACTGATGGTTTATAAAAACAAAACCAAACCAGAAAGATGTAATGCAATATTTATTTAAAATCCCTGTTTTGGGAAATCATTGAATCATGTCTGTCTTGAGGCATTGTGGTTCCTTTTCTAAATACTTCTTACTGAAGATATTTCATCATAAAATAACCAGTCTTAGGGCTGCCCATTCCAGGGCCAGGGAAGAATTGTTTGAAAAGCAACTTTCAGCCTTTCAAAATTAGAAATTCTTTGTTAAAACGCCTTTTGTTTTCTTTAAGATCAAAACCACACTTTGTTTGAGAACATCAGTTATTATTTCAAGGGATTTAAAAAACTTGTCCTGGGTGGACTAGTGTGGATCACTGGGGTTTTACCTGTGAGGGTGGGGTTTATTTTAATTATGACAGCAGGCACCTGGAGTCTGTCAGGGCTTTTGCCTGAACCCAGCTACGTCTGTCATGCTGATCCCACTTCCACTTCAGATGTGGTCAGACACTATGGGAACAGAAAATTGATGCTGCACTGAGAAGCTGACGTGCTGGGAAGATTTCTTGGCTGGAAATACCTGGATCCCAGTTTAGGGACATTTATAGGGACTGTGACATGGATCAGAAAGCTCACGATTTAACCATTGAGGACACCTGGGGACAGGGCCGAGGGAAGCAGAGGAGGAAACCGTGACTGAAGGATTAAAGCCCTCCTTGTGTCACAGAAGGGAAGGGTCAGATCAATGCCACCAGAATGGGACTGCTTAAAATGAGCATATTTGGCCAATATCTGCTAGAACAGGTCTCCAGTTATCATCCCTGTATCACGTGCTCTGTAGCATCTGCACAGTTCCAAGCCACTGTGGGGTAGATACAGGCAGCTGGGGCAGTAACAAAGCAGTGGATCTTGCCATTCCCTATTCCCGTGATTATTAACTGTGCACATTTAGATGAACAAAATCCCCAAGAGGCACAAATCAAGAGCATCTCTAGTGTAAGAGTCTGGAAGCCAATGAAATGAAACATGTTTTCACTAGTAGTCAATCAATTTGGGGGGGGGGGGGGGGGGGGGGGGGGGAAGGATTGGGGTTTTTTGGCCTTCGCAACAATTGTTGCCTCCTGTCAAGCACCTACGTCTCTTTTGTGAACATTTAAAATTGACAAAGATGAGGATCCAGCAGAAGTCACTAAAATTCAAGATCAGACTCTACAACCTTTGACTTTATCCACCTAGGGCTATATAATTTGCTCTACCAGGAAATTAACACTTTCTTGCCTTAGTGATGCAGCTTGAGTTGTGCTGAAAAAAAAAAAATCTACCGACAAATACGAGTCAGAAGGCACTTTAATGAGGGGCAGAAGCTGACTTCTCACCCCACACTACCCCCAAATCCAAGAGCTCAGTCTTCTGGATTTCTGGAGGAGGGGCATGGGGGGAAATTCTAACCTTCTCTGTCCACTCATTCTTGGCTCTTTTCTTCTTTTTTGTCTCTCTCTTTTCCTCTTACTAAATAAAAGACGAGTTTGCTTTCCTGAACCTCACAGGAGACTTTAAAATAATCCTAAAATGCCACCAGAAGGATTGTAAACATATCTCTCCCTGGGCTTTAATTAGTAGAAAGAGCTGTGCAACCACCACTTGTGTATTTAAAACAATCTAATAGCCATTGTCATGATGAAGTTTAACAAGCCCGTTTTTGTCTGAAAAAGAGAAGGGGTCTGGACAACCCCTTCACTGTCAAAAAAATAGCCAGTGAAGGTAATAAAGAATATTTCCTCTGTTGCCAGCTCATCAGTTCTTATTTAACCAGCCAATGCAACAAAAGCTTAATGCAAAAATGTCCTGCAATCTTCTTCTATCCCTCCCTCCCTCTTCTGCTCTCACTCTTCCTCTCTCTGTCTCTCTCTGGGATTGGCTAATTTAAAAACTATATTTCTGCCTAGGCATTCAAAAATGCTGAATGCCTCAAGCAAACTAGTAGAATAAGCATGTTTCTCTACTGTTTCTTGGCAGGGTCCACTGCCTGAGTCCTGCTTTAAATTAAAGCACATGTGGCTTGAGTTTAGCATTATCATGAAAATGAAATTACCACTTTAGAAAAGTCAAGTTATTTTGGAAGTGAAAACTGCAGGTCAGAGCCCACCAAAATTCCAAAACCTTGCTCGAAAAATGTCTTGTTGAAGGTTCAGAGCTGCTGCCGTGGACAGTGCATCCTTTTGGATTCTGATTTATAGTCTTCCCCTTCATGTTTTCCTACATTTGTTACATGCTCTTGGGAAAACCTTACAGAGTTTGGCTCTTTGTCACTGGCTCCCTCTGCAGCTCCTCCCCTGGAAAGGGGAGAGACATAAAATTATCTATCAGAAATCAGCTGCATTGAGCTGAGGCTCATCCTACTGTTTTGAAGTGCTTTTGAAAATTGCCCTGGCACTGGTAAACACAACAAAGCCGTGTTGAAGTGCTGCTTGTTTGCTCAGCTAAACCCTCTCTGTACTATTACACTCATTTTCTTGCCATCAGATGAGGGTTGTGTGGAGAGGAGGTAGGAGCCCAACACTCTCACAGTTTGGAATGGGTTCTCCTGTGCTGTTTTACATGCCCAGAGGTTTCAGTAGATGGTAAATCTCATCTACAACATGGTGGTTTGAACAGGGTTTGGGGTTTACATCTGTGTGCATGTGTAAAGCTGTATTTTACCTGTAATATAATATTTAGGTTAACTAGATTTTTTTTTCCCTCTTCTGGGCTTGTTATCACACAAAACTAGATAAATCAAATCAAAAAAGCCCACAGGTATACATCAAGTCCCATTGCTGCTATTGAGAAGTGGGCATTGACTTGTCATGTTATGGTAGTAATGAGCCATCTAGAAGCTGTCACTTGCCAGAACCTGAACTCTACCAAACGAGTCGATTGTTAAAGAAATATCATCAGATAAGCTTGAGTCTTCTGCTCCACAACACTGTTTTTTATTTTATTGCAATTCCACTGGCTTCAGTGGAGTGAAGCCAGTCTCTGGGATGTTTGGGGAAAAGGAGGAGTCAACCCTCAACACGCCAAATATTGCAGCCGAGTTGGAATGGCCAGTGTATTGTATAATCCTGTGGAAACATGTACAGTGATTTTGCAAAAGGAGCTGGTGATCTGGCTAAGAAATCAAGCTACAATAACTCATCCTGCTTCCTACACACACGAGCATGGACACTCACACACTCGGAGAGAAACCTGTGTGTGGAAGAAAATAATTCTTCAGCCAAAACTTCAAAGACATTTGGAAGGACAGGAGAATGATGAGTGCCAAGAAAATTTTCCCCAAGCTAAGAATTAGTAATATTGCCTTCCCTGTTAAAGTTTGCCAACATAACTGGAATTGAGGGTGAAGCAACTACAGATTTTCAGAGAATTTGAATCAAGCCTTTCATGGAACATTTAGAATCAAATCAAAACAAATTAGAATAGAATAGAATAGAATAGAATAGAATAGAATAGAATAGAATAGAATAGAATAGAATAGAATAGAATAGAGTGATTCAGTTGGAAGGGGTCTACAATGATAATTTAGTCCAACTGTAAAGACCTTTAGTAGGTACCTACTCCTAACTTTAAGTCAGCCCACCTATAGCCCAGAGAGCTGGAGTTCGGCCCAAGGTCTACTATGATTTGGAAAGTAGTCATGAGCAGAGCAGAGCCTCAGGTCTGAGTTTTTTTGTGTTGCACTGTGAGATATCACCACTGGTCTCATCAGGTGATGCACAGGGAGCCAAGGGATTGGTCTTGATGCTCCTGTAGACCTACTTTCAGACACATTCATTTTTTTTTGTCCTACCTCTATCTCTTCCAAAAGGATTATTCATAAGAGCAATCATGACCAGGCTTTCCAAGCCATCACAATGAGCAGAAGGGGGATTTTGTTTCTATGGAGAGATCCGGGGCAAGAGGTATGGTTTTGTCAGTCACTGTACCTCAGGGCCTGGGGGTGAGGAGGAAGGGACATTGATAGTTTGGGGTAGAGAACATGAATTCAAATCCACCAAGAAGTGCAGCAGCAGCTCTGGATCAGTAGCAGGCTGGGAAGGGACTGACTGAGGTCAGAGGGTCCATGGAAAAGTCTTGATGGGCAAATGGATTGTAGTGGATGTGGCAACCAACCCCACACTCAAGCAAATCATGGCTGTACTAAATTTTGATCAGATCCTATGGAAAAACACCTCTTCAAGTTTAAAGGGGGTGGGAAGGTGAGGGGTTTAGATGATGGGTCATTTAGACAGGGTGAGGATTGCCAGGGAGTGAGGATGCAGCTGCCTGTGGGGGGCTCTGAAAGGGCAGAGGGTTTGTTTGTGGGGAAGGAAACACAAGAAGCACAGTTTCATGAGGCAAGAGGGATGAGTACAAGGTAAGGAAGAGACCAGAAGTTCACCACATGTCTTCCCTCCATCTCCCTTCCTGAGCATTTTTAATCAAACTTGAATTTGTGCTCAAGGTCTGCTGCTGCTATTCCTGTAATTAATCCACATTGGACCTTTCCAACTTGAGATATTTTGTGATTCTCTGACTCCACCCCAACATGTCTCCATCCTCTCACACATGACTATCCCCTCCCATCCCATGTGCCAGCATATCCTACAGTCAGTCGAACACACTCTGTACTCATTATTAGTTTTCACTCATTGTTAGTTTTCTAACACAGAGGTCAGTTCCAGGGAGGCATCACAGGTCTCTTACTGCCAACAGAGAGCTCCTATCAATGCTCATAGGATACAAAATGTGCAGCAAGTGGACACCTCTGCTCGGGCGTGCTTCCAACCAAGCACCCTGCTTCTGCAACAAGCAAATAAATTAATTTTAAGAAAGAGGCTTAAGTTTTATATCTGAATATATGATTTTCACAGGTAAAGTAAGGCATCTGGTGGAAAAAAAAAAAAGTAGTTCTTAGTGTTCATAAGCAATAAGAGGCTCTAAACAGGCTTATTGTCAATTCAGGAGAGAGCTCCTGGAGTCACTCTTTGAAAATGTGAGCACTGGTGTCAGCAGTCCAAAATGAAAACAGAGAGAGACAATTAGTTAGCAAAGACTAAATTATAAATCAGAAAAATCACATTTTAATTACATGCATGTCCCTTGAGCTCATTTCTTGAAAACTGTGCAGATCTGCACACAACAGGGGATCAGGAATGGTGAAGAGAATAGTGATCAATGATGATCAGATGTATGTATGATATGGTATCTGCAAAAAGAGAAGTTGAAAAAGAGACAGCTGGCAGAGGCTTGTAGAAATGGAGTGTTATGGAGAAAGTAAACAGAAACATTTGCTTTCCATTTTGTAGAAGATAGGAAGTGGAGAACACCACCATCAGTCTGCAGGTTTAGATCAAAAAGAAGTACATTTTTATCAAAAATGTAATTATGCAGAGGAACTCTTTGTTGCAGGCTCGTACAGAAGCCAGAAGTGTGAATGAGCTTAAGGTGAGATTCAAAAATCCTGGAATAATAACATGTGTACTAGTGAACAGACTGTAGCCTCTAACCCAAAAAAACCCCTCTGCTGAACAGTGAATTCACGCCTTGTACAAAACGAAAACTCCTTATATTTTCACCTGCTTATCATGAGCTTTACCATTGCTCTATCACAGAACTTATGAGGGAGGATCTCCTTTGATATAATTATGCCTGGGTTGGTGCATTTGGGATCAGTGTGGAAAGCCCCACATTTGAATCCTCTCCTTGGCTTTCAACCCAGACCTTTTTTTTGCCTCCTGCAGAGTGCTGCGTATCTGCTGACCCATCCTCTTCATCTGCACCATCGTGTTGGCTCATGTCTCAAGTCTGTGCAGAACCCTGAACTCTCTGATCATCAGTGCCAGTGTTAAGCTCATTTTCTGACTCTCATCTTCACTGAGCTAACTGGCTCTCCAGGCAGAGCAAATTCAGGAATCCAGGAGCGGGAAAGTAGGTGGGAGATGATCTTGTCTAGTGGTTAGCACATGCATTTGAATCACCTACTGCCAGTTCTGCCCCATGTATACACAGGAATAGATACAGTTTTATTTTCCTATAATACAGACTCGTATAACATAAACATGAGATATATTTGTGTTATATATTATTTCTTAAGTACATGTCTAACTAGAAGAGTAATAAACCTGAGGGAGGGAAAGAGTGGAAAATTCTGTATGAATATCCTGTAGAACTTTTTTTGCATCAAAAGGAGGTGGTTCAGCTTTGGATTCCCATTACAGACTATGTAAAATGTCACTAAAACGAAAATAGACCCTAAACAGCCACACTGAGAGGCAGAACTTTGGCCTTACTTCCTTCTCCCACACTGACCTGACTCAAACTTCAAAAGCTGCCCCTAAAGCCAGAAGAAGGGAATCACTCAGCCAGGGAGAGTCAAGTTTTAGGCTGCCATATGAACGTGGTCCATTGCCAAAAGACCTTGATGGTGTTCTAGAAGATTCTAGAAGGTAAGATGTCTGCCAGGATGTGGTAGAGGTTCACATTAAGACACGTAAATGAAGATGAATACCTGAAAGCTGATTTCTAAGCTCCAGGTGTAGTTCATGGAGTTCTAGCTGGTGAGTTAGTGTCATGGAGTTAGCGAGGTCTTTACACTGATTCAGCTGATCACATTTAGGTGTCTTAACCTGAAAACTGCCTCCCATCCTGGCTTCCTGTGACAGTGAGAATCTACATTTCTGAAAGGAATATATCTTTCTAACATTAGATTTACAGTAAGACTCTCAAGAACCTAAATTTTGTTTCGTAAACCCTAAAAAATTACCAATGGTGGCTCCTTTACAGATCTAATGCTCTCTGTCATCTCTGTCTGTAGTTCCCCTGTTTTAAGAATATGACCAGGTTACTTCCTTCTTTCTATAGGATATAGCGAAGATAAATATAGCAAAGGTTTTTAAGCTTTCACATACTGTAGTTCACCACAAAATACTTTAAGTAGATATATGTTAAGTAAATAAAGTGTATAGCAGTTCTCATTTACAAAGATAAAGATTTTTTTGTTTTAAATTTTTTATGTACGGCCCAGAATTCCGCTGCCCTATCTCCATACTTATTGTGAAAGTGTGAGAAAGAAATATGTGCTTAAGACTCCAGTATCTCTTATTTGGTTAATGTCCTACAAGTATTTAAATGAGTCATTTGATGGCTCTGCACTTCATGATTGGTTAAGCTATTTAACATACTTTATTGCTTCTGTGATTTATTGCCTGATGAGGACACTCAAGAAAGTCTGAGAACCTCTTTGGGGTTTATTGAGCTGGTACATATTTTATGCTGATTTCAAATAAATCAATGTCTATTATAGCATAAAAAATGGGAACATTGGAAAGAACGTTGAAGAGAACTATTTCCGGAGCTTTGTGTTCTGCTTCATGCATAAAGCATGAGGGCTTCATTAACATGGAAGTATGTGCATGTGAACCTTTGGGTCCTTATTAATCATTTTGTGACTAATACATGGAGCTCAATGATTCCCATAAGCTTCCCTAAAAGAAACCATAACGTACACGCTGTGTGAGATGGTTCCCCAAAGGAGTGTGTAACTGTGATGTCTCAGACACCACGTGTAGGAATCTCTTGATAGATGTGCTGTTCAGCATGTCCTTCCTTGCCCTACTCACTGCTTTTCAAACAAGACCATCAAGAAATAAAGCAGAGCATCACCAGTCCTCATTTTGTTCAGCTGGCACCTTGGTTGTTCACAGCCCTCAGGAGTTCTGTCATTCATTAATGAGAGCAGGGCTGAATCAGAAAAAATCCCCAAATATGTAAGTTTATTGACCCAGTGACATAAGTGCTCATATGGATGGAGTTGAGGTTTCAGGATGATTAAATCTTGACTCTCTGGGCTGCGAGGTCTTCTCTGTGCACCATCCTGAGGCTGGAGAAAAACAAGACTCCTTGAATCTCTAGTCTGTGCTAAATGAGAGTAGTGGGATAAACTAGAAAATTGGTCCCCCAATGTTCCCTGGGGTGGTCATTCCCAGTAGAGGACTAGAAGGACTCATGGTACTAATGTAGAAGGACTAAATGGTAGTTCTTTCAAGAAGGTTTGGCAGCCTCTTCCAGCCTCATGCCCATTGAAAATTTAATATATCTACTCCCCACTTCATGGACTGACCTCTGTGAAAACCTCTTGACAAGTTATATCTTCTGATTTTGGCAGGTTCCTACCTACTCAATGGATATAAGAATTTGGTCAGTTTTTCACTTGAACTGCTTTCACCTGAACTGTGTCTTTAGCTTGCTTATGAGAATGGCGAGTCAAAAAGCATCAATTGTGAAACCCTTCAACTTTCCCCAAACAGAAAGACCTGTTTTCCTCTTTTGAAAAAATACTAGATTGGTTTATTCTTGGCAAATACTTACTGGCTGCTACTCATGTCCTTAGTATTTTCCAGGTGTAATAATTTGTTCGCTTGTTCATTCCAGAATTTTTCTGGGACTAAAATATAAACTGACTGGCCTACGGTTCCTTGGCTTCTTTTCTTGCCTCTTTTTATAATGGACACTATTTCCAATTCCAGTTTTTCACCTTTCCACCAAAGGCTTGTCAAAGATAATTGCTAACACTTGTAAGTCTGCTTTGCCCTGTTCTTCCAGGCTGTGTCTGTTTGTGCAAGCATTGTGCTGCAAAAGCAGTGGATCAGTCGTAAGAAACATTTACTCTCAGTGATCACACTCTGCTTGTTTGTTTTTTTCCTCACACTGGCTCTGGTTTGGTCCTGGGGACTTCATGCCTGTTAGCAGCTACCAATTAACACTCCCAAAGTGTGTCTTCCTGTTTAGTTTCATTCTGAGGTCTAAGCCTGTCTGGAAAGAAAAGCAGAGCACATTAAATGGAGCTGATTAGGAGATCCTCTGTAAAAGTGCATTCCCCAGCCAAACTCAAGGGATATGGAGCTGCACTCTCAGCACCCTAGACTGGAGTTCATCAGTCTCAACCAATCTGAGAGCAAATAAATCATGGAACTACTCATTGTTCATGATGTTGATCATTTTAGGCCTTTAAATGAAAACTTATTGAAAAAGGTGTTAAATGTATCCTCGTGTCAGCATCATCTGACAATAGTCCTTCCTCTGTTGGTAATAGGCCAGCTCTCCTTGGTTCTCTTCTTACTGCTGATGAATCTGTAGAATGATTTCTTTGTACACTGTATGTTTATTGAAACTTTAATCCTACTTTGTGTTTTGGCTTCTCTGAGTTTATTCCCTCGTGCATTTCTGCTCTTCCCATATGCTCATCCTGGTAATCTTCCCCCTGTGTCCACACCCACTTCTTGTGCTTGAGATTCCAAGGGCTCAAGCTTTAGCCAAGCAGCCTCCTGTGCTTCCTGATGTTCCCCTGCACAGGTTAAGAGATAATATCAGAGCATAAGTTTGGACATAATGACCTCTTAAGATCTCCTGAGAGGACAGGCTGAGAGAGCTGGGGTTGATCAGCCTGGAGCAGGGAGACCTTATTGTGGCCCTGCAGTACTTAAAGTGGGCTTTTTGAAAAGCTGGGGACAAACTTTTTATCAAGGCCTGTTGTGAGGATAAAGGGTAATGGTTTTAAACTGAAGGAAGGTCGATTTAGATTAGGTAGGAGAAAGAATTTTTTTACAATGAAGTTGAGGAAACACTGGCACAGTGTTGGAGTTGGTGGCTGCCCCATCCCTGGAAACATTCAAGGTCAGGTTGGAAAGGGCTCAGAGCAACCTGATCTAGTGGAAGGTGAACCCTTCATGGCAGGGGCATTGGAGTAGATGACCTTTAAAGATCCCTTCCAATCCAAACCATTCTATGATTCATGATTCTGTGATCCCTTCCAGCCCTTTATTTACATGATGATATGATGCTTTTCTTTGTGATGCCATAGCAATAATTTATAAATATTGCTGGAACGTTGCTCCTTGGAGAACCACAATCTGTTCCAGTAAGACCGTTGCTTCCATGCACAAGAAAGGAAGAAGAAGAAGGTGACCCTTGTCCAGACCTGAAGCCAAAGACTATCCAGGATTTTCAGGTCATTTAGGAAGAAGGTAGGATGGCACATACAGCCACAAAGCTGTATTTGCAGAACAGCACTTCATAGCAGGTCGTGAATAGACATGAGCGAAATTTAGCAACTGGTCTGGCTGAGGATTAAAATTTCTATGAGTCAACAGACTGGCTTTTAACCAGAGGCAGTCATGTCTAGCATCCTGCAGGAGTTGAAAACCTACTGTAGCCTTGTAAGTATCCAAAATGTTATGCAAAAGCAGAGACTGTTTTGGTGGTGCTCTGTGTGTTTGGTTTCTTCTCTTCTCTTTTTCTTTTTTTTGCACAGAAGTTGTTCTGAGGACACAAAGTTCTCATCCAGAATCAGAAGTCATGGCTTGTGTTACAAGAGTACAGGAGAACTGGCAAGAAACATGGAGCCCATGAGAACAAACTAGCAGCACAATGGATTTGTAATATTTAATCAAATTCTTGATGATCACAAATCTTGCAACACATTCCAAAACTACTAAAAACGCTATACAGAAACCAGCTGAGCCAATATTTAAAGCCTTTTTAATTTAACAGAACCCATTTTTTATAGTATCCAGGATATGTTTCTGGCTTTCCTACTTGTCACATGATCTCCTGTCCAGATGTGCTGGTGTATATCTAGTAGTGGACCAGCCAAACCACAGCTCTTTCCTCCTGCATGTAGCGTGTTATTGTAATTCAACCATACTTCTCCCAGCTACAGAAGCACTACATTAATATGTGGTATAACAACAATAACACAGGAGGGGATAAAGCTAACCATAACTTTAACTATATATCTAAAAATAATAATAATAACGGACTGACCCTATTCAAAGAGGTTAATTTGTGTGCAGGGTATAAAATCCAAATATGCAGTTGTTTTGAAAACTTCCCATTTTTCTCACCTGCAACAGAAAATTTGTGCTGAGGAGAAGATTTCCTGCAGTTTTCTACAGGAAATTAGCCTCCTCCTTTGTTTAGATCCCGCAGATTGTACCGTGTGCTCATGGGCAGCCAGCTCAGGTCTCCTACGTTTTTGCCGCCTTTTTTTCCCCTCAGTGATGGCTGCCATGCAGAACAGAAGGAAAAGGGAATTCCAGGCTTGTGGGTTAATTATTAACACGGTTAAGCCTGGCGGCGTGCTCAGAATTAGAAAGGAAAAGCCTGAGGGCTGATTCTTCCCTCCCGTTCACAGGATAACCCCACTGGGCTGACTTCGACCTCCCAAGGCAAGGGCCATATCCACACTCCCCCATGGAAAGTTAGTGGGATTCTTATGAATGGCTCCATTAGGACCTGGGTGGGCCGGATGCCAAAGAAATCAGTGGAGTTGCTTCTGATTTACACGGGGATAAGCATGTGGGTGTATTAAATCCGTAATCCTCGTCCCCACCGCAGGCAGGAACTCAGCAGCTGGGTCGTGCAAAGTGCCACAGAGAACCCTCTGCTGTCACCAAACACCAAGGGCCCCATCCATGTCAAAGAGCCTCGAGGGTGCTGATTCAGGGGCATACCAGGCATCTTAGGAGATGATGAAAATTGGGCTCAGCCAACTCAGTCCTAAACAGTGATTTCAGCTCGTGTGCTTGTGCAGTCTTCACCACTCCAGGATCCCAGGACTTCATCTTGTAGATCATTACTGTGCCTTTGGAAGGTGGAGTGATGTTATTTTAAAGAAAATGAGGTCCAGACTCTTCCTGTCTTTCTTGGCATGTGCATCTTAGGTGGCAGATGAGTCTGAATGAACCAGANAACCTGTTTATTTATAGCCCACATTTTCTTTTCTCCCACCTGCCTTTGTGCTTATTACCCTTCCTTACAGAGTTAAGAAAAAGACAGGAGGAGAAAAAATAAAAACCTTTTTCTCAAGTAAGTCCTGACCTAAATGCAAATCTGTTCAAGCAAATTCAGAGAGCTTTGATGCTGCATAAGAAGAGAAAGGGAAGGGGAGCAGCCTCTGCTGCTATCAGAATGGATCTTTACTGCTGCATAACAACCAGGCAATGAGGCAAAAGCCACGGGAGTTTAAAGAGGAAGCTCAGCCAAAGGTCACCTGGCTGCCCCAGGTGCTTGTTATCAGAGCCTTGAAAAGAGGGAGGAAAGTGACACGAGCTGATTATAGCAACAGCAGGAAACAGCTGACAGGGCTGGGGGAGCCCTCTCCTCTCCTCTCCTCTCCTCTCCTCTCCTCTCCTCATCTTTCCTGACTGACCTCCATCTGATATCTTAGTTCTTGATTACCAATAAGTTCCTGCCTGAGCACTGATAAGAGAGTATTTATTTCTGTTTTCCTGTTAGGAGGACTGTTTTTAACAAGTTTTTTTTTCTAAAGGAGAAAAAAAGAAAAATAAGACAACAACTAGATAAAACAACAACTAGGTTTTTTGTTTGGTTGGTTTTTGTTTGTTTTTGTTTGTTTGTTTTGTGAAGTGACTGCCATTTAGACACCTCCTGGTTCTCATTTATTCCCTTAATAAAACAATTTTTAAGAGTCTTTCACTCACCACACAGCATTAAACTTTAAGAAGGAAGGGGATTGACTGCTTTTATTATTTCATCATTGTTTTCTAGCTTGGCCAGGCAGTTAGTGCTGAGAGGATGTGTGTGTAAATATACAGTATAATCACATTACAAATCANGTTTTGAAAACTTCCCATTTTTCTCACCTGCAACAGAAAATTTGTGCTGAGGAGAAGATTTCCTGCAGTTTTCTACAGGAAATTAGCCTCCTCCTTTGTTTAGATCCCGCAGATTGTACCGTGTGCTCATGGGCAGCCAGCTCAGGTCTCCTACGTTTTTGCCGCCTTTTTTTCCCCTCAGTGATGGCTGCCATGCAGAACAGAAGGAAAAGGGAATTCCAGGCTTGTGGGTTAATTATTAACACGGTTAAGCCTGGCGGCGTGCTCAGAATTAGAAAGGAAAAGCCTGAGGGCTGATTCTTCCCTCCCGTTCACAGGATAACCCCACTGGGCTGACTTCGACCTCCCAAGGCAAGGGCCATATCCACACTCCCCCATGGAAAGTTAGTGGGATTCTTATGAATGGCTCCATTAGGACCTGGGTGGGCCGGATGCCAAAGAAATCAGTGGAGTTGCTTCTGATTTACACGGGGATAAGCATGTGGGTGTATTAAATCCGTAATCCTCGTCCCCACCGCAGGCAGGAACTCAGCAGCTGGGTCGTGCAAAGTGCCACAGAGAACCCTCTGCTGTCACCAAACACCAAGGGCCCCATCCATGTCAAAGAGCCTCGAGGGTGCTGATTCAGGGGCATACCAGGCATCTTAGGAGATGATGAAAATTGGGCTCAGCCAACTCAGTCCTAAACAGTGATTTCAGCTCGTGTGCTTGTGCAGTCTTCACCACTCCAGGATCCCAGGACTTCATCTTGTGATCATTACTGTGCCTTTGGAAGGTGGAGTGATGTTATTTTAAAGAAAATGAGGTCCAGACTCTTCCTGTCTTTCTTGGCATGTGCATCTTAGGTGGCAGATGAGTCTGAATGAACCAGACATCGCCTGCAGCCAGCACAGAAAAGAGGCCACCAAGACCTCACTGCCTTCTGAAGGTGACCTAGAGCTACTATGCTAATTTATGTCCCTTAATTTAGATGGCCTGGCTCCAGCCCAGAAACACAATGGGCGTATTTTAAGGGTAGTGAAGCATTTCTTGAGGAAGAGTTAAGTACCTGATTGCTGCTGAAAACTGTGGAAATGATGAATCAAACCCATTTGAGTGACATGTTAGAGCCCAGTGATCATTTCCTCACTTTTGCAGAACTGCCTGCCTATTATCTGGCTCTGCCATGGGGGTGTCCTTGGCATACTGGGAGGCTGAACAGAGCTCCCTGGACGTCACCCTCACCAGTGACCTGTCCTTGCATGATCACAAAAGACAACCAGTGGCTCCCACCACTGCTGGGCCTAGAATTAACCCCACAGTCCAAAAACTCCCCTTCCTGAGCCTGAGTCAGTCTAGCACCTTGCTGGCTTTGGTGACCTCTTCACTCCAAGTCTTACTTGTGAAGTTGTCCTGACATGGATTTGAGCTGCTACCTACTGGGCCAAGGAGCAGTAACATTGAAAAAGCTCTGAGCGTCCATCTCCCCACTAATACAACTGACACCTTATCACCAAAGGAAAATACAAAGCTCTGCAAACCAGGGACCAAAGACTTTCTAAGCCCCATATATCCCAGAAATACACACAGATTCCCACACAGCATCTGCCTGCTTCATTTAATCCTCTCCTCTCCTCTCCTCTCCNCTGATAAGAGAGTATTTATTTCTGTTTTCCTGTTAGGAGGACTGTTTTTAACAAGTTTTTTTTTCTAAAGGAGAAAAAAAGAAAAATAAGACAACAACTAGATAAAACAACAACTAGGTTTTTTGTTTGGTTGGTTTTTGTTTGTTTTTGTTTGTTTGTTTTGTGAAGTGACTGCCATTTAGACACCTCCTGGTTCTCATTTATTCCCTTAATAAAACAATTTTTAAGAGTCTTTCACTCACCACACAGCATTAAACTTTAAGAAGGAAGGGGATTGACTGCTTTTATTATTTCATCATTGTTTTCTAGCTTGGCCAGGCAGTTAGTGCTGAGAGGATGTGTGTGTAAATATACAGTATAATCACATTACAAATCACTGCCAAGCGGAGCAAATGCAGACTAAAGAATGTCTGCAATCAGAAAAGGGATTGCAGAGTGGGTTCCTGCAGTCCCAGAATCAATGGGGAGGTATTTTCAACTTGAATTTACAATAATTTTTATAAAAAGGTGACACCTTTAGGGTCAATGTATTTGCATCCCTGCCACTGTGCTGGCCCTATCTAGCTGGTAAATTCATAGAATCACAGCATCTGCTGAGCTGGAAGGGACCCATCAGAGTGCCACTCCTTGTCCCACAAAGGATGCCTCAAGAGTCACACCTTGTGCCTGAGAGAATTGTCCAAACACTTATTGAACTCTGTCAGTGTTGGTGCTATGACCACTGCCTTGGGGTACCTGTTCCAGTGCCCAACCACCCTCTGGGTGAAGAACCTTTTACTGATATCCAACCTAAACCTCTCTGACTCAGCTCCAGCCTTTTCCTCGAGTCCTCTGATTGGTCACCAGAGTGAAGAGATCACTGCCTGTCCATCTGCTGCCCCTTGTGAGGATGTTGAAGACCCCAGTGAGGTCTCCTCAGTCTCCTCTTCTCTAGGCTGAACAGACCAACTGACCTCAGCTGTTCCTCATATAGCTTCCCCTCCAGAGCCTTCACCATCCTTGTGGCCTCCTTTGGATGTTTAAACTTGATAAAGAAACCTTTATTGTTGCATAAATTACAGAATGAACACTACCCTGGGAATGTAAACTGAGGCAAATTCTGCCTTGTGCATTGCCAAATCAGAATTTAAGTTCCTAAATCAGAGTCAGGGAATTGATGCCTTCTGTGTAGGAGAATTATAGCATGGTTTGGGTTGGAAGGGACCTTAAAGATCATCTTGTTCCAACCCTCTGCCATGAGCAGGCACACCTTCCACTAGACCAGGATGTTTAGATCCCCATTCAACCCGGCCTTTAACACTCCCAGAGAAACTGTGGAGTTATCTGGATATGGTCAGGATGCCTATACCTGGCGTCATGAGGGAACACTGAGCTCTCCCAGCAATTCAGCTTGGTTTCCTCTTGGTTTCGCCCACTTCAGCAAACATGAGATAAAGCATCAGACATTGCCAGTAAATGATTGCTATTTGCACAAGGAAAAACCCTGCAATGCACTGTACCGACTCCATTGTTTGCTCAGCTCTAGATGGCAGAGAGTTAGACAAAAACAAATACACACACCCCAAAAGCACATCAATATCTGTCTTGTTATCACATTTACATGCTTTTGAAGAAAGTTTATAGTGCAAAAAGACATTTTCCACCCTACCTTTCTTCTCAGACAGAATGGATTTTTTAAATGATGGGAGTCAGAGGATTATTAATGAATATTTAATGATTTAAACAATTTGAACTCACTATAAGTTCTTGCCTCAATTCTCAGTGCTGAAACCAGTCTGTGCCTAGCCATCTTATTCTAGATTTCTTTACATGGAACCATGATGCCAGTAATCAGTGTGCTATACCCATGGAAGCGCATGTCTCTGCTCTAGCTAGGCTTCCTGAAGCCTGTTTTAATATCTTAGCTCATCTGAACCATCTGTATTCTCAGTTGGTTCATGTAAAAGGCAGCTGAAATGGAGATATGAGTGGTTCAGATGCTCGGAGCACATCTGGTTTCAGGTGCCAGTGAAGGAATTTGTCATTGACAGCCAAGGCCATGATAAAAGATCTCTCGTGCTATTACATAACAAGTACTTCATAGAAATAGCTAAAAATGAGGTTCTTTTCCCCAGAGATGTCATGGTCCAAAACAGAGAGTACACCATGAATGTACATCTTGGGCAGTGTACAAGGAAAAGGGACAGTAAGTAATAACTTTTGAGACCCCAAATGTGTCTTTTATTCATAACTTGTGAAGAAACTGGAATTAAGGCTATTTTTGCATGACTAGGGTAAGGGAAGGCAGCCTTTTCTGAGATTTTAGGTCTTCAGCTGTGCAGAGTAGTGTGTCTTGATACAGCAGGGCTGGGAATAAAGTCAAAGCAGAGAGGCAGCCTGGGAAACAGCGTCAGCGAAAGCCTGGGGGTTGCTGTCATCTGCAGCTGCTTTGGTGAGATGAGGAGGTTACTTCAGAGAGAAAGCCAAAGACCTTCCTGTAGAAGTTGAAGATGATTTCTTCAGCTGTGATTTTTATTAGGATACCATTTGCTCAAGAACCTAGACAAAGCAAGCATTTTATAAATTTGATCTAACAAAGTTACCTCTCATAAACACAGAAATAAACTCTCAGTGTGTTCCCTTTTCCCTTCTCATCCACATCCTCACCTCGCTCTCTGCTCCAGCTCCACCCCAGCAGATCTCACTGGATGATGCTCAAATCACATCATCTTTCTGACAGTGGGACACAGATAGCGATGCCTTGTCCTGGCAAAGCAGGCCCCTGTAAACAATGCTGCTTTTGTTAACATTATTTTCATTTCCTAGATCCTCTCAGTTTATAAAAGGGAAGATGGGCTCTAAAGGTATTTCAAGACAGCAGTCCTTCAGAGGTATTTCCTTATGCAGCATGAAGGATAGATCCAGTGAGGTTGTGAATGTGTTTCAAAGGGATTGAAGCAAGGAAGTTATGTAAGGCAGGGAAAAGGATACCCCCACAGGCTCCCTGGCTGTTCCCTGAATTTGCCAGAGACTGCAATCAGAGGAAGACATCTTAGTACATGGTTTGAGAATAATTTATAAAACTTGACTTACTCCTTTTAATTTTTTTCCCCAATAGCTCAAACTATTTATGTGTTGTGATAAATGATCAACCAGTGTCTCAAAGTGACCTGCAAAATTACACAGGCTGGACTGGCCAGGCTTTCTGAAGTGCTGAGTCTGTTTTGTTTGGGCACATGGTTCAGATCCAGAAATGAGAAACACAAGACTAAGATCCCAGACCTGCCACGGTTTTGACTTCTGCAACCCTTTGCTCTCTGCAAGTTGTAAGACATGGGGGAATTGTGGCTGCCGGCAGCCGACGCTGTTTTACCAATCCAACACAGTAACCAGCAGCCCTCCTCGCCAGTTTGTTTTTCTGTTTGTTGAAATCCTATCTGCCCAAACTTCTGAAAGATGTTTGTAAAGGATTTTAACAAAAAGGCCTTTCGCATGGGAGTAATTTTGTATTTTGTGGGCATCATCACATACAGAGGTATTTTCTTGATTAAGTGTAAGTTTTATTAAGCTCTCTCACTAAATGATATTCCTTCTTGTTCCCCGCATTTCTTTCGCACTATGATCTCACTTTAGATTACTAATGCAGCCAGATGCATCCTGGATAATTTGGCTCCATGCAAAGTGTCATTTCCCTGTGATCTCTCTGTTGATACAGTTGTTGCTACAGTTCAACATTACCCAATGATTAAACCAGGACCAAATCACATCTCTGCATTTGTGAAGGACAATTCTGCCATGAAGTGTCATCATGTACAAGAATGGCTACACTGTACTCGGTAGATACCCTGCTCTGATTTTGATGGCATTCCCAGTTCCTGTCAGGCATGCCTTCATGATGCTGGCCAAACCTGGCTGGAAAAATCCTCCCTGACACAAGCATGGTTTGAGGAACTTGGTCCCACTGACTGTTAAGGATGTTCAGAGCTTTACTGATACACTGACAGATGGTCCAAGTAAAGAGGAATTTTTAAAAAGTGAAATGGAGTTGTCATAATGGTATGATTAAAAAGAAAACACAGTGAGAGGGGAAGTGAAAAGTTTAGGAAGTGTTAACATCATGGTATGGCATGGAGTTTCAGTAGGAATCAGAGATTCATGCTGTTGCATACAGGTGGACCACAAGCATGCCATCAGTTCTGACTCACCTCTGCAGTGATCCACATCTTATGCCAGAGTTTTACCACTTGTGGTGAACAGAACAGCCGATACCACAGTGAAGGGACTGCACAGTTTTTAAATGGCTCTTTCTTCCCTCCTCACTGTACATCACGGATTTGTCTGCAGCAAAAACACATGTTCTTTTAATTGAGTTCAAAGTGGGAAAGGAACAGCAAAGGTTTAAATTACAAGTGGAAAGAGAAGAGTTTGCAAAGCGAGGCCAGTTCTGTGAACCACTCTCCCAAATCCCCCACTCCCTCAAAAAAAGTTCGAGTTTTTCTTGCCCCAGACTCTGCAAAGTTCAGCCCTTCCTAATTTAATCACTTAAACTCTGGTAAACTGCAAACTCCAGCATGCTCACAGCTTTCTGTAGATGGTTATCACATCTCCCTCAGCCCTTGTTTAGCCAAGCTGCATACACGACATTCTTTTAATCCTTGTAAAATCAAGGCAAACCAAGCTATCAGTTTTGAATGTACACAGAAATGCATCTTCTCCCAAATCTATGTGACCCACAACCATTTATTAGCTGCCTTAGCCATCTACATAAATCCAGTAGAGGGAGGCATTACATAGATGTAGTTCTACAGCTGAGGAACTATCTCCAGATATTTGGGGTCAATAAAATGAAGCAAGGTCACAACCAACCAAAGCTCTGTCTGCTTTAGTGGTCAGATCGATGTGGAAAAGAGAGGAGGTATGTAAAGGAAGGGGAAACATGCTTCCTGGGATGGCAAAAATTATTCTCCCAGTGCTCAAGGTGTTAGAGAGAGAGATGAAATTACTCTGAAAGGGAGGGCACTAGGGGAAAAATAATCTTTGATTTAGATGTTCCAGAAATATGTGAAATAAAGCTTTTCCATGAAATCCATGCATGAAATCCGCAGTGTCTCATGTCGATTTAGGAACTGTATTATATGAGATGCAACCCATGTAAATCCATGTTATTTTCTCATCCATTCAGCAGAGTCCTTAAAAAAAAATAAAACATAGCCTTGTTACTTATTTTGCCTGTTCTTATTTCTACTCTACCAGTTTAATTACAGCTGTGGTAGCAGGAAAAGTTGTTATAACGCAGGACACTTACCCTGCAACTTGTATGCTCCCATTGGGAGCCCACAGAATCAAGTTCTCATTATGAACTCTATTTTCACCTCCCACATTGTGAGCACTAAAATAGGAAAAAAAAAAAGGCTTCTGGCCTGTAAAAATATAGAATTTCTTCCTTAGGAGAAATGAATTGAAAACCAATTTTCAAGGAAGCAAAGCTTTCTATCAGCAGTACTGTTATTTCTTATTATTGGTTTGAATGGCTTTAGCACCTGGAACCTTCATCTGTGCTGAGGATTTTGCATTGCTGCCTGCTGCAGTCTAATCCAGGGTTAAAAATCCTGCTCTAAATCAGCAAAGGAAAGGAGCATGGTTTGCTCCCATTTTACAGATGGAGACCTGGTATAGGAAGATGTTAAGGCACTTGTCCACGTTTATTTGCCAGCAATGCAACCCAGATCTCTTGAGTTTGAGTCCAATACTTTAACCACAAAACCCTCCTCTCTCCAGTTTCAGTGTTTAATTAATGATGATGATGTCTGCAGCTTCCTCTTATCAAGCCATCCTTTCATCAGTGATGGTATTGTGGTTATTTCCCTGCCATGTGTGTGGCTGTCTTCCAGTTATTTTACCAGCTCCTGAAACCATGTTCACAAGTGTAGAATTTGCTAATCTTTCCCAAGTCCCTTCTTAAATGTGAAGCTGAATTCTACTTTCAGTGCACACCAATTTTATGCTACTGATGAATGTAAAGCAGTGATGGTAAAACCTCCTGGGATACATGGATTAGCTGAGGTTTCCAATACCATCTGTGCTGCCACCTGAAGTGTGAGGTATAGTTCTTTCTTCCCACCACCAGTTAAGCACCTTAAATGGTTTTGCCAAGGAATTCAAACATCATTAAAAAGGCCTGTGAATATCATTAAAATGGT
Source organism: Aleadryas rufinucha (assembly GCA_013397815.1). Classification (NCBI taxonomy): domain Eukaryota; kingdom Metazoa; phylum Chordata; class Aves; order Passeriformes; genus Aleadryas; species Aleadryas rufinucha. The sequence continues at coordinate 125,254 of VZTH01000026.1, forward strand.
CCTTCATGCCATTTCTGGTTGAATTGGGTAACAAATGTCACTTGGTCCTGGAGGTTTTTAAGATGTGGGGAGCTTCAGGTTTTGTCCCCTATTATGGCAAGTCCCCTTATTCCATGGTTCCATAGTATTTATCCTTCTCCTTTGTGAGCATCAAGGGAAGAGCTTTGAAGGGTTTATTTGCCACCTGCACCATTTTCCTCTTGTTAAAACAGGACTAGGTTCATTATGACACAGACCTGACTCAGGACCAGTTGTAGACCCTTCCATCAGCTCTGCATCAAGCGGAATGAACTATACAGAATGTCAGCAACATTATTTTTACTGTTCTTGCTTGGAGGTGATCAAAAGATATGACATTATCATAAACGGGTTTGTTTCATTATGCACCTTATCTTACTTTAGCTGACCTTTTCTTGGATAAATCTGAAGTCTGGGGATCTGGTAAGAACATGCATCTGTCAGGCAGTTGGATTAGAGGGTTGCTATAAATCCCATCCAACTGAAATATTCTATTCTATTCTATTCTATTCTATTCTATTCTATTCTATTCTATTCTATTCTATTCTATTCTATTCTATTCCATTCCATTCCATTCCATTCCATTCCATTCCATTCTATTTTATCATTTCTTGATGAAATTAAAAATAAAATGATCAAGCTTCATTCCCACTTATGATAAGATGTGTGTTCATAGGAATGCTTTAGCTTGTAGCTGACATTAACTTCACGTGCATCACCAAGATGTTATTCTCCATGTTCTGTGATCAAAAAGAAGCAGAAGAGGATTTAAAATTATTGAGTGAAGTCTCCACAGCTGCTGTATGAGTAAATAAAACAGGCCAGGACTCAAGCCCAGTGGAAGATCCCACAATGGCACAGTTCAACTCACCTCCAGAGCAGGGTGGCCACATCCAAACAGTCTGTTGGGAGACATCCTTGATCCACACCAAGAACCAGACCTAAATGCTCCTTGGCACGATGCTAGGTGGCCTGGACAGAAGTAATTCTGGGTTATACACTAACAATTTATCAGTCTGAAAAGTCATATGCCAGGGCTTGTGCCCATTCCCTGGCTCTTTCCATTTACTTAAGATTAAATCAACCATGATCTAGGAGGATCTGTTTTATTGTCCACTGATGGTTAGTTTGGGCAGTTAACTCAGATGGAGCCTTATGGATCATGTGGATTGCTGCCTTCATGCCTGGCTTACAGGTAGAGTGGAAGCAGCAAAATGTCTGATACCAACAGTAAACCAAGGCAGGGAGAAGTGAAGAAGAGGGGCAAGTAGCATCCTGTGGAGACATTTGTCCTCTGGAGATGTTCAGATCCATTTTTTCATCAACTCCACAAGTAGATTTTTTTCTGAATTAATGCCATTTAATTATTAGATTCTTTGTTTATGAATGGGAAACACTGGCTAAGGTACCTGCGAGAAGTATTTGGTTTTGTAAGGTTTCTGGGCTATTTTTTCTGAGCAATTTTGTATTGTAATTTTAAGAAAAAAACTTAGGTACTCAGTCTGGCCTTCATTACTGCCAGCAACACCTGGCAGACTGGTTACACATACAGAAAATCTCATTTATCATCACTAAAAAGTCAATCCTGCAGTCCATGCTGGGGCAGAATTTCCACCCAAGGCAATATAAAGCCCCCAGGAACAAGGAAGACTGAACTGGAATCTTATGTTGTTCAGGTTCATCTCTTATCATGTTTTGGTTTTCATCCCTTTTGACAGAAAATAAAATTTGCTGTAGTTGACCATTGGAGCATCAGCCTTTGTCTAGGTCTGAGACTGGCACACACCCAATGTTTCAATCAAAGCCAGAAGACTAAAGGAGAGGGAGAGAAAGAGCAATCCTTGTAAAGAAAATGTCATCCAGTTTCACAATGTTCCAGACAAGGAAAAAGTTACTTTCACACCCCCATGGTTACCAGCTTATACCTTGAAGCATGAACTTTTATTACCTTTCTCCTCTAACTGGTCATCAAATAATTCTACTGGTTTTTAACTCCTCTTCTACAGAATGAATCCATCAGTCTTTCTTTGTCTTTCATATGTTTTTTTGCACTTTCTTTTGCATCTTTTAAGAGTCCCAGTTTAGCCTTAATGCCCTGCTGCTTAGCAGTGCTCATAACACTCAGACATGCATTAATTGATCTTTGGACATGCTCTCCTTCCCTATCTGCTTCACTGATTTGTTCCGTTCAATTTCATTCAACACGTCTCGCATCAAATTGTGCTGTAATTTCCTCCGCCGAAGTTCAGCATCCTTTGTGTTTAACTCCTGGGTCTCTCCATAGTTCTAATTACAAACCTGGAGGATTTAGTTGGAATTTTAATGGCAATATAATAGTAAGCCTAGAGCCAAAACAAGTACTCTGTATTTTGGAACTGCCATGAACTGAGAGGCAGACCAGGCAGCATGCTTTAAACATAAATGTGCAAAAAACATTTAAGGAGACTTAACTTAAATTCCTTCTTTTCTCCTTGACCAACTCATTTTATTAGGGAAAGTTTAATTTGTTAAATTGAAATGCTCAGACATTTTAAAGTGAAAAGACTCCAAAAATGTAGTGTGTATTTCATGCCAAAATGTTATTCCAGTGTTTGCCACCCATTTGTGTTTCAGTAGAAATACTTGCCTCCCACTCCTTGGCACTGGCTCAAAACTCTTTTTCTCAAAGGAGGTGCTGAAAAAGCATCTGAGTATTAATTTGTCTTTTGTGGAAGGTTTTAGTGTTGTTATAAATCATTATAAATCACAAATCAGGCTTTAAATGGGAGACTTCATAAGCCGCTCTCATTGCGTAAGGCTGTGAAAATGAAAAGCTTAAAGAAAATGTTATCTTGATGTGTTGTATTTAAATTGCTTCTAGCAGACTTAGTGGCCTGATTTTGCCAGTGTCTGACCTGCTCTTCCAAATGGTGAAGGGAAGTGTGGTGGGCACCTCTTCCTACAGTGATGAACGTGATTCACATCTCTGTTTGTCAAATTAAGCTGCTTCAAGTCCCACTTCAGAATTTGTTGGACAGACTTTCCTCAAAGGATCTTATATCTTTGCAAGCATTACTGGTAACTTACCCAGTGCACAATCTGAATTTAAGATCTTAAGCACCAAGACAGCAGTTCTTGTTCTGATAAAAAATATGTGCGGTTCCATACGTACAGTTCTGAGTGTTACAAAGCCCCAGCCAGAGACTTAGTAACACCCTATATTTACACGACATTTTTCATTCTGAGGTATTTCTCTGAGTCTGGTACACCAACCATGTGTAGGTAATTATCAGTAATCATCACTAATTGTTTTTACAATTCTTTTTCCATTTTGGCATCGACTTTGAAACGGCAGCTTAACATGAGCTCATCTAAACGTAGACTTTGTGAAGACAACATTTCTGAATAGGAGCTGTACAGGGAGTCCAGTGAGACAAAGCGTTCCAAGTTGGAGCGTGGCCAGGACACCAAAGTCATTGCTAGAAGTCATGGGATCTTTAATGCCCACAAAGTGGTCAGGACCTCCACTGAGTTTTATGAGTGTAATGTCTCACCCGAAGAACAACTTCTTCAGCAGCACAGTACCCCATTGTATTGCACTGGACTCGCTCATATGCAAGGAGAAGAGTCCCATTCACTGAACCCCTCATGCCAGCGCGTCCGGCTGACCAGACTGTCTTAGTGTGTCTTCCAGCCCAGCAGACCACCTGTCTTGGCTCACCACACGTGGCTGGGCGCCAGTGGGAGATGGCAAAGCTCTCAGCTTTCTCAGATAAAGACATTTTTGGGCCCTCAGGGGATTTGTCCATCTCTACTGAATTTTTTTCATACCTTCATGCTTCAGCTCAACAGTTTGCAAAGAAGAGGGGGATCCAAACAGGGGCTGGAACGCTCTTCCTTTGGGTCTACAGCAGCCAGGGTTGGTATCCCAGCGCTCTGGGCGGTCCAGTGATAATAGGCTACTGAGAAAACTCTCTGAATCCAACATGTCCTAACACTGCCCAGGCCAAACTGCCTTTTACCACATGGGGCCATACTTCAGGTGACTTCAATACACTTGAAAAGCTGTTGAAATTGCAACGGCCTTCCCACCTTTTCTGGTAATGCAAATCCATCTCTTCCTGTCAATGTGTGAACCCTGCTGTGAGTTTAGCCCAGCAATGCTGAAAAGGCACTATTTCCATAGGACAAGAACACCGTGCAGCCCAGCAGAGGTTAAAACATGGGGGTTTTTCAGTTTCCTTTGCTATTTAGAGTTAGCTACAGGACCCTGCTGCCTGATCCTGTGGCTTTTGAGCATTTCTCCGGCATCATCAAACAGCCTTACAGCAGCTCTGTGCAGAAAAGAGGAAGACAAATTGAAACCTTTAGATATGTGATGAATCTGTAGAGTTGTTTTAGGATGCCGAAGCAACTGCAATAATTATGGGACCAAATTCACCACAGACAGTTCAACTCACTTTCCCAAGTCGCTGCTGAAGTAGCTTATCTATGCACACCATCAGTTGGTGGGATGAAGAATGAAGGCTGGGCCATCGTTTTCCACAAAGGAAAAGGTGAAAGACTACCTCATTATTTAAATAAAAACAGCTTTTAAAGATTCTCTGGGGGATAACGCAAAGGCCAGAGGCCTGTGTACATAATTGAGTTTTCACTGACACCTAGCCAGAGACAGATACTGGGAGCATGAATATCTGAGTAGCCATAGCTAAGAATTTAAGGAAATTTCAGGCTAAAAAGGTGTGCACAGTAGAAGTAGAAAAACAAGGAGATTGGATGCTAGCTTGGTCTGAAATTGGATTTCAGATATCTAAATCCTGCTGGGGTTGGGATTTAAACTGACCCAATCCTACCCAAAGAACATAAACATCATAAAACATGAATGGATCTGGCTTAGCAAGTGTTGCTTCCAGATAAGGTCTGGAAATCCCAGAGAATCGTCTGAACATGAGCTAACCATGATGCAACACAAAGAAGAGACTCAGAGCCTGGATTTAAATAAGAAAATGGAGAGTAAGAAGAGAAAGTGTACTTACTGTGGTTCAAGACATGGTAGAAATCTTGCAGGTTGCCTTGGCTTTTTGTATCTGGATCTGGTCTCCAGCCTTCGACAGTGAAATAGAATTTCAAGAAAGAATCATGCGTGACATGTGATTAGCTTTTGAGACCTGTGATGGAACTTCTTCACTGGAAAATCAAAACATTTGGGTACTATTTTTTTCAAAGAAAATCCTTACCTCAAATACAGGTCTGAATTAGAAGGGCTACTAAAAACTCAGGGGGCACTATAGGCTGTAGAGATAATTGCAGATTTCCATGCCTCCAAAGTTCATGGAAAAGGGAAGGCTTGGGTTTCCCACTGTCAGATGACCATACAGAAGTTATGCACCACTATGATAAAGAGAGTTCTTAGCATGAAAAAGGGTATCTTCCTTGTGCACACTGAAAGTGTGAAAACGGGGCCAAAATTATGTTTTTGCAACATCAACTGAACATCCATGCTGCATGTTATTCATTTATTCAGTCATTTGGAAATAAATCCTGATAGTTTGTGGGAAGGAGGAAGCAGATGATAGAGAGAAAGAAGGGAAGGAGGGCAGTAAAATATTGTTAATTTTAATTTTTGCTATGGTTTGTTAATTTTGGCATGTGGGAGGTGGAATAGCTCCTGGCTTTTCTTTTATTGTGATTATACTTTTTAATGTTGGCAAACACACCTGGAGCTGACAATAGGCATTTTTCAGCAGCACATTGTTATGAATAAAACTAAAATTAAAATAATGAAGCCAAACAGAAAACTGAGTGTGTGGTTATCTTAAAGTGACACCCTAAGGCCTTACTGTTGTACTCTCAAACTGCATAAGCCTGTCACCGTGGCAACAAATAGATAAAAGAACAAAGACATTTATTTACCTCTTGGAAGGGAGGAAACCATTTGTAGGGCTAATTCCTGTGGTCTTTCTACAGGTAGAAGTCCTGAGCAGTTTTATCTGAGTAAGATCTAAGTAAAGACATCAGGGTTTGGCCAGCCATTGTATCCTGATTCTGTTCTTTCTTCTACCACTTAAAAAACAAGTCAAAATAAATGCCTATGGAATTATGCCTGCCTGAAATAACGTACAGGAAGTAAGAGTGTAAAATAAGGAATTATTTTGAGTGATAAATATGTTCTTGAATGGTACACATCAACTAAATTCTGACATATGCTGCATGTTCAGAGATACAACACTGAGGCTACTGTTTTTAATTCCATAAACTTGTCTTTATAAGAAGTATTTGTATAATAGTTGTCTATACTTTTATTCATATATTCATGCACATGCTAACATACACAAGCATGCACATTAATAAAATGTTGTTCCTCAGAGGCTAAGGCGTCTTTGCTTAAGGATTTTCAAAGGAAAAAACTCTGAGTGTTTAACCCATAGACAGATTCAAAAGCAATTTCAAAGACCACATTGTTTTTCGCATTGGTTTGTTAAAATCTATGGGTCTCAGTTGGTTATTTCATGGTTGTAACTCAAAAACCAAGACAAAACTGAGTGCATGTACTCATTGATTTGGAAACTATCCCAGACTTGATGAGTATAAAAGATGAAAGCCACTTTTCTTCTTGCTTTCTCTCAGATTACTATTTCTACAAAAATTCCAGGTTCACTCATAAGTCCCAGAGATGTGGGGGCACTTCAGCTCAGCAGACCCACATTTCATGGGCTGTGGCAGTGTGGAAGAGGTGAGTATTTTCTTTGTGAATGTTTGGTTAGAAGTTACAACTATGAGAACGGTGGACAAATGCAAACTAGCACCTGCTGATGCTCTGTCAGCTGTCTTTTCCCAGTGTGCAGGCTATCACAATTTCATGGTTTCAGTCATTGCTTCAGCAAATAATTCAGGATATGAAGAAAGGAGTTAGAGTGACATTGGAGATGCAAGCCAGTCTTCTACTGGAAGACTCTCATATACTGTCTTCTAAGTTTGGGACGGTCTTATATAAGACAGAAAATGTGCCTAAATACACATTGCTAAAGATAAATTTGAAAGTTATTTAACTCATGTTCAAACAAAAAAAAAAAAAAAATTTGGTTTATTTCCTTAAAATGGATTTTATTTCACTAGAGGTGAGTAACAGCAGTGGTTAGGCTTCTGTGAAGACAATAAATGTCAGAATTTGGGGGCTCCTGAGAAGTAGGCACTCATATTTTTGATATTTATTGCTTTTCCTTAGGAAATTAATCCTGAAGAAAGAGTCTCTGATTCTGAGAAATATCCTGAAGAGCTCTATCTTCACATTCATTATTAGCAGGTGGCATCTGGCTCAAGACCACAGGAGAAGAATTTAGCAGGTGGTCTTGTGAGGTGACTCATATCACTTCTTCTTTCTGTTTGTAAGAAGAAGTGAGGGAGGTTCAGCTCCTACCGGGAGGGGCTGTGCCAACAGGAAGCAGTACCAGTGACTCAGTGGGTGGCACGCTCTCCATCTGAGCTGGTGCTGCTCCCAGTCGTCACCCCAACTGATGGTAGGAGAGGTTGAGAGGTAAAGATAGCATCTTTCAGACACAGGAGACAGATAATAACCTTAGTTCTCATGATCTGTTTTCCTCTCATTATGATTTTTCATCTTACTTTACTGTTAATTTTGGGAACTGAGGCTTCCCAGACTTAGCAGTTCACTGACAAAATCAAGTTTAGCTACAGGAGCCTACCAGGCTACACTGTGAACATCACAGAATCACAGAATGGTTTGGGTTGGAAGGGACCTTAAAGAGCACCTCCTTCCACCACCCTGCCGTGGGCAGGGACACCTTCCACTATCCCAGGTTGCTACAAGGCCCATCTAACCTGGCCTTGGACACTGCCAGGAAAGTGGCAGCCACAGATTTTCTGGGCAACCTGTTCAGTGCCTCACCCGTATTGCAGTAAAGTATTTCTTCCTAAATCTATTCTACGTTGACCCTCTTTAAGTTTAAAGCTATTACACATGCCCTTGTAAAAATCTTCAGCTAGACCAGGTTGCTCAGAATCCTGTCCAGTCTGACCTTGAATGTTTCCAGGGACAAGACATCTACCACTTCTCTGGGCAAGCTCTTTCCAGATATCCAGATATTCCTTTCTGTTCAAGAGGCCTCTACTCTGTATCATGACTATTTGCATATATATATACACAACAATGGAAAAATAAAAATATACCCTTCAGAGCCTTGTTAAGATCTCTTACAAGGAGGAGATATACAGGAGAAATGTGTCTTTTCTTCTGCCGTTTTATTCCATTATTGGACTTTTAATACTTAAAGAGAGCTTTAAAAAAAGATGGGGGCAGTAGCAATATGAAGGGTAATGTTTCAAAATAAAAGAGGGCAGGTTCAAATTGAATATAAGAAAGAAATTTTTTATGGGGCAGGTGGTGAAACACTGAATAGACTGCCCAGAGAGGCAGTGGAGGCTCTGTCCCTGGAAACACGGAAGATCAGGTTGGACAGGGCTCTGAGCAACCTGGTCTGGGTAAAGATCTCCCTGTTCATTGCAGGAGGACTGGACTAGATGACCTTTAAAAGTTCCCTCCAACCCAAACTATTCTAATAATCCAATGATTGCCGCTGTAGAGACAAATCCTCCACGTTCACTGAAATTTCCACTTTAAAGCAATGTAGATGAAGAAACTACCAACAGAGAGGGGGATCCCTCTGATTTCCAAGAAATACCAAGAACCTGTCAGATAATTTTCTCTGTTGAGAAGAGACGGACCTCCAGGCAGCACAAATTTCCTTTGCTTCCTAGAAATCAACAAAACCATGGTAAGTCTATATGATGGCTTTCTATAGTAATGAATGAAATATTCAAATAAATTCAGAACATCTTTATCTAATGTAAATTAGATTTGATACCTTGACTTTGGTGCAAAACCAATAATTTATACTGGCCAAAGCTATGGACCAAATATTTTACTATACCTTTCAGTCATTAAAGGTGCTCTAGAAGAAATCTCTAAAAATAGAAATATTCTTCTAGAGAAGAGTGAGTATAAAAAATGCCTAAAGATGAAGCTGAAGCTGATGAAACATCTTACATGAACACAATATAAAATACACAGATTATATATATGTAAAAGAATTATTGTGCTGGAATAGCTCCAAATTATTTTTTCTTTCCAGAATGGATATCTGGGATATTTTTGTTCACATCTTGATAGTTTTTATTGGGCGATAACTTATAGGCCAGCTGATGTCAGCATAATCAGAGTTTAGTACAATTTCTTCTTCTTTTTCTTCAGCAGTGCTGTATTTATTGGCCTGTTAAGTTTCATTTCAGTGAGGTGCAGCCTGAGCCAACGGAACATAACTTTGAAAAACTCCTGCAAACAGGGTCTCTCGCTGCATTTTATACTCCCCCTCATGCTCCATATTCTCATAATATATTAAAGGATTCTAGCATCACCTTCCAAGAAATATCCAACGTTTGCTCATAAATAATTTTTAGCAGTTTTGACTTTTCTAAATATTTGTGGGTTTTATTTTTTTTTTTATTCCCACTCTGTCTGACAAAATGACAAGTTCAGGGGCAAAGCCTGATTGACTGCCCCACATTAGACATTTCACAACTGTCTAAGCATAGTTCAGATGTCACCAAACCCAGCCAAGAGGCCTCTGTGGAGTTCAGCAGGTTATCATTTTCCTACTGTTTGATTTGTGGTTACTCTGCTTCATTAGCTGTAAAGAAATTAGTTCCCGGCTAGACAGGAACTGGTAAAACAAAAGTGGTGTTGGTAGAGGTGTTACTGACATAGACAGTTTTTTCCCCCTGTAAGTGATATTTGTCCTGTCTCGTCCCAGTGTGTTTTCTAAAGTCATTACTTCTAAGGTCTCCATTGGCTTTTTTTTTTTCTTTTTTTTTCTTTTTTTTTAGGCCTTTGTAGAAGTAATCACTTTGTCTAGAGGCTTTTTTCAGATATTTCTTCTTTGCATTTTCATATCTATTTTTATGGTCTGCAGTCAGCTCTCAGTGAATACAGAGCTGGTTTGCTCTTCTCTTCCCTAAAGCTGCTCTTTCATTGTTGGATGTCCCTGTATTCAGGCACATACCTCGCACAGAGAGGAAATAAATGTGAACTGAGACTGCAGAGATAAAAACTGCTGAGGCTGACGAAAAGAAAAACTAAATCCAGTTTGCACAAATGAAGTCTGTGTCAGCTCCTCCAGCCTCATTCATGGTACACTGAATTTGTCTTATAACATACCTATTATTTTTTCAAAACATGTGTTTTCAGGGCCATATTTAAACTAAGAATAAATACAGGTTTTCCAGCAAAGGCACAGAAAAAAAAGGCCTTTCATTATCTTGTCTGTATTTTCAACCAATTCCTGCTCAAACAATAAATAAGCCAAAGAGGGAGGTATTTTTCACTTCTATGGAAATGTTGATATTTCGAACTTTTTTTTTTTTTTTAAGGAGATAAAAATACTCAGACACAAAGGCCACTGTAGTTTGGACATATTAAACCACTCTTCTGAGAGGAAAAGAAAATCAACTCCCTGAGTTATAGCAAGACTTCACTTCACTTTACTCTAATTAGTTAGAATTTGAAAAGACAGCCTGCTTTTAAATCAAAACAAAACAAAACAGAACAAACCAAAACAAAAAACCATTATGATATTTCATTTTAAAAAAAAGACAAAAGATGCCATTTGGAGTATGAGCACTTTGGAACTTTGGGTGAACTTGCAATGAAACTGGCCCTGCCTGAAGAAATTTATGGTTGTTAGTGAATAAATTTTTTGATTTTTAAGAAGATTTATACAAAAACTTCAAGGAACTCTACCGGAAGACCGTTGATGTTTAAACACACAGGATTCAAGGATAAGAAGAATACCTCTTCCTCATTACTGGGAGTCACATTTGCTTTGACCAAAGTAAACCCCTTAATAGCGTTCAGCTATTTCTTGGCTCATCCAGTCCAGCTCAATCGGGAAAATGAGGACGTGAGAGTTGCATCATAAGCTGGTTTGGCATCTGAAGTTCAACTTGTAGCTCTGAAATCTCCTGGTTTGGTCCTGGGTGTCCGCTACTGTGACAGCTGTCACATGGGCATCACCAGGTACTCAGAAATTCCACCCCTGTGTTAGCTTTCTGTGTAGGCTGAGCTTGTCTCTGAAGCTACTTAGTGATTTCTGAGCATGAAAAGCTTTGTCATACAAGAGGAAGGAATCAAGGGGGAAAAAAAGGTGAAAAAAAGGCAAAGAAAAGTGAAGTTGAAGAATGAAAAAGTCCAGTTAAAAACGACCTGAGTTCATGAACCCTCTGGTCCCTGGGTAGCCAAAGGTCCCAGCAAGAGCAGCCTATGACTGGTAGACCTCAGTGAAGAAGCCTGGAGGTCAGAGCTCTGGTGTCCTTTGCATCCTGAGGACTGGCTTTGTGGGAAGTGTTCCCAAGCAGCACTGATGTGGCGGAGAACAGGAGTCATATACTCTACACCGTACCCTTGCAATGATTGAGTCAGAGAAATTAGAGATGGAAAATGCACTTAGGTCACTTGGTCCATTCCCCAACTGTTTAAAGGTTGCCCCCTACAATGTGTTCTTCATTGCTTTGTCTAGTCAGCTTCCCCCTTTTCCCTGGGGGGAACCATTCCACGTAGTAATAGACCTCGTTGTTAGGAAAATTTTCCTGATGTGCAGCCTAAATTTTCCTTGGCTCACGTTCATCCCACTACTTCAGTTAAAACCTCCTAGTCAGCTCTTAACTTCTCTCCACCTCAGGCCCTTTTCTTCCATCAGAGGAAACAAATGAGTCTGATCGAGTAAAGCCCTGTGTGTTTAAAAAATAATGGCATCCTTACCTCCCAAGAGTGATAGTCAATACAGAATTAACATTAAATGTGCAAATTGCCTTATTTTATACGGAAGAAATGAATAAGCCCCTGGAAGCTTTAATCACGTATCCCTTGGCATGGCTTGAAAAGTCCAGTGTCTACCATCATTTACTAAAACACATGGAGCCAGGTCCCACCTGGAACAGATCAAACTGGCCTGGTTGGTCAATCCAAGCTCTAGGAAGTCCCATGGAAATTTGTATCACCTAGAGGCCTGTGAGTTCCCTTCCCAGTCAAGGCTGGGAATAGAGCCATAGACCACCTCACTGATGACATATGTCATGGACTGTGGGACACCAGACTGGTGTCACCAACACTTTCACTACTTTGCAGAAACTGGGAGAAACTGTGGGGTTTGGATTTCCACTCACAGATAGCCAAGTTAACCTAAGAATCCACTGTACTCTCCTAGCAGAGCCACATGAGTATCTGATGTTTTGATGCTGCTGACAGGGAGAAAAAAATGTCATTTTCTATTGACCCAAAATAAATCCTGTCAAAAAATTTGAGGAAATGGGTAAAGTAGCAAAGCAGAGGAAGCAAAATGGTTCAATTATTTCTTCAACTACTGGTGCGGTTTGATATCTTTAATAAAATAAATATTAAGAAATAGAAACAGTCTTTGGCATTTTTCAGACTTTTTCAGGAGCCTCTTATTTTTGTTTTGTGACAAAAACAATTTGTTGCCATCATCATGAATCACCAAGGGCTTCAGCTGGTGGAAATCCACAATTTTCTGTTCAAAATATGTTTTGAATTACAGTTAGTAAGCTCTTCATGAAGGCTTTTCCAGTAAGACCTGTCTCTGAATAAAATGAGATTTCAGCCAAAGTTCAAGATAAATGCGAAATCCAGGCTGAGTGGTAGATGGGAATGATGTGGATCAGATCAGATGTTGACATTATACGATGTAAAGCAAGTATCTGGGAACCACTTCCACAAGAAAAAGCAGTAGTGAGAAGTTACTGTTTCAGTCTGGCTTATTTTAGAGAGCCTGGAGCAGAACCCAGCAAGGGGTTGTGGTGCACTTCTGTCTTCAACTTCTACATCACTGAATTCCTCTTTGTTGAGAGGACGATTTCGGTTTCATGATATCGCTTGTTATTAATAACTACCTTGTGCTGTTACAGTGTTTAAAATTCCTTTCCATGCTAAGCTTTGAATGATGGCAGAACAAAAACATATTCCTTGCTCTGAAAATGTACAGGTTAGGTGTAAAATGGAGGGGGAGCAGAGAACAGTAAGGATTAAGGAGGAGCAGATGGATACCTTCACTCAGTGCTGCAGTCCTGGGACACCCAGGAGAAAGGACAGAGTCTCATCCTTTAATGCCAGGTTGGACGGGGCTCTGAGCAACCTGGTCTCACGGAAGGTGTCCCTGCCCATGACAGAGGATTGGATGGAACTGGAACTGGATGATCTTTAGGGTCCCTTCCAAGCCAAACCATTCAGTGATTCTATGACATCTGAAAGCCCAGGCTACATCACCTTTATTTCCTGTAAGATCAGTACTGATTGTCTCACGTCCTACAGCCTAACTCTTTATGGCTAAGCCAAGAGCAGAGTTTCAGTGTCTGTCAAGAGGAAGAAAAACTCCGTGTGGGAGATGACCAGAAACACCTGAGCAAGTACAAAATATGGTGTTTTTTAACTTTTTAAAGCAGTCTCCCAGCTCAGCCATGACTTGGAAAGACCCTTGTCCAGGTTTATTCAGGTCCTGTGCACTGTGGGAGCAGTGCTGCCTGCCTCGGTCTTCCTCTGGCACAGTGGGCTCCACAGCCAGCTGGGGCTGGGCAGATCCTGCATTTCTGTTGCATCCTTGGGTGATGTGAGCAGAGGCTCCCCAGCCCATGGGATGACTATGGAGAATGTGTCTTTGATCCCTGGATGGGTGACTCAGCTGTCCCCTCCAAAGGACAGCCATGCCTGCAAAAACCAGCAAAATCACTGCACACACAACCCGATGAAGGGACAGTCAGGGCCACAGGGTGCCCTTGCCCACACTCGTGATGTAGCATCTTCTGACCTGTGGCATCCAAAGAGGATCTCCCACCAGGCTGGCAGCTGTGGGCTCAGGATACAGCCCTGTGGTTACGGGTGCAGCCAGTTCCTGGCACAGGTGTCCTGGTTAGTTGTTCACAGACTGAAACAAATTGAACAGAAACCCAAAGAACTCTGCAAAATGCTGTAGTGAAAGGTCTGGGAGGAAGCTGGAGCCATAGACCCTATGGCTTTGTGGGCAGAGATGGGTGTCTGCAGGGACATCTGGTAGAGGGTACCTGCTTTGTGCTTCCCAAACAGAGCTGTGATGGAAAACCATCTTTGGAAGAGGGAGCTCATTCCCAGGCTCTGAGCTGCCAGCTCGCAGCTGGGCTAATGGGAAGGAATGCATTCCCCAGCAACGCTTCTTTATAAATTATTTTTACTGGGAGATTTGAGTGTCATTACAGTGAATGTGTGTACAAATATTGGAAGAACAATGTGTGCTAGAGAAAACAAAGTGAAAAACCACCCGGCTTCCTATTTCTCCTGTGTAAACCTGTGATTTCTCCCACCTTCTTGAGTTGCAGTCTAATACAATATTGTACAGCCTGCTGCCTCCTTAAATAATTCCTGCTGGAGTAGCAGACACTGAGTACATCACTCAAACCCCATGAAGTTGTTTAGCTTTCAGTTCCACATCCTGAGGAGTTAATTGTCTGGGAGAATGGAATGGCCTGGATGTTCCTCTGGGTGCTCTCCTGGCACAGGATAACTCCTGGCATGAGTCTGGAGCTGGATATTTTGTGGGGGCTTCCAGTTTTACTGTCAGTCCTATTCTCTTGAGCTCCCATTTCCCCTCTTCCAGTTCCTCATACTTCTATTGTGATTCAAATAAATGTGATATATTAATGTTTCACCGGTTTAAAATGAACTGCAATTACCAACAGAGGATTTATTTCATTTACTTCCAGCCACCTGGAAGTCAAGCATCTGACTTACACAAGTCATCTATAGTCTGGGGAGAGGGATGGGCATTGCCAGAAGTCAAATGCCTTCCTAGCTATTTTAAATATCTTTTTTGGGCTGAGATGAACAGCAAGCTGAAAGCCCATGGCTGTAGAGGAAATACAAAACCAAGGTTTAGATGATTCAGGTGTTTCACAGTTTCAGGTGTTTCACAGTTTCTTTCTGAACAAATTCAATATTTGTTCAGCAAGAAACTGTGAAAGATGGGATCAATGCATTTGGGATTTTGATGGAGGGCCCACAAGGGGTTGTGCTGGTCACAATGGTGACTCTAACAACCCGGCCTCCAGCCTTTAAATTTTCTCATCCTGAGTGTTTCAGGGTTTTTTAGTAGAAAAGGAAAGCAGTACCTGTCAATTTTAAAATAAATCTTGCCCTATAAATTCCTGCCTTGGAAAATAACAAGGCTGTGGAAGAGGAAGAAGAAGGAGAGACTGATAATGTCACAAGAGAGAGAAGGCCAGCAGGGGATTTTTAATATTTTAACAGCCCCTGGAGTGTGAGATGATGAGGTTATTTCTACACAGGACTTTGAACACTCACCAAAGCACTGTAACTTTCAGTCCCTCACTCTTTGAGCTGAATCAAAATGAATCATTTAGAGAAGAAAATCTCTTGAACTCTTTTCCATGGGTTATGTGTCTCTGTGCCATTGGAGCAACCCGGACTTGTCATTTCGACCGGTGCTGGGGAACTGTGGGGACAGAGTGCCAGTTCTACTGGAGTTTCTGCCTTTCTTCAGCCATTCTGCTGTCACTTTCAGGACCTTTAGGAGACTTTTTTGTTGTAAGCTGCACTCCAGCTTTTGACCAGCAGCAAAGCAAAAGTGGAGCAGCAGCTCAGAGGTGTCAGTAAAGCTGCTGAGCACACAGAGAGCAACAGTGGGGCTGGTAGAACCAAGCTGGATTGGGATGGGGACAGATGAAAGCCAAGAAGGGCAAACAAAACCTGAAACAGAGTAAAACTCTTGCCAGCAAAGTGATGCAGTCAGAGCAACAACTTGCTTCTTGCAGTGTTTAAGTGGTTTAAGTTGAGGGAGTAATCCTGAAGGGACATGAGTGTTGAACACACTGAGTAGAGAATAATGCACTTTGCTGAATGAGATGCCCGTGGGCAGGAGCCCTCTTAGCATGGCAGTGAAGCCCTTTCGTGCCATGGTGGGGCTGCCCAGACATACCTGAGCTGGGTTTTAATTCACATGGACTGGGCACAAACACTGCAGGAGACCCTGCAGATGGGGACCTGTGGCATTAGAAGAGGCCTGGCTGGGCTCAGGGTGGCTCAGTGTGCAGGGACTGCCCCTGCCCACAGACAGCCTCTGTCTGCCTCACTGGCCCCACAGCCAGTTGCTGTGCCCTGTGGGAGCCAGCAGTGGTTCCCAAGTCAATCCAAAAGCTGCTACTTTTGGCTACAGGCTCTGGTCCTGCTTTGTTAGGATGCCACAGGACCAGACAGCTCAGAGTCTGGACTGCAAAGGTGTTCAGCATCTAATACCTTTGGCTGTGACACCACAGAAATCTCATTCCTTTAGGAAGAGGCTCAGGAACAGCACTTTTCCCTCCCTGCCAGCTGGATTACGCTCATAGCATCTTTGAGAACGAAGAACACTGCCTTAGCAGCTGAATATAGGCAACTTTTTCAGGCTTTTTATGGATTTACATGCCACGGAAACTGTTCCCAAATTCCTTAGACACCTAAATGAAGTCAGTTCTAACCTTGGTTGGTAAAGCATCAGCAGCTGCACAGTAAGACTTTCTGAACCTATGGCTGCTTGTCTTGCACAGATCTGGAAAAAGCCACAGATATTTTCATCAGCATTAGGCCATGAAAGGTTCTATTGGAAAACAGCAGGATCAATCAAACAAAACTATTAACAGTGGGAGAATATGGTATTTATTTACTACTTATGTTAAGTTGAAAGAGGGAAAGATGGTAAAAATGAAAATTATTCCTTTTAATTTTTTTTAATCATAGAGCTTTCCACTTTCTTTCCTGGCCTATATTTCATAATGAAAGGAGGAAAAGTGATAAACCACTCTTTATTTTTGCTTCTTTATTCTAAAGAAACTGCAATGGCCAAATCAAAAGCCATAATGTTTTAAAGATACTCCTTTAATCTCTTTTAGTTGAAAGACATATTTAAACACAAACTTAAAAGGTAGTGTAGGACATCTATGAAATGGCTGGGGTTTTTTCACCTTTTTGCTAAACACAACAGAGGAAAAAAGTCTGATCAGACTAGAAAAAACCCCATGATTGAGCAGGACAATTCCTTGTCTTTCAGGCACAGACTCAAAAATATGGATAGGTTTATATATAAATACATATGCAGTAACCAAAACCTCAAATTCAAATACACCTGAGCATGGGGAAGTTTGTATATTGATTCAATCTTTGTGGCTTAGGCTCATCTGTAACAGAGATATTTGCAAATAGACAGAATACTTCCTCTTTAATCTTATCTAGCCATCTGTCTGTTTGTCTGGGATTTTCCTAGAGATGGCCTCAGATCCTGATATCTGAGGGCTGCATAGCTAAATTAAGGTGAGATCATACACAGCTTCACAGAGACCTTTATTTTCTTCTGTTTGCCATGAGCATGTGTTTCATTTTAATCCACTGGGATGAAAGGCAGAGCAGCAGCACAGCCTGGCTCAGCTGCCACCAGGCCTGTGCTTGGCCCACCTTTGGGAAAAAATGTTTTGAATTGTGGTTCATAAAATCATAGAATGATTTGGGTTGGAAAGGGCCTTTAAAGATCAGGGACACCGTGGCCGGGGACAGCCTGGTCTGGTTGTTTGCACTATGGGCAGACCATGGCTGAGATGCACAGAACAGCTCCACAAGAGCTGTTAGTTCTCTTTCCAGGGGCTCTCCCTGAGCTCTGAGCACATCTCAGCCTTCCTCTGCCTGCTCTGGTGCCTCCACCTGTCCGATGGTACCTCATGAGCTGCTCTACAGGTCAAACATCTGGGAGGAGCAAATCCTGGATTAATGTCCAGAAAGTCTTTCTCGGTCTACAAAGAGGATTGTTTAAGGTTTCACACCTTCAGTGCCACCTTTAGGCAAGCTGCTGCACCTTGGCAATAGAGAAAAGATGGTGAAAAGTTGGGATTTATCCACATATGCCCAGCTAATTATTGTAAATTAGCTTGGCCTGTTTATGCCCTTGAAGAACCCCGGGCACTATTGGCAAATAAAACAGATTGACTTGAGCTAAGCACCTTCAGTTCTTGATCTCTTGGAGGGCAGGAGATGGATGAGGCTGTTTGGTAGCTGCTCACCCCAGTGCTGCTTAGACAACTACCCTGCTTTGTATTCTGAACAATTTATCATGTGTACCTGCACTGGTAGTTACAATTACCCCTGAGATTTAGTGCACTGGGAAGGGCTCCAATTTCAACAGAGCTGTGCCATGCAGCATGGATGGGGAGAAACAGGGAAATTTTTCACAGTTTCATTGTGTCCTTTCCTTTCTGTGTCCCCCCACATTGCCCAGAGTGGTTTTGTCACCTCCTCAAGCATTTTCTCTGGGTAACTTCTCACCACTTCAGATTCCCAGCATTTTCTGTGTGAGACCTCACCGGCTCCTACCAGTGCTTGTGTGGTTAATGGGTGAGAGGAGGGGAGCGAGAGCATCTGAAAGGAACGTGAGAAATATAAACAATTTTATTAACAAGACCACAAAACTATTTTTTAATATATGCAGCCATTTTTACAAGGGGCAAACAAACAAACAAACAAACAGAAAAACCTTCTGGGCAGACGTGGTTGGTGTCTGTGACTGCAGTGAACCCACTCTGATGGTATGAGCAGGTTTGGGGAGGGTCCCTTTCCTCTGGCCAACGCCATTCCCTGTGAAACCCGGCACTAAGGAGGCGGGGTGCCACTAGCATCCTGCTGGGGTGCCAGGGACGATGCCAGCTGGGTCAGGGCTCGGGCGATGGTGGAGAGGTGGCTGTTCATGGTCCGCAGCTCCGCCAGGATGTCGCTCACATTCGCCGACGCCTCGGAGGCCGCGGGCACGGCCTGGGCAGCCGGCGGTGGGGAAGCAGCCCCCGGAGCGCTGTTTCCCATAGGTGCTGCCTGGGGATTTTCCTCATGGGAGGGGTGTGGGGCTGGGCTGCTGCAGGGCTTCATGCCTGCCAGGGGGCCTGTGCTTATGGGTGGCTGGTCTTCCTCCTTGCCTTGAATGGTGGCGAGCGTTGCCGAGGCGAGGAAGGGCAGCCAGTTGATGAGGTGGGTGGCACCGCTGGGTGGGACAACCGGCAAATAAATCCCAGGGTGCAGGGATGGAGTAGAGGCAGGTGGTGCAGGAAGGGAAGGAAGTCCAGGGTGAACAGTGGCAGCAGGAGTGGATGTTGATGGTGAAATAGGAGGTGGTTTTGGATGTAAGGCTGCAACACATGCAGGTAACGGTGGTGAAAATGATGCAGTACCAGTGTCAGAGGAACAGGAGGGTGATGCTGGAGCTGTGAAAGGTCCAGGTTCTTCAGAAGTTGGTGGTGAAGTGGCAGCAGGTGGAGCATCAGGAGTGCAAGGATCTGAATCTGCAAGGAAGATACACCATGAGCCTCGATTCACACATGCACTTACACACAGACTGTTGCCTGCTGTCCCCTCAATGGGACCAGGCCTTCATTGATGAAAGGGGAAATTTCATCAGCTGGCAGTAATAGGCCTCTCTGTAGGCCCATTAGAAAAGAACAGATGTAATCTAAGACAAGAGCCTATTGTAGGTAAGCATAACTAAATATTATAAAACTAAATTATCTTTCCACTCTCATTCTTCACAAAGCCTCTGGACAGGCCTGAACATTTTTGTTGTTGGCATTTCATAGCTATGAATTAGCTGGTGAATTGCCTACTGTGTTTTCCTGGCCAGCCATGGAACCATGGTAATGTTCTAAGTGACTCAGATGTCCTGTGGAGATGGGAGGGCAGAGCTAAAGTTAATTGCTGCTTTACAGGGGGTCTCAGTTTTCAGCATTTTGGTTTGAACAGACAGCTCAACACCAAACTCAATAAGAGCTACCTTGTGGCTTAGACCCTTCAATATTTTTTTTGTGTGTGAAAACATGGCAGAGTTCACACAATCAAACTTTGATGTATATCCCTGCCTAGGTCCCTTCAGCAACTTCAGATACGAAAATCAAAAAAGAAGAGATAGAAAGAAATTGTTGACACTGGGCATCCGAGCCTGACATTTGTGCCCTCTTGGAAGCAGTTCAGTGGACCTCATCCGATGTCCATTAAGGTCATTAAAAACATTCTTGCTTGGACTGAGTCCATCAGATACAGCATAGGAAGAAAGAGCAGCCTCTAGAGGACATATAGAGGCTTGGAGAGCCACATGATGGTTCAAGGTACTCTATCCACTGTGCCCAGTTGTTAAATACCTTATGGTAAGGATGATCCTATTTTTACAATCATTCTGAGAGCCAGAAATATAAAAAGGAAATTTTACCTTTTCAACAGCCTCAAAGACCTGCATAAGTGGAATTACTATTCCACGCTGTACATCTTTATTTTAGCACTGGGAACACATTATACAAAAGGTGGTGAGATGCTACAGGAGTGGTCAGTGTAAAACAGATGGATTTTAAAACTACTTTTGTTGCAATTAAGTGCAAATTTTAAGGCACTGCTGTGGATAAAAAGACGCAAATTAATAAATTTATCTAGGTTAAAACAACCAAGAGAAAGCCAAGTACTGAGGTGTTAACACTATGCTATTATTATTTCTGGCATCTAAAAAATCTGATGTGAGAAATCCATTTTCATTAGTGGCTGCTTTGGTATTCCAGATAGCAAACTGAAATTCTGACTCAAAAGCAGAGGTTTTTCCCTGTCATTCCTAATACCAAACCAGCTGGACATGCAGCCAGAAAAAGTCCATCTTTGTCCCACATGGGACTACTATGTTGTTCCTAACCAGACACATATGTTGCTTGGAGAGGATTATGACACAAAATTCAGTCTGCCTTTATGTCCCTGAGATTTTTATGGAGAGTTACTGCAGGTTCCTTGAAATGGTTTCCTTCCTGTGTATTGGCTTTCTTCCCAATACAAAGTCCCTGCCTACACAGGCACTCGATCTCTGTCCGCAGGAGGTGGGCTGGGGATGCTGGATTTTGGGCTTCCAAAGCGCTATTGATTTGCCTTTGGTTTTTCAAAACAAAAACAAAAATAAAGCCCAGCTCAAATACAGGTTCCTTTTCCATCCAAACCACCAAAGTTTGCAAGGACTGAGATGAAAGTTTCAGGTTTGGCTGCGCAGTGGTGTTAACCAGAACAGTGTTTATGGTCCATATATAGCGTGGCTAATCCCTGTCCACACTGCCCGAGCAAACCAAATTAAGTGTAATGTTTTTCCATACATTAGAGAGCAGAGGAAGCTCGACAAACCTTGATGTAATCTGGTTTAGCACCATGGCAAATAACTGTCACAAACAATTCTTAAATGGCCAAAGAGATACTGGGGTTAATATGCAAAGAGTAGCAACTAATACAGACAAAAATAGAGGCAAAAATCTGGACACCAAAGGCTCTTCCATTTGGCTGAAACCTTTCCAAACAGTGTGGTTTCCCTATCAGAAGCCACAGCTTTGTCATCCCCCTAATCCCTATTTAAGATTTATTTATGTCATGCAGCCTTTAAACACAACTTGCTCAGCTTGATCAGGCTCCCATACTTCCATCTAAGAAATTCCACATGGGTGTCTGGACACCTGCACATGGATCCTGGTGTATCCAGGACATGTGGGAGCTCTTGCAATGCTCAGATCATAGAAACCAGAGCGACTGATGGTCGGGATAGGTCTGACCCAGCTGTTCAGCATCCAAAGGCTGCAGTATCACCGCTTCACTGAGGCTGGGAGGGACTTCTGCAGACTGTCCAGTCACAAACCCTGCCCAAAGCACTGCCAACAATTTTTTCTCCATGGTCAAAATCGCTGGAGTGTGTTTAAGAAAGCCCAATTATATGGGAGTTCTGAGTAGGATGAAGCATGGAGCAAGCAACTACTGTTGTGTATCAGATACAACAGAATTTCTCTTTATTTCCTTCCCCTCTAGTGCTGGGTTTTTTTCTCTCATTGAAACTCATCACAACTTTAGTGCTTGATTATTTTCACTTTTTTTGCACAACCCTCACAGAAAGAGTCTTAACTGGAGCATCCAGGTGCACTGCCACTGGTGGGGGTGTTCAATCCACATCTAGACAGAGCTGGAGCTAATTGGGGTTGGATGGATGCCTGCAGAGAAGAGAGATGTTGAACACAGAGTGCTCAGACAAGTGCAGCTACCTGCCCTAAAGATATCAGCCCACCTGTGCCTGGTCATTGAGCATCCTCCAGAACACCAGTCCATAGAAGCCGGGTGCATGCTGTAGGCTATTCCCACATGCAAAGACTGACTGTTTGAGGCAGGCTTGTAGCTTAGAAGAAAACTTGTATCACTAGTTGGGGAAGTTAATACAGGACTCAGAAAACCTGGGTTGGGATCAAATTCATGCTAAACTAAAAATGTTCGGTGAAGAAATTCCTTGGAAGTCCCTGCATTTTCCGTGTTGCATATAGAGGGAAAGCTCTCTAAATGAAGGCTTAGATACATAAGATCAATCTCTCTGAGCAGCCTCAAGAGTCACTTCTTTTATATTGAGTGCACAGGCATCTTTGCCTCATCCTTCAGGAGGATTATTTTACTGAGATGGGATTCCAGTCACAGAATCACAGAATATTCAGAGTTAGAAGGGACTTACAAGGCTCATTGAGTCCAAATCCTGGTCCTGCACACAACCCAGAAAATCACAGCATGTGTTTGAGAGTGTGTTGTAGTTTTTCTTGAGCTCTGTCAGGCTTGGGGCTGTGACCACTTTCCTGGGGAGTCTGTCGCAGTGCCCAACCACCCTTTGGGTGAAGAAACCTCCTAATATCCAGCCTAAATCTCCACTGATACAGCTTCATGCCATTCCCTCAGGTCACCTTTAGCTTGTCTACCCAGTCACTTCCCAAGCCTTTCTTTACAGCCAGTGGATTAAGTAGGTCCAGCATCACCTCTTTATTGCTAGAATGAGAGAGATTTGTCCTCATCACTTTGCTGGGAATAATGTTGGATAACTAAGTTGGATGTGGATGTCATGATCTGAAAATGCCTACCTTGCAAGACAGAGCTATACCAGTGCATAAAAGTGACTTCCCAGCTTAAAAACATTCCCTACCTTCCTGATCTGCTCTGGATCTCCCAAAGGGAAAGCCATTGTACATCCTTGTGTTACCTATTTGCAAGTAGAAGGGAACACTTCTGCTCTGTCACCTCCAAGAGGGTCTCACGGTGCCCAAAACTCATGGGGCTGTAAATAGGGCAGGTAATTCAGTAATGAGAGGGACCAGAGGACCACCTCCAGGAGAGGATTTCCTGGTACTTGTCGTGCTCGTGATGATGGATGTGACCAAAAGATTAATGGTCTGCCCTGTGAAAATGGCATACTAAAGTTATTTTAAATGCATTCAGCTGTACAAGATGATCACATATTTAACTTTAGAGGCAGCCTTGGCTATCTAAGCTGCTTTTGTTCAGCTACTGATTTTATCTGCCTTGCAGCCAAATTGCTGTAAACTCTGACTTCTTAGTCTTTTGTCAGCTAACGAGGGAAAGGTTTGTGAAGAAGAAATCTTGAGGGAAAAGCAGGAGCATGACTTTCCACGGATTCAGCTCATGTAACATTAGCCCTTTAGCTGGCATGTAGTGTGAGGCAGTTGTCTTGGCTCCAGTCAAGAAAGAAGCACCTCTGGGGTAAAGCCGTTCCAAGCTATCAAGTCCCTAAGTGGGGTGAAGGATCATGCTCTGAAGTCTCCCTCCCCTCCCAGAACTTCTGGTAAGAGTAAGTCAACTACCTTAGATGGGCTGAGTATCTTCTAAATGGCTCAAGCTAGGTGAGTTGGATTTTCACTTTATTTGTAGATGTAGCAAGTAATTTCACAGAATCACAGATTAGATCAGGTTGGAAGGGACCACAGTGGGTCATCTTGCCCCCTGCTCAAGCAGGGTTATCCCAGAGCACAGGGCACAGGATTGTGTCCAGACAGTTCTGGAATATCCCCGATGAGGCAGACTCCCCACCCTCTCTGGGCAATCTGTTCAGTGCTTGGTCACTGCACAGGAAAGAACTTCTTCCCCATGGCCAGGTGGAACTTCCTGGGCACCAGTTTCTGCCTGCTGCCTCTTGTCCTGTTTCTGAGCCCCACAGAGCAGAGCCTGGCTCAATCCTCTTGGGACCACCAATTTCCTATCAAATCTCAAGAGCACATGGGTAATGCTGCCTCTGTGTTCCCTTGGAAAGCACAAAACAATGGAGAAAAGATTTAAGACGCAGGAGAGTAGAACCCGAAGCCCCTAGAGTGCTTCAAGGAATGAGCTTGTCGTTGAGAAGATGATAATCTTTCAAGTAAGTCAGGACTGAACAGAAATCTATTTTAATAGTGCCAGTACTTTATTTATTTATTTAAATAACCAGTACTTCAAAAGGGCTTATAAAAGTGAGGGAGAACAACGTTAAAAAAGGGAAGATAATGATAGGAAAAGGGGGAATTATTTTAAACTAAAAGAAGAGGTATTCAGACTGGACATCAGAAGAAAATTTTTATTAAGAGTGAGGCACTGGAACAGTGTGCTCAGAGAAAATGTGCCTTCCCTGGAGGTGTTCAAGGCCAGATTGGATGGGGCTTTGAGCAACCTGGTCTGGTGTAAGGCATCCCTGCAAGGAGCAGAGAGGTTGGAGCGAGACAATCTTTAACCTTCCTTCCATCCCAAACTGTTTTACGATCCTCTGATACTGTGATTCAATGATAAGGGTATTGAGATGCTGAAATGAGCCTTTTTGGTGAGACAGCGACCTGCAGGAGGCCTCTGTGCCCTGTCCTTTCTGCTCAGGTTTGTGCAGCTGCTCTAAAGCTGTCGGTGTCTGCGTGTGTGCCCGCGGGACCGAGTGCGTGCGCGCTCCCCCTGCATTTCGCAGCTGCTTCCCAAGAAAGTCTAAATATACGCCTGCCTCCGCTTTCTGGTGAGAAGTGAAACTCAAGTCCCAACAGCTTGTGGTAAATGAAAGCCCAAGAGCAGCATGTGCGTCACTGAGGGCGGTGCTGCTTTTGCACGGACAAAATCCATCTTTGGGACCTGAATCTGAAGCCAGCCCTCCTGTGCTGCTCAGGTTTGATTCAGATGGAGCAGCATTGCTTCCCACTGCCAGGCTGAGTGAAGCTTAGAAGGGTTTCAAGCAAGATTAGAAGGGATTAAGTCATCAGCTTGGGCGAAGAGGCCACCAGACATTACAGAGGAGTAGGTCTGAACAGAAGCATCAGTGTGAGCACTCCAGGATTGGTGTTTGCATACATGTGATTTCAAAAACTGAATTTGGCTCTAGATATTATTTTGGCTCTAGTTTAGCCTTTAATTAATTAATTAATTAATCAATCTAAACTAGTGCTGAACACTCACTTTTGAGTGAGCAGCTTAGAAATGCATAAAAAATTCATAAGAACATTAGGCAAGATTATTGTTAATTATTTCTTAGAAAAAGCAAATCACATCTGTGTCCTAGGAACCCACTCCTCTCTTAGAAGGTAGAAAAATCCCAAAATATTTTATATATCAAGATTCTGCTCCCTTTAATGACTGAAGTGTTTTTATGTAATTAAACATGCCTGTTCAAGTCAGGAGTTTTGTGCAAAATATTGACTTGAAAAAAAAATAGATCAGAGTATTCCAAATCAACCCTATTCCTCTGGTTTATGGCTTCCACATTAAAATTATTTTAAAAGGAATTTTGCAAATAATTGCAAATAATTGTAGGTTACGAGAACAATGCTGTAATGGAGAACATGGCAAAGTCTCTTCCAGGGTCCATGACATTTCACCAAAAATACCCCAACTTTGTCTCTGTGCTGTCAAACTGGTTGAGTCATTTCAGCAAGGCTCCTTCCTCTGGCCTCTTGCTTTTTAAGAAGACTAATAACAATCCAAGACCTACTTTACAGATTTTAATTTACGTAAAAGTTTTTCTGACTTCATAAACTTGTGCATCTCTTTGGAATCTGTTTCTTTTCTTTTTTAATTGTGGTCTGGTTTGGGGTCTGTTTCTCTTCTTTCAGGTACAGTACACCAGGCTTAGCTGGACTGAGCTTTATGTGACTAATCCCATTATGACTCCTGTGGAGTTGTGCTCTTTCAAAATTTCTTGAGTAATAGTCTGTTATGAGTACATACTTATTCCCATGTCATGCGAACAAATTCGTTCTCACAGTTTGTCACGGGCCATCTGCTTTTTCATCTTTGTCCCTGGCTTAATTTCAGTGAGATTTTATTCACTTCCTGACAAAATGTGTGTTTTCACACTCATTTGGGACCAGATTTTTCAGGAACCTGAGGTCCTTCTTTGACACCTAAGGGACAGAGACAGACTTTTTGAAGTGCTCTGTAGCTCCTGTTATTTCCGAAAACAGAAGAGTCCCTGAGGATGCCCTGACATCTCAGTGTGGGGAGGGAATGGGAAAAGAGGAGGTAGGCACGTTGGAGAGGTAATACTGTTGGGCAGCAGGCAATTCCTCATGACAGTGCTCATTGCCTAACACATTTTTCCTGCTGTGCTCAAAGCACTGCACAGACGAGTCACACACTGGCTGCACTTTTTGGAGGCCAGACTGAAGCACATGAAAAATTAAATGCCTTGCCAGAAGTCCATCATGGAGCCAGGAGCAAAGGCCACTTTCATCTTCCCCATCAGCCAGCATTGCCAATGCAGCCCTCTGATGGCTCTTTTGCCATACACTTCTATTAATGCAACTTCTTAAATTGGGGGATAATTCTTTCCCTCCCCTTTGCAGCACAGAAAAAAAGGGACAGCAGAAAAATCTGTTGTGCTTAAGGAGACTGCCAGCCCAGCCCTCCCGTGGCCACGCACAAACATCTTCTCCACCCACATATGCTCCCTTCCCAGCAACTTACGGAGGATGGCAAAGTCGCTTGGGAGACTTTTTAGGTCCTCTGAAACTAAAATAAGACTGACAACTGCTTCTGGAGAGCCAAAAGAAACAGGAAGAAGAAGAGAGTAGTATAATTGTTCAAACCACTTCATCCAGACTGCCTTGTATTTTGCCTCTATCAGTGGTCAGTAAATGCTGCCTCCAAGGAAGTAGCAAAAAAATCTTCAGTAACAGCTATACTATAGTCCACTGTAGGAAATTTTCCTGATGTTCCATTAATGAATCAGGTTTTGGCCCAGAACAGATGTTTACACTATCAACAATCACCTTTGATGAAGGCCAACAGATTTGATTGAAGATCAGGCTCAAAATGGACTGCAACTGCAATGGACTGCAGCTGAAAGAGCTTGTGTGTAATTACCTCTCTGGATCTGGCCATTAGCTACACCAAAGCGTTTTTCCTGTTTTGAAATAGACAGCTTTTCTAACACATGCAATTCTTCTGAGAGTCTTGTTTTCTTTCCCTAATAAGTACTATTGTCTTTCTAAATGTCCCTATTATGGTCTTATTGGCACTGTAAACATCCCATAATTTTTTATTATTTTTCTTTTTCCTGTTTATTTTTTCCTTTTTCTTCTTCTTTTATTTTTTTTTCTCATCCTTTGGCAAGGTTTTGGCAATTAACTCCTATAGAAATGAGTTTCTCAGGTTAGTTTTGCATTGTGTTGTTTTTCCATTTACGCAGCAAATTTTTGATGCTGATTAGCCAGGAGCATTTTCTCTAAAACCACCTGTGTGCCTACTCTTTGTAGCTTTCTCAATTGCACTTCCTGCCACATATGGCCCTAGAATAAGTCCGTGATCCCATGACATTCAACAGGTACTAAGAGATACAAAAGAGAGTAGACAGGATGTGTATCTCTTACCTTTAAACAAAAGGATCATAGAAATCATGAAGATTAGAAAACATCTCCAAGATCATCAAGTCCAACCATTAACCTAATAATGCCAGGTCCACCACTAAACCACGTCCCTAGCTGCCACATCTACACATTTTTTCAATGTTTCCAGGGATGAAGATTCCACCACATCCCTGGGCAATGTTCCAATGCTTGACAACCCTTTCAGTGAAGAAATTTTTCTTAATATCCAATCTAAACCTGCCTGGAACAACTTGAGGCCATTTCCTCTCATCTTATTCCTTGTTACCTGGAAGAGGAGGCCAACCCTCACTTGGCTACAACCTATTTCAGATTGTTGTAGAGAATGAGAAGGTCCCCTCTGAGCCGCCTTTTCTCCTCGCTGAGCCCCGCCAGCTCCCTCAGCTGCTCCTCACCAGACTTGTGCTCCAGACCCTTCACCAGCTCTGTTGTTCTTCTCTGGACATGCTCCAGCATCTCAAGATGAGGCAACCAGGAACATTTATTGAAATGAGTCTTGATGGTCCAGATATTTTAGGTTTATTTTTCTTTGCTGGTTTGAGATTGGTTTAATTTCTTTACATATATTCTCTGAAGGCTTCAAAGCAGATTCAGATGTTAATTAACCAAAGATAGTTATGTTTTCCTGCTGTTTTTTTTTCCAGGAAAAATACGAGACACACCATGCAATCTTATGGTTTTAGTAGCCAGTGAGTCAAGTCTGGAAATTTGATTCACATGAGTCAACGAGATTTCAGGTTCCTACAGAGAGTCCAGCAAGGACAATGTCCAGCCAGCAATGTCCAGCCAGCAATGGCCTCTTTTGCAGACACCATATGGCTTTTCTTGGGCTGATTCATGAAACAAACTGCATCCAGGCTGGATTACCTTGAACCTCTTCCATGCTGTGCTTTGGGATGGTTTGTCTCTCTCAAAGGCTTGTCACAGCTGTGTCCCCCAGTGAAACACAGGAACTATGTATTTCCCTGGGTATTTACCATCTGACTGACCCAGCACAAGGCTTCTGCTAAGCCTTAGAGTCTACATAGCAGAGCAGTGGTTTAGCAGTCCTTATTTTGTACCACCTTTCAAGCTGTGGAAACTCATTACTTACATGGAAGAGACAGTGAAAAAGAGTGCAGAAAGTCCCCTCTCCCACCTAGAGCAGAACCAAGGTTGTTGGTTCTCCTTAGAGAGCAACTTTTAAGTGAAACAAAGGCTGAGTAGGAGGCCATGATTAGACACATCACAAAAGACTGTCTCTGCAAGATGAGCTTGGCTGTTGCTCTGCCTAAGAGTTTGCAGGCCAAAACCTGTTTGTCAAGCTAAAAGTGGACACCTTGACTCTACAATAAAGAACCCCTCAGTGATCTCAGGATGACAAGGGAATGATCTTGCCATAAGTATGCAAGGAAAGTAGGAACTAACTCATATAATTGATTAAATTTTCATATATTTCCCAGCATGTTTCACCCCCAGAGGCACAGTGCCATTTTTAGGAAAATAATCTTGTAACAAAAATCCCCTGAAACTGCACAGCCGGAGGTGATTCTTATCATCTTCATACAGCAAGGAACCACAGAGACCATATCTTTTCTGCAGAGTTAATCTGGGTGGGAAACAGCCATATTTGAACACCTGAATTATGCCAGTCTGGACATGAATTATTTCCCTGAATGACCCTACTGCTCCTTTGCTGTTCGTGAACTTTCCCAAGTGTACCAGGAGTTTCAGACTGGAGGAGGAATATCTCATAGTTTTTTGTGTTTAGATACTCTGAGATGCTTTCCCAATCTCTTGTGTCAGATGTGGGAGAACTTGTTTACTCCAAGGAAAGGCTTTCAGGAAAGCCCTGAAAGATTCAACTCACTCGTGATCAAATCTGAGTCCTTACTGCAAAAAGGGTGAGTGCCAGCCTGGGGCCAGACAGGACCCAGGCTGTTTATCCCCTCCTCAGAGCTCCCAGACTGAACTGAAACCACTTCCCAAGCCTGAAAGAAGTTTTAAACACCCATGGAGTCAATGCCTTGGAGATGTACCTTTTATCCTCTTTCACTTCAACTGCTCGATATGCCCAGGCAGTTGTAGCAGGCATCATGGAAATGCTGTCTTCACAAAGACATTTTGTCTCCAATAACATTTTCGTTTTACACCCAAGTCTAGCCGGAGGTGAATTCTTTTGTTTATTGAAGAGCCACAGCTCCTTTGGAACAAAATGTTCTCCTGTAAGCTGGGTGAGACGCTGGTTTTATGGAAGAACAGTCCTGCAGACCAAGACAATGCTGTACTTCACTACCCCTTTTGAATTACTACTCTGTCATTTCCCAGAGGAGCATGATCGGCCGACCACTAAACTCTGCTTTAAGATCTTATGCCCGATCTAAATGAGACAGAATGAAGCCCTGGAGAGATTTCAACCCTTGTTTTGTTGAAACAACATTGCTTTGTTTGGAATGTATTTGCCTTTGTACTGGAGAATGAAAATGTAGCCCAGTGCCCAGTTTTGAAATACATAAATATAACACTTTTGGTAACGTAACATATATAAAGGGATCCATAGCATATGCTTCTTCTTACACATCCTTTTTCTTGGAGACCTTCAACCAGTTTTGAAACCATCAAATCCTGAGCTCTGTAACATCTCAGTGGAGGAGGAACATATCATGTCTGTGTTCCAGGCTAGCATGGTGACCCAGTTAGGAAATCTGTAGCAGACATGAAATGAAATCCAGACCTGTGCTTGCAACAATGAACTCAGCCTTCCCCTGTATCCAGTTGGATTACACAAGCCAGGAGCCACCCAAAAGTTCATGACACTCACTCACAGCTCCAGTCACTGGTCACCACCATTTGGCTCCCAGGTCTTTCCTGGGCTTTTCTTTAATACCCTTAGATTATGAACGGAAGAGATTTAGAGTTATGATCCAAATCATCCAACCAGGTTGGATGGTTGAATCCTGAGCTGGAAACAACTGAAGCAGCTGGACTTTTTCCTACCCCTTCCAACAAATTCACGGTTACTTCAGTGCACCTCAGGGCAGAAATCTCATGAATGCAGGCCCTTGCTGTACCATCAACTGGTGGATGAAACCACACCATCAGCAGCTGTGGAACAGCAGTCAGAGAATTTGAGGGGTGTTGCATGTGACAAGAAGAGAAGAACTACATTAGGAGGTTCCGAGTTCCTCATCCGTCCACCTATCCATCCTTCCCACCATCCCTCCTCCTGAATAACTACGTGGAGGAGGTGTTTGCCCACTCTGAGAGCAAACAAACACATCAGTCCTGCCCAAACAGAGGTGCTCTGTCTCCCCGTCTGAGTCCATGTCCTTTGATCACCATGGGCACCAACTCCTGTCTGATATTTTGGGCTGTGCAGAGTGGGCTTGTTCGCTCGCTGGGCGGAGGGAAACACCTTGTCAGGACAGGAAGGAGTGATTCAGCCACTCCTTGCTCTGAGTCAATATTTACCCAGTGGCTCTGGGTCTGGGGGAGGGATGGTCTCTCTCCAGGGTCACATTCCCACCCTCCTAAGTGAGGTGGCTGGAGCCACCAGTCTAAGAGGGTGCTAGCAACCTTCTCCTGGGAGCACAACTGCTTTTTCTAGGCAGCATTTGGATGCAAACTGGCACGCTGCAGCTATGTCTCTTTTTCTTATTTTTTTTCTAATTGTAGTCTGAAGCTTTCCTTAATGGGACAGAGAAGTCTTTGAGACTGGAAATGTGCTCTTCTCTTTGTTTCTGGTAAGACATAACACTGTCCTCATGGGACCGCACTCCAACAGGGATATTTTAGTTCTGCCTGGCTCCACTTCTCGCTGGCCCGCGGTCTGATTGCTGTTTGTCACTGGGACTGCGAGCGCTGGGGAACAGAGACTGCCCTCACTGCAGCTGCTCTAGTAGGCTGGAGCCCTGAATTTGGCTGGGCTCCCCAAGCGTTTCCACGAGGCAAATAGTAACACTAATTTCAGCTGGACATTGTATTTCTTGCTTACATTCCTAAGGGGCCGTGTTGTGCTGCCTTTGCCTTTTCTCCAAGTTAAATGCATTGCTAGATTTCACCCTGAGGGTTGTTGTGTCCTGCTGGTGGATGATTATATTCCTCTATATGAGACATTGAAGATGAAAGAGCAGATGGAGATACCCTTCTCCCAGTCTCTGATATGATTTTGTGAAGATGTTGAATATGTCCCATCCTTTCAGAATTTGGTCTCTTTTATATGAGTGTAAAACAGGAATAATTCCATTGGCACCACTGTCATTTACACCAGTGTAATCATGGGAGAAGGAGAAGAAATAGGCCTGCAGGGATTTTTTGTTTCTTTTGGGGGGAACCATGCTGACTGTAAAACCACAGCAAAATTATTTTTAAATGAGAAAAATTTCTTTAAGACAGATCAGCCTCTTAAAAAGAGAGACAAATGGAATGAAACGCTGCAGTTCAGAAAGTCCTGCGGTATTTGGGAAATGGGGCAGCTTGCTGTAAAGGGAGGAGTAAACAGCCAAAGCCAGGAGAGTTGCAAAAAGAGAAAGACCCAGAAAATGAAGCTGTTTATGAATTACATTATCAAAATTTCTCAGAGCACAAGAGATGAGATTGTAAAGGCAAGTTTATTCTCAGCACATGCGTGGAAAAATGTAAACCTCAGTAAGAACCACTGAGTAAACCTGAGAAAAGAAAATGACTGTGCCTGGAAATGTTTAGGGGTTGGTGTTTGTCAATTAATGAACTGAGAGGCCACCGTTTGCAGTTCACTACACAGCAAAGGCATGCACAAACTAAGCCCAAAGAAGGAGATTTTTTCTGTTTCCCCAGTAAGAGGAGTGCAGGGACATTTTGCTTTGTGTTTCATCTGTAATTCATATTTTTCCTTCATAAAACCTGGTGGTTATTGAGAAGAGAAAGTTTGCTCTAAGTGGCTGGGCAAGGGGTCACGATTACTCACACCACCAGGTTCCCATTTGCCTTCAGGTTTGTTGATTTTGATGACAAGCCTTTACCACTCAGTTTCTCAGTTGTGTCAGCAGCTTCCCCCAACAACCCAGCAATGCTTTTTGTGTTGGGCTGTGCAGACAGGAGAGAGGCTCCAGCCAAAAAGCACACATCAAGTTCATACTCCCTACTGTAAGAAACCTCAGAGTATGACTAAGTTTGGATCCAGCCTCATGGTTTGGACTCATCTCTAATAGAAATACATAGATATCTCCAGCAACATATTTAAATGGGAAGAGGAAGTTTTCCAAGGACAAAATACATGTACCTTGTTAGAGAACAGCTCTTCTCCAGGCCAAGAAGCTTCTCTCTGTCCTGGGGAAAACACTTGCTTTATGTACAGAACTGCCTTAAAAAGGGAAGGGAGGGGGATTCTGGCAGCATTGGGAATCTTCAGCATGCTGAAAGGAAGAAATGCCAAAGGATCTGCTGCCTTGT
Source organism: Aleadryas rufinucha (assembly GCA_013397815.1). Lineage (NCBI taxonomy): Eukaryota > Metazoa > Chordata > Aves > Passeriformes > Aleadryas > Aleadryas rufinucha. The sequence continues at coordinate 158,455 of VZTH01000026.1, forward strand.
AAAAGGAGGGCTGCTTGATTAACTTAATGGAAAGAAACTGAGCTGTAAAAAGACAGCATTTTGTCTTTAACACAGACTGCAAGCTGGGAGCACAGCCACCTGGGTAGTCTAAGCTAGCCCAGGACTATCAGGAGACCAAGGTCAGAAGGAACCTGGATGTTACCAGGAATGCAATGAGAGACAGGCTGGTGAAGGGGGGATGTGGAGGAGCCCAGGTGCAGTTGCTGAAATTCATAAATGACTCAACAAGGAAACAAACTCATGTAGGATACTGACTTACAAGGGAAAGCATTAAGTCTTGCAAGGAAAAAAACCGAAACAAACCGACACGAAACCACTGTGTGTCCATCTATACATCTGTTCCATTGGCTTCACTGAATCATCACAGAGAAAAGAAGCCCATTTCAAGACCAGCATTTCTGCTCAATCTTTCTGGGCCTTGGGAAAGTGGTTACGCCATTGGAAATGACCTGAAGAACCCCAAATCATCCCTGCATGCCTCACACTACAGCTAATGCTCTCACTGTAACAGCAGCAGAGGCTTGGACTAAATTACACAGTCTAACACACTCTGTACAACATCAGACAGAGGTACTGCACTTGGCCAGTCCTTGTGACATTATAATTAGAGACAGGGCTTGAATCAGCATCCAAATGTGGAGCAGTGCTGTGAGTCAGCTGAGATGTGCCCACCAACATTGTCATTATCCCGAATTTTGTCATTTATAAAAAAATCCAAGCACCGCAATCTTCAGGGCATTCACAATTTAGTGGAGTGAATGCCCCAAATTTGGTACCAATCTCTGCTCTCCAAGGCCTGAAGTCAGTAAATTGTTTAAAAACATAGCTGGGAGACACAGAATTTTGGGAGCTGCACCTGTGAAAAGCTGCCTGAAGTTGAGCATTCCAGAATAGAGACGGACTTTAATTTTTAGGATACCTGAAATGAGCACCTGACCCCAGCTGAAGCATCCCTAACTTGCCCTTAATAAAAAATAACTGAAGGTCCATGTCTATCTCTGACTAGAATGGCTCTGATCAGAGAAGGACAGTTAATGTGTCACAGGAAAAAGGCAAACAACCGAACAGCAAACAAAAATCTCAAAGAGGAAACCGCTCAGAGAGATTTAAAATACATGACTGCACCAGGACAGATGCCAGTGAAACCCAGCATTCTGAGGTAAGATCTGCCAATCCTGCTGAGCACACTGTGTATTACAGCTCCCTTTCTCATGTTGCTGGAATATTCCCTGAACAGCAGCATGAGTTAAAATTGAGTTTTGAATTGTCATCTGAAATGTGCTGGTTCAAACCTCCCAGCTTCTTATTCCAGGCCTAGTAAATCTTTGGGTTTGATCCTTCTCAGTGCAAGGAGGTGCATCAGCATTTGGCCCTTGCACTTCTTTATCCTGAATTTTGCCTCCCCCTTTTGAACCCTCAACTCCAACTGTTTTATGGACAGATTTGGAAGCACAGTTTTACTAACTTTTGCCAGTATAGAATCTGCACAGGAGATAAGGGGAGCATGCATTCCCTCTTTCATTATTAAATTAGATTCATTTAGCAAACTTGCAAGTCAACTTAAATGCTTTGCAAAATCTACAAAAGGATAGATTTTTATCCACTGTACAGTAGGAGTGGGATCAGCTCTTAAAGTAACAAATTTTAAGAAAATCCTAAGAGATGTGTTGATCAAAAGTGGACCCAAACAATTATCTTAGCATCAGTAACCTGAAACAGTGGTGCTTCAAGGTTGTGGAGACTAGTTTCTCCACTTCCCAATGATGTCGATATTCCTTACAATTCTACCATGATCTACTGATGGATAAATAGCTCCAGGGCCATACTTAGCCATCAATTACACTTACAAGTTCAAAAAATGTGCTAGAAAATCAGAGAGGTCAAATTCAACCAAGAGTCAATAAGACTGAGAGTAGCATTTGGCTTCAAGATGAAAGCAAAACATTTCCCTGACACATAGAACACAGTGCATTGCCCAGGATTCATTCTCCCTGAAGAAGGAATGTGTGTTTTTCATGAGTTTGAAAATAAACTCAGTTACATCTTTTTGATAATGTGGAAATGCAGAAAGGTCTCTGTGTTGGTTCACCTGTATTTTCTATAGATTAAAAAAAAATCCTGAAATCTGCTGCTAATACTTGACTTTGTTATAAAAGAACCTCCTGCCCACTTGGAGTACACTTAACTATGATACATCAAGGAATTATAGAATTATAGAATAGTTTCAGTTGAAATGGTCCTTTTAAAGGTCATCTGGTCCAATCCCCCTGCAATGAGGAGGGACATCCTCACTAGATGAGGTTGCTCAGAGCCCTGTCCAACCTGAACTTGAATGCTTCAGGGATGGGATGATGTTCATGTTATTTCACAGAAGAAATAGGATATTTCTTCTGAAAGTAATAGTGAGGCTGACAGGTGGAAAATCTTGAGGTATTGTACACTTCAGTGCTCAAAAGACAGATGAAAAGAGAGTCAGGAACTCTGATATTAATTCCTGGCTGTGTAATTGATTTGGTTGGATGGTCTTGGATATCTCCATTGGAGCCAGAGTCCTCAAGCCACTAAGAGCTTTGTCTGAATGAGAATGGGGATTTGCTTCACAATTTTGCTGTCTTCCAAATTCTTCCTCACAAATACAGTAAGGATAATTCTTCCCTCCCACTGGTATGGCAATCCTTAACTCCATGTTTGCAAAACTCATTACAAGTTTTGGATGAAAGGTGTTAGAGGGATGCAAAACAGATTTGACACCTTTTTTCTATAGAGGGCTTCCGAGGTTTCCTGTGATTGTCCATGTTTTTGAAGATTAGTCAGCTTTTCTACAGGATTATGCAAAGTGAAAGCCTGCAGCAGCGGGAGGTTGGGATTAGTGACCCAGAAGGTCCTTCCAGTCCTGCGGAGGATTTTCCAAGCTGTACCAAAGAGGTTAAAGCCTACTTGTGTGGTCTGAACTTAACACCTTCAACACACAACCCTGTTGAAATTTTTTGTTGCACCCTATTAGCAGGGTAGAAGCAGGGCCAGGACTGGGCCTCTGTTTGAAGGTAAGAGAAAGCACCTGCCACAACAACGATGGAGAGCACCATACAAACTCACTGATAGCTCAGGAGATGGGAGGGGTCAAGAAACACCTAAAGAGACACAAACAACCTCATCTCTCTGGCCTTGAAATGCCACCTCTAGAAGCACCACTTGTGTTACCACTGCCCAGGCAGCCCTGGACCTCCCTTCTGAAACCCACCAGCAGCTGGCAGCAGTTGTGACTGTGGTTTTGTGGTGCAGACACCTGCCCATGTGAAACTAATCTGGGACCACCGAGCTCATTTTCTTGTGGCAATTTACCAGCTTCTCATATGGTAATAATTTTTGACAGTCATTGTCTTGGGCTGGCATAAAATCAGTGATCCAGTGATGGAAGTTGCTTTGGTCACGCTCTTAGCCAAGCCTGTGTTTTACCTCACTGGAAGGTGGGCAGTGGTGTTGCTTTCCCATGTTGGGGCAGGTATGTGTTAGAGGTTGACTCAGGTAGTCTCAACCCCCCACTCCTCCAAGCCTTTCTGAGGAAACCAACAGTTTCTGATGTTCAAATGTGCTTTGCCAGCCAAAATGTCAACCGCGTGCCACCTCCAAGGCGGCCACAGTTCAGTGGTTGCACATCAGAGCCACTGGTCCATATTTATAAAGTGCTTTGATATCCCAGATGAAAGGACAGTATATAAATGCCCCATTCATTTAAGTGACATACAGTAGCAGCAAACAGAAAAATTGTTACCCACAGGTTTAGAAAGGCGTATTCCTGTTTATTAATTGAAGACCACATAAAGAATGCTTGGTTAAAGTGTTCCTCTTGGAGTGGGCATTTCAGTGCTGGTCCAGCAAATGAAAATATTCTGCATGGGCAAATGGCATAAACATCAAGTTTGAACAACTTAAAACAAAATTCTCCTTGAAAATGTAGCAAAAATCTTTTTATATGGAGCTATCCTTGTGCCTACAGACCAATAGGGAGTGAGACAATCAGTCCTCTGCCAGGTCAGGACTACAGTGAAATTATTATCCTAGCAAAAAAGAATCTAAGTTAGAAAAGGAATAATCGTTACAGTGTGAGCATAAGCTGTTCTGCAGCTTAGTATCTGTCATATTAAGTCACCTACGGGTTCACCAGTTCTCTCTCTTTTATGCATATAATGGAGTCTTTGGATTTTTAGACCTGTATTCCTCACTTCTTTCTCTGTGTGTCTTTGAGACACATGAGCCCGTTGCTTCATTTGGAAAGTTATGTTAAATAAAACCTTTTCTGCCTGTCTTCTCAGTATTCAGTTCAAGTGCTGAGCAGATACCCATTCACAGTCCCTGGGAGCATGCAGAGTCTTTCATATATCATAACCATAAAAATAAATAAATTACAAAGCAGAAAGGAGATAAGGCACAGGTTTAGGCTGCCTTTTGAAGATTTATTAAAACAAACTGATATTTCTTATAATGTGCATGTAACCAGAATACATAATTGACAATGATAATCATTAACAGGTACTAATGTTATTTCAGAACAGAGGATGGAACGAGACAGACTAAACCTCCATGCATGCAGTAGAGGAAATCCAAACTGTGATAATTAAATGCAAATAAAGCCTGGGGGCAAAAATTCCTGGTCTCTCTAAGATAAGAGAAATGTATTTCTACCATCTATAGTTCATTTATTTCTCTTGAAGACTCTAATTTGTTTTTAAGCTAATAGATCAAACATTCTTGTCACAGTTCGTACAACTGTCTCAAATATGTGAGAAGTACCCGCCAGGCGAGGACCACCAGCAATTTTTATGATTTCTTTACACTACAAATATTTGGCAGAACTGAAATCACCCAATAAAATAAACCTGCGGATTCATCTGCAGTTTTAGACTCTCTCCAAGTATTTTTTGGACCTCTTCCCAAAATAACTGATGCTCATGATATTCCAATATCAAATGAAAATATGTCCTAATTTTCATGTCTCACTACCACCATCTGTTATTAAAGAGAAAGTCGTCTTTTTCCTAGTGGTCCAGGTGGTTTGGAGACACCCATGTGGCCATGAGCAGAGCTCTCATCGAGCAGCTCTTCTGGTCCTCCACATCACCAGGTTGGTGGGATTTGGACATAACAAAGGGCAAAACCATGGAGCACTCTTGGTGGAATATAATTTTGTCTAGTACCAGCATCATCTGCCAACCGATTCCCAAGGAGCACCATGTCTCTCCATGTCTCCAGAGGAGAGGAAAATGGAATTTAATTGTGTGCAAGAATGGCATAAGGGAAAGGTTCAGGATTCTCTTTGGGAGAGCCTGTGGCAAAAAGGAATAGATTAAAAATACCATGCTTGAAAATTCAGCTGTACTGACATGGCAGAGGTCTTCAATGAAAGCCACTCAGCAATACACAAATGTTGCAGTTACTTCTGTGAGGTTCAAATCAGCTGTCTGACACTTCAGAAAGTCAATCACTGAGCTTTGTAGACATTCAGCCCTTCTTAATATTACATCCATGCTTCAAGTATAAAAGCGAAATCTTTCTCCCCCAAAGATGAATTAAGTTACAAACCACCCCAACCTTCTGCCTCTACTGCTGCATTTGACAACCAAACCACATCACCGCTTATTCACCCCATCAAGGCATCCCAGAGAGCCACTGCCAAACAGCTGACGCTGCTCTTCCCCATTCCTGCACATATTTTTCTTTCCAGACATCTTGAGCTGTAGTTTTAGCAAGTGCTACTTGCAGTGTCTTGTAAATCCTACAAACCACTATAAAATCACACACAGTGTCAATTTTACGTATTTTGCAACAGAAAGGACCATGGTTTTTGTTTCTACCAGTCTCTCAGCTGTACAGTGCCTTGTAAGTATTAGTTTTTAGGGTCATCACCCACTCTGATTTTTGCAAAGCTCTCCAATTCTACAAGGTTTGTCTCACACCATGCTAGACTAGCTGGAAGCTGGCTAATATTGACTAGGTGGTGGAAGACAAACCCCTTTATTAGTGTAATGCTGAATTCAAACACTGGTGTTTCCTTGGATTGAAATCATATCCTTTCAGATATAGTAGTGTAGCAAGTACAGCCACTGAGAAATTTCCATTTTATTTGTTTCTTTTTTAATACCAAGTTTGTTTTTTACAAAGGCAGAGTTGCCCCCAGGAAAAGCTTAATTTTCCTGAATTGTTTCCATTTTCCCTCAGGAAAGCTGAAGCAAAGCATTTAACTCAGGGTCAGTGTGATCTGCAAATTATTCAGGTCAGGTCTAAACAAATTAAAACTATTGTAGGTCAAGTCAGCCTGACATGGATCTGTTTTAGCTGGAGTTACACACACATACATGTTGGGATCTGCATATCTGTTGTGAAGCAATGGAGATTCTCTCCAACAGGGAAGCCCAGCCAGCAAGAAAACAACAGGAAGAAAACAAATTCACAAGGTGAATGGAGAAAAACTGTATATGCAGCTGAGTGTTGAAACTGCCCAAAACCCCAAAATATTTCAAAATACTTCCCACATTCACAATTAAAGATATTTCTACAAGTATCTCATTGTACTGTAAGTTTCCAACAGTTCAGCTTGGGACCCAAATCCAACGAATGATTAAAGGCAGGACACAAATCTAGATCTTTGTAGGGACATGTCTGCTCAGAAACATAAAACTGTTTTGTTAACTGTCAGGGAATACTGGATCACGGTGGGATTTGCTCTGTTTCATAATTCCACATGTATTATATGAAATCATACAGTATCATTTCCATTCCATAGACAGGAAACTGGGACTGTGTGAGCACTGCTACAGGAGCAACACAGAAAACAGTGAGAGGATATTGGAGGGTCTCTAGCTATTGAAACTAAAAACCAATAAAGAAAAACTCCCTTTGAGGTAAGCTGTCTTCCAGGACAAGACCACAAAGGCACCACATGAATCTACAAAGTGGAAACTTTAAAAAAGGAAAGACATGGTTCTTCCCTAAATGTGTGGTCAATCTGTGAGGCTTGTGGAGTGAGACGCTGTACAAGAGAAAGCTTTTCATGAGGTCCAAAACCTCATTGATCCGCTATTGACAGCTTGTGTAGACAGGGGATGAAGAAGACAGGGGACAATTTTTAAAACCAGGGTGTTCTTCATGATCCTCTGTCAGTTCCTGACAGAGGATCATGAAGGTGTGCTCTGGGTGGGGTGCTGTGAGTCCGAAACTGACTTTTGGCTGAAGGTCATTTGGCAGCTACTGCACCCACACACACCCACACCCACACCCACACCCACGCCGGATAGCTTCCTCGACAGGTCGATGGCAAAGAGGCAGGAAGGGTCTTTGTGTGCAAATCCAGTGTAGCCTTTATTCCAGCCCTGCTGCTCGTGAACGGGGGCAGTGACAAAGACCCAGTGAACGGGGGCAGTGACAAAGACCCAGACCCATACAGAGTTCAAGCTTAAATACAGGGGTCGGGAGAGCTGAGGGTATGGGGCAGTACAAAGGTGGGGCTAAGGTATGGGGACGAATAGGAAACTAGTGAGGGAGGGACTAAGGGACAAGGGTGAATGGGGAAACAGGGAAGGGAGAACATTCTGGATTAGGGCCATATAGGGTAGAAAGGGGCAGGGGAGGCCAATGGGCCAATAGGAAAGACAGAGCCGGGGTACATCTTTGTAACAGACAGGGCATTGTGAGAGAGACCTTTTTAGTCACTTTAACCTGGGGAGCATTTCTCCACTTAGCTCCAGGGGGTTCTTAAAATCCCTGGTGCCATGGGCTCACTGTCTACATCAATCCTCTTTGGCTGAACAAGGATCTCTTCAGAGAGGGGAAGACTGTGTGAGAATCGCATCTCTCTAGATCTGCCAATGTCTCACCGCGTCTGTGCTGTTCTTGACCCAGGCCACTGGAAGATCATCGAGTTTTTCTTGTTCTCCATCTGTGATATGTTTCAGCTGCTACTCTTGATTTTTCATTACAGGTCTGTTGATAGCTGTAGGGGGCTGGGAGAGGGGATGTGCTGAGGCGTGGGCAGCAAATGTTCTGCAGAAACATCTGAACTTACCACCAGTGTACATTTGCTTGTGATACGGAGGACTGGATGTGATGACCAAAATACTCTCTGCTAAATTTATATTTCTACTCTCATGACCCCACAAATGCAGTATCATTCACAAAGGTCCACACCAGGACAATACTTGCTGAAAAAGGGCCCTTCTCAGGCCTGGCTAAACGCTGAAGGACCTATTTCCTAGGGGATGTTGTTTTTCAGGAAAAAATCTCACTGTTCCCTCATCTACTGTCTACACAAGCTGTCTGTGTTTTCCTCCCCATGTGACTCAAATAATATATAACAGAAGTTTGACTCTACTGTATGCAAAAGAAAATGGTTTTATGATAGAGGAAAAACTCAGCCATGAAGGCACAGCGTAGAAACACATAAAGAGCTGAGGAAAGCTGAAGTACAGAAAGGGACATTGTGAGCTGAGTACCCTGCAGGTCCAGAACAAAGCAAGCCTACACTTTTCCAAACAAAATCCCTGTTGCTCTACTGGGTTTTGAGCAACATCATTTATTTCAGTGCCAGCACCAAGACAGACTTTTCTCCATGACACAGACATCACAGGTGGAGATGCACCCACCAAGTGCCACCTGGACCAGCTCACTGAAGACTGGTCTCCTGCAGATTATCTGAATAGACACAACCTGGTGAGTGGGAGTTAAGTCTCATGTCCTTGACACGGCTCCAGTAACCCACTCACCATCGGGTTAAGCTCCTATTGAACATGAGCAGAGCTCCTTACATGTTGTGCAACACAATGGAAAATTGAGACCATACCATAGATGAGGACATAGGAGTTACGTGGTTTGCCTGAGGCCACACAGTGAGTCAGCGGCTAAATTATAAACTTGGGAGTCCCTGGCTCCAAGTCACTTATTCAATCTATGCTGCCTCTAAGGCATATTACATTGGGGGTATTGTATGGAAATGACATTAACTTTAAAGAGCAGTGTACAGTAGAAACAAGCAAAATAAGTGGGCTTTATTGTGGGCTGATTTAAAAAAAAAGTATGAAAAAAAGTGACACGAGCAGTTTTGCAAGCATACAGTGTAAATTAATTTTGCACAATTTGATTTCGAAACCTCCCTCCTAGATTAAAAACCTAAACACCAAGTTTCATCCCATAATGGACCCTTCTTTTCCACCCTTCTTTTTTTTTTTTTTTTTTCTTTTTCTGGCAATTCTGTTAACCCCTGAAAAAAGTGGTTTAATATGGAAATGCTGACAACTCCTTAAAGTAGAGCATCGCATTTGCAACACTGTAATTATGCCTACTTCAAAATGCTCCAAAGAAAACAAGATTTTCCTGTTCAAACAAATCTTGAATGGCTTTAGCCCCAGAATTAAATCATTCAGACCAAAAAGGACCATGTTAAGCATGCTGAACCAGGGCTGTACCAAGGAGATGTGGAAAGAGATAAATGCAAACTGATTTTACAGTATTTACGTAATTAGATCCACATCTCTGCTTTTTTCTATTGAATGAGTAAAGACCAGATTAACCTTATTATTATGATGTTTATTTGATTGACTTAGGAATTCCATCTGGATAAAAGAGAGCCTAGATGTCTTTCTCCATGTGTGCCCAGTGTGAAGCCAATCAACATGCCTCTCTAAGTAACAAATTTGGTTTATGTCATCTATCAGCAAGATACTGTAATATTGGATATAGCTTTAGTTCAATGGATGACTTATCCTTAAAGACCATGCAGCTTAGAGGTTTCCATCCTGCATTTTTATGTCCCCACAGAAAATTACTTGTCAGATTTTCCACTCTTGTGAAGAGGGTGGTAAGGAAATGTGTGGTGCAGAACGCGTGCATGGCACATTTAAACAAGAATGCGACCGATAGCTCAGCACTGCCTTTTTGGTAGAGGATGTTTCCCTGTTTTGCAAGACTTCCTTGCATCCCTTTTCTGCCCTGTAGAATAAAGGCAAAGATGTGGGTAGATACAGGATTCCTGTGCCAGTAATGACAGAGCGAGAGAAAAGGGAAAGGTTTCCTCCGCAGCTCATAACTTTGGTCACTGGGACTGCTTCATGCAAATTTTCCTTCCTGACAATATTTACTATATCCCCATTTAGCATAAGTAATGTTAGTGCAAAAATCAGGAGGAATTTGGTGTCAGTCTCATTGCATTTGTATGGGGAAAACCAATGTTCTGAGTTAATAGAAGTCCCTGCTGATGGATTCTTACTTCCTTTGAAAAGCTATCCCACCAGCTAATTAAAAACCACTGTCAAGGACCTTCTCCTGGTAGGAACTCTCACTTTCCAGACAAGAGGATAGCACAGCAAGCTGAGGCTGAGACAGGTTGGATTTATTTTCTGTCTTTGTGTAACCAAGACAGACACACACAGTCAATCTTTACTATCTCCAACCACCGAAACAAAAAATTAAGTTATTCTCCATTTTGTATACGTCTTGTTTACTCAGGTTGCCATCATTTCTGGGCAGAGTGTTCTTTTGACTACATGCAGGTACAACATGCAGAGTTCAGACTGCTCAGGGCAACTCAGAGTGAGCAACTAATCCAAAGAGATCACAGAACCATGGAAGCACAGGATGGGTCAGGTTGGAAAGGACCACAGCGGGTCATCTGGCCCAACATCCCTGCTCAAGAGCACCTGGCACAGGATTGTGTCCAGACAGTTCTGGAATATCCTCAGCGAGGGAAACTTCACACCCTCTCTGGGCAGTCTGGCCAGTTGAATCTGACCAAGAAATTTTCTGTCATCAAAGTGTCCGTCTTGTAACTGTAAATGGACATACTGCAAATGTTTCTGTTTTATCTGATTTCCCACTTCTTGGTCTAATAGACACACAGGAATTTGCCATCAGGCTGCAATCTGACACGGCTGGGGTACAGGAGACTGCCTGTTATCTCACTCGTACCACACAGGCTCGCTCTTGACTTCCTCCCGCACGTTATCACAACAGACTCCAACTTGTGCTTTGCTTTTCTGTTGGGAAAAGATTGTGCAACCTCCAATACTCACCCAGAAACCCTTCCCCCACAGGGAAGGAAGCCTCCAGCCAAATGAAAGCTTTGATATTAAGACCACAGTGATGTGTAAACCCATAATAATGCACTTGGATGGCAGCTCTCCTTCAGGAAAACAACAAAACAAAACACTCCTAATTAAGGTATTGGCTCGGAGGAGGGACCGAGTCCAAAATTATTTTGACTCCATATGGAGTTTATATGGAATGCAACATGCAATACAACACCAGTGCTCCCAGATGTGGATGTTCCCCAGCTGTCTGTCTGCCCCCTTTGATGGCAAGTTACAAAGATCCTTCCCTACACAGCCGACTTCAGGAAGCAAGAGGTGACTCCACCATGCTCCCATATCAAATTGAGCAGTGGAAGGGAAATTTTAGAGAGAGAAGGTTTAAGTTTACAAACGTAAGTTGCTCTCAGCTTTTATTTTCTGTGTGTTCACAACAGTGGGCTCTTGGACTTGATGACGCTTGTGGGTCCCTTCCAGCTCAGAATATTCTGTGATTCTGTGGTTCCTCCCAAATTCAGGGATGGGTCACATGATGCCAAGGGAAACTTTGGGGAAGCACAGCCTGGGGCTCCCCAGGGTTTCTGCTTGGGGCTGTAGATTCAGGTGTTATTTTTCCCTGCAGCTGTTGGGGGCAGTAGACAATCAATCCTGGGCTTCTGTAATCTGTATGACCTGGGTGTGGATCACATATAGTCCTGGTGCCAAACAGATTTGCAAGCCACCTGGCATGTCTGGGAATATAGGCAAAATGTAAGACCTGCCTTGAGAAATGGCTGTTTTGGTGGTTTTGAGACTATTGTGCTCCTGATCTGGGCCAAATTCTGCTATCATAAATTGCAGTATGATTTAGCAAATGCCAATTGATTTTGGCTAGAATTTTCCTATTTTCAAGCCATGAGTATACTTATTTTAGATGTAGCTGAATTTCCAAACAAGTTCCAGGAAATGAGTAGTTTAAGCCTGAGAGTCAGGAAAACAGATTTTCTTTGGACAGAGGCAAGAGAGAGATTACAGGCAGAGGCCAGCAAGACAAAATTTTGGAGGTTTTTTTTGCACTGATGGTTACCAAAGATCATGTTTTACCCAAACAATCCAGTCTACAGCCATAGGCACACTGGGCATTGTTACTACCACAGCATGTACTGAGGTGCATGTTGGGTTGCCTGATGTGGGAAGGCCACAGCACTACTTGGAACTAAATGATCTTTAAGGTCCCTTCCAACCCCAGCCATCCTGTGATTCTATGACATGAAGCAGGAGCAAGAGGCTGGGTTCAATCCATGCATCAGCCACAAATTATTTCATATTTTACCCCATTGTGGGATTCCCCTGTCTGCACTGATACCTCATAACTTTTAAATCATCCAGAAGCCCAGAAGCAGAACCTCCACCTTAGACCCCAGAAATGAAGAGCCTTGTCTCCACCATGAACACTCAGTAATCCACAGGGAGGAGGGCAGGATCCTAGTGGACAGCTCAACACAAAATCTGAAGATGTCAGAAAAATCAGCTTTTTGGTCCACTGCTGAAGGACACCAGGCAACTCAATAAAAAAAATTGTCTGGAAGAGTGGTTGGACATTGGAATAAGTTGCCCAGGGAGGTGGTAGAGTCACTATCTCTGGAATTTTTCAAGAGATGTCTGGGGATGTGGCTTAGGGGGGATCATGGTGGTGCTGGGTTGATAGTTGGACTGGATGATCTTTAAGGTCTCTTCCACCATGGTTTAGTCATTATGTGATTCTGTTTGTGGTGTTTCAGGTGCTGCTTCTTACAGCCAGCGAGCTTAACACAATGAACAGCGGAGATTTGCAGTGCAGATGTAGCAGGCTCTAGTACAGGTTAGAGTCAGTGGGAAGAAACATGGACATTTAGGGTACAATTCACCTTTCCTAAAAGAAATGGCTGAAATAACTCAGACTTTGTGAAATTTTCATGGTTTTAAGGAAGCATTAAATCCATGTGCCTCACCCTGACCTTCTGCACTCATTTCTGTTTGAAAGCTCAGGGATGGGATTTTTATTTTTATCTCTAGGCTACTCTTATTCTGAAAAGTGAGTGCTCTGTGGCATACTGGTGCCCAGTGTGCCATACTGGAGACCTGCCAGAACAGCTCCAGCTGCCTTCTGGCCTGGGTTGGGACAGGGGGGTGACTGGTGCACACCTGGGTCCTTCCCCATATGAGACTGTGCCGTGGTCAGGTAATTGCAGATGTCTGGTACAACAGGTGCCAGAATGCTCCTTTAATAAAATCATTGCTAAGAATAAGAATAAGAATAAGAATAAGAATAAGAATAAGAATAAGAATAAGAATAAGAATAAGAATAAGAATAAGGAGGAATGCCCAGTAGCTAAAAGGCTAACCCTTGATCCTGAAAATACATGCTCACATACATAATTATGTTCACTTAGCACTCCTCCTGCAATGCTCTGAGAACTTTGGAATGGGCTGCTCCAGTTCCCATGGGCTGTAGCATGGACAGGACACTCCTGATCTCATCATGCAGGAAGTGACCTGTGTTCCTGGGTGTACTGGGACCAGACCCCCTGCCAGACTGTACCTCAGATACACCCCTTTTTCAATAGCAAAAATGGGGTTCTGTGGGGGCCAGATGCCCAAATCAGGATTTTATTAGTTAACGGGACGTGGTTCAAGATTTTCACATCCTGCCGCTTCCCAGGTTCCACTGACCTGTGTGATGCCTTGAGGATAGGCTGTTTCTCAGGAGATTTAGCAGGGATTAGTGGTTCCCATGTTGGAGCTATAAACACAGTCCTGCCAATCACTTCACTCTCCCTATTCACGCCAGGAGAATAATACAAGGTCCTGCTCACTTTCCTCTTAAATTTCACATTCTCATTTAGAATATTTTTCCTTTTTGAAAGATCATCCAGGGATAAGCAGATAGGGGATTATTTTAACAACTGAGCTCCAATATTGGACCATTTACATTGCTGTTTCTCACTGGCTTTCTTGTTTACAACAGACTGAAATGGTTAATACAAATTAGTTACATATGATATACCCAGGTGTTTCATACAGTGGCCATATTTTTTCCCCTGTAATTATTAGGTTACTACCAACAGCACTGAAACGGCTGAATATCTGTATCAGAGAACTTTGAGGAATAGAGAGATTTGACTGAAGGAAAATACTCTAACAAAGGTTTTCCTGTACAGGCAGTTGCCCTCTGACACTAACACAGCTCCTTATAACTTAACATTTTTAATGATGGGTTTGTGAGCAGAGCTAAGGAAAGCTCCAGCCTGGAGAACTAATATTGTAGGGAAGCTCACAGGGTGGTTTCTCCATTCCACCCTGGAGGTAGCTGCATTTTCACTCAGTGCCTAAGTGGATGATACATATTCAGGGCTAGATGGGTTTATTTTTCATTCTTACTATGTCAGAGCAATTCTTCAGCCTGCAGTGGAGGTACCAGAGAGTACAGGAGAGTAAGTGGTTCACAGTGGGTAAAGGACTTCTCTCTTGACTTAGTGAATACATATAATTATATATAGATGTATATACTGCAGCTTGGTCCTTCTGTTTCTCTGCTAAACAGGATATTTTCATAATTCTTCCTCAGTCTTCAGAATGGTAACAAGATGGATGAGGGATGTGAGAACTTTTTGAGTTAAATGTACCCATCCTCTTATTCTCCCAGCTTGCTTAATAATCAGCATTTAAAAGAAAATCGAAACAAAATAAACCAAAATCTCTGATATACTACAGTGTCTGAGGGGTGTTTGTGTAAGTGGAGGATGCGAGTTCATGGATTCCATCGCTCTTTTTCCTTATGCCTCAGGTTGCCAGACGGTTGAGAGCAGCCCAGATGGGCTCTAGCACGAGAAGACAACCTTTCCACAAGGAATAATGCTGCTGGCCAAGGGTACAACCAGTTCTCCTGCTAATTGGGGCCTGAACTAGAAACAATCATATGTTTTCATTACAAAAAGCAGGAACTCCTGGCTTGTACCAGCTCTGCAGCATTGACAGAACATTCCCCTGGAGAGGCAGCTTGTTGGAGCCACATTTCTTGCACACACGCACTTATCCATCTTATAATCAATACCAAGAACAAGTTGCCACTTTAAATAATTTCGTTCCCATTTTCAGAGCTGCCCAGCATGAAGGATTTCTCGGGAACAGCAGGCAGTGACCCCCGTGCTTGCACTGCACTTGGAACCTCAGCATGTGCTTTTGCAGCATCCCTTCCCCATGGGACTAAGCTCTCACTGGTGAGGGATGTTTGCTCTCAAGTGAGTACATGCAGGACAGATTTCCAGCTTGCTGCAGCTCCCTTTATAATTAATCACACCCTAGAGGTCTGCACACATGTCAGCATCCTGCTGAATGGGTGACTGCAATGGCCAAACACTTCTAAGACCCTTCAGCACAAAACACTTCAGGAGAAGCCTTGATATTCAGTAATGTTTTTGTTTGGTTAGTTCTACCTGAGGATTCCTACAATGTTTCTAAGTCCTCCTTTGGCAAATATCCACTTCCACATGTCACTGCTTATTGATTTCCATTTGTGCCAACTGACACAAATATTACAGGTGTCAGAAATGGTACCTACGACTTAATTGCATTGAGTGAAAGGAATAGGAGTGGTACTGCTGCATATTCATTATCTTGTTTGGATTTTTTATACAGAAAAAGTCTTTGTCTCCCTACCTATTTATATAATTTAGTTAGAATTGTTCTTCTTCACATTTCTCTGCTCTTGGTGTCAAAATTAGCATCAGAGAAGCTTTGATTTACCTTCCCAGCAGGGGTGTAGAAGGGCTGAGGAGAGAGGACAGGAACGTGCCATGGACCAACACTGCTCCCTGAATATGAAGACTCAAGACTGGGTGGTCTGGAAGATGCCCTCCAGGTCTGTGTTTCTGTGAAGAGCCAGCTATAAAGACATTTTTCTGCTTCTGAGCTTTACTCACAGATAAAGGCTGGTAGTAAGGGCTCAAAGTGCTGTAGAAAGTCAGACCTACAAGGGTGGACAAGCCCTTGTACCAGGGCAAGATACCTTTGGATTTACTCTTCAAACTAAAATTGCCTTTTTCCACCATTTCATAATGTACAGCCATTGCCTAGTCACTCTTAACCATCACTGGTGGCTCTTTTAAAAAGTCAGTGGGTTTTTTTCAGATCTCTAACCCTCCTATTAAATATCTGTGTTTTGGATTATTCTTCTCAGAATTATTAGTTTGCCTTTTCCCAGACAGAATCTCATTCAGTTTCCTGCTCATATTTCTAACCCCTGGTTCCATTTGTGTTATTTCTCTGTCTTCACTTGGTTTACAGTTCTTTCCAGCACAGTGTCATGTGCAGATCTAGTTAATGCACTTGGTTACACCTCCTTCCAGACCATTAATAAAAGTATTAAATAATGTTGCTGCTAGTACAAATCCATGAAGCACCCTGCTGTTCACCTCCATCATCCTCAAGACCACAGCCATCTGTCATGAGCACCATTTATCATGGGTAAACGCACTTTGCAAGCTAAAACTGTTCTGTTTGAATTGTGTCGCTAGCTCTGGGTGAGGAAAAAGGGAAGAAATGTTACGTGTTAGTGGTGGAAGGAAGTGGAAGAAGGGCTGATGATGCTCAAAGCCCCTCCTTATCAAGGAATCCAAATGGACCAATGGAGAGAAATGTGATCCCTCTCTGCATCCTGCCGTGTCCTGTAGCAGAGGTTTGCCTGATGCATTGGTCTGGCAGTGCCAGAGACCACATACTTGAGGGAGGAACTATATATTATCCCAAGAGCTGCTCCACCAGCCAGTGCACAACAGGAATAGAAGTCATGGGCAGAGGGGAGATACTCATTGTTCCCACATAACTATTTCTGGTGAGAAATAATCCCCTATCCAGACATGAACTAAAACAAGGTGAATTTCAGAGCCCCTCTCTGCTGCTGGGATCTGTGATGAGCTGGTAAAGCTAAATATCAAAAAATCCTGGGCTTGAACAGGCGATTAACTAAGGGCTTCTGTCATTTCTGGGCATCTACACCGAGAGGAAGGTTGGAAGGAATGCAGGGAGAGGTTCTTTCCATCCAGGCTTCCTCCTCATGAAAGCAACATATTCCCTACGTGCTTGTCTAGATGTGTGGCACGTACAGGAATGTAAGTGTTGCCACGCCAAGTTGAAGATGTGAGGTCCAAGAAGCTCAAAATCCTGCCTCAGAGAGTGGACAGCATCATGCACCTCTGGGATGGGGTGATGCTCTCCTGAAGCACACAGAGCTGGCACAACCCCTGTGAGCTGCCCCAGTCCTCCTTGTAGGGATTCAAGAAGCTTCAAAAAGCAAAGACAATTTTAATCCCTGAAGCATGAGGTGTAGTAGTTTTTCAAACTTTTTGATACAGCTGCAAGAACTCTGGATTCACTGACCAAACCACAGAAATGTCCCAACCTCATGTGTAGGATAACAAGCCCCCAGAAGTCCTGACAAAGCCGGTGGGAACAATGGGGATAAGCAAGTGAGAAAATTCCATCCACTGAAAACATGTGTAAACTGGGATGGCTGCTCTGGCATGACCACTCAGTTGACATCTTGACTCCTGCAGATCAGTTTCTATTAGAAGAAACTTTTCTGTTTCTCGAGTGTAATCCTCTTTAACTAAGAAATGGGCCCAAAAAATCCTGTTTCATTGAATGCAGTAGAATGCAGTAGAAAAAACACAGCAGAAAGCATCTGTTTTGCTTTGAAATACCCAAACCTGCTCCTGTAGCAATTTCTGTGTCCCCAAGCCCATTTTACTCAAGAAATCATTTAACAAATGCAAGTGAAATAAAGAAGCGTATTAGGTAATGGAAGTAGGTAATGGAATTTCACTTTGTCTGGACAACAGGTAGCAAAAAGCACTTAAAGAGAATACCAAACAAAATTTTACTTGAGTGTACATACATCTTTAGCTCTTAAGTTGAATACACTGATGAATTTTGAAGGAATTGGCTCAGCAGCTTACCAAAGCACTGGGAGTTCAGTTTTGAACAGTTATGGGAAATAGAATTTATAGGAGAGTCGTAGGTGGAAATAGGAGGGAAAAATAACATAATTGTTGTGTGTTTTTAATTAAAAATAGCAGTTTGAACAACTTACACTTCACTGCTCAGATATTGTAATTATGGTTAAAATAAGCAAGTCTGAACAGAAAAGCAAAAGAGCAGGATAGGTAGCAGAGCCTAAGGTTGAAAAGGGGATAATAAAAATATGAGCTATAGAGAATATGATTTCAGACAGAGAACAAGAGACAATTTCTTCACTAAAACTTCAGAATTGCTGACTAAAGAGCTACAGAGACTAGAGTATATATAATGAATTTTTAGCACAACAATTTCAAAGAAATAGATCATTTATCACAAAGTTTCCTGCAGCAGGTCAGACGCCTGAATTCACACATGCACTGCTTGAATCAGTCCTTGTTTCTTTCCCAGTGTCAGGCCATCTGTCTGTTTGCAGATTATGTGCTGTGATAGCATCAGGTCCCAGGGACTGGTGTGCCACACTACTCACACTTCACTGGAAATCTTTATCCCATGTACCTATGAAGTGGTGCTCATCCTCTGGAGTCTGCATGGAGCTTTTGTGCACCCCAGAATGGTGTTTCTGATGGCTCAGTGCTTTTGGATTGGGCACAATGGCTTAAAAATCAAATAATAATTTTTACCTTTAAAAATGTCCATTGCTCACAGGGCTGAGCAACAATTAAAAAAAAAAAAGTAAATTGTTTCTTTCACAATTATAGGTATTGAAATTGCCTGTGAGAGAAAAGTGTTAAGTCTGATGCGCTGCCCAAATTCCAGAGGCTCCTTCACCTGCCTGACAACTGCTTCCAACTGCCTGATAATTAAATGTGCCAAGGAAGCAAGCCACTCACTCAGCCCACCCTGGGACGCTGAAACATCGAGTGCCAAGAGCAGAGAGAAATATTTTGTCTTGTTTTTGTATAATACAAGGTTGTGGCTATGGTTTGTTGGTGCTGCTATCGGTGATGGGCACAAAAACAGCTCTTCAGGAGTGAAACTGCTGTGGAATTTAGATGCAAAAGTATTTGTTTGCATTAGGACAGACACCAGGGCTGGGCAGGCAGGGCAAAATGAGTAAGCACTTCCTGTGTTTTCTGGTGTTTTTCTCTGTTTAAACAGGCCAGTACACAGGTGTGACAAACAACAATGTTTTAACCACTGGCAAAAGGAAGCATTTCCTGCTGCCCATCTGCCAGGGATATGGTTTTCTTCCATGCAAAAGTGTTTGCAGAATGTGAATGCTTTGTGCAGGGAATCATGGATGAGTCCACTTCTTAGTTCATGTCATGCAAAGTGGGATACAGATGTGTGTGAAAGGGCCCGTGCAATTGTGTGAGGAGGAGAGAAGGTAAAATAGCATCTCCTAAAGCCAGAAGAAAATCACTGCTGTCCTCCAGCAAGGAAGCAGGGAAGCCAGGGACACCTTAACCATCCAAAATGAAAAGGTTGTTCAGACAGAAGGGTTGTGTCCTGTTCAATCAACAGCCCAACAAGAGGAAATTGGATTTCTTTAACCACAAAGCTGCGGACCTCTTCTCACTGTTAGAAAATGTCAGGAAGGGTGTGAACACACAATCTAATACAGAATTTCCTGTTCTCTTCTTTATTCCTGACTCCTTTTGGCAAAAGGCAGGGTTAAAATTATAAACTGAGACACACCAAAATCTTACACTGTCTTGAGCAGCTGCAGCTGGCTTGCACTAGTGTGCATACAAATTCTCATTTTCACAACTCATGTTGAATTCACTGTGACTGTTCAGGAAAATCCATTAACAATGCATAAGATGCAAGATCTGGCTGCTCTGTAGGGTGTTTGCTCCAGCATGTTCCAGAGTTACACAAGGTTATTTACAAATACACATTATAATTTCTAATCTTAAGATATACAGCCTTTGAAGTTTCAGAAGCTGCACAGGACCAGATCCAGAATTATGTGGGCACCTAATTCCCATTTAGATCCCAGTTGATATAACTGGAGCTCAGTGCCCGGGTGCTACTAAGGTATGAGCCTTAACAGTAGTATTATAAATTTCATAGTAGCAAAACACAGAATCACAGAATGAGAGAGTCATTAAAGTTGGAAAAACCCTGTAAGATCATCAAGTCTAACCATTAACACAGCCCTGTCAGTCTACCACTAAACCATGTCCCCAGGTGAAACATCTAAATAACTTTTTAATACCTCCAGGGATGGTGACTCAACCATTTCCCTGGACAGCCTGTGCCAGTGCCTGACCACCCTTTCCATGAGCACATTTCCCCTAATATCCAATTTAAACCTCTCCTGGTGCAGTATGACGCCATTTTCTCTTATCTATTGCTTGTTATCTGGAAGCAGAGCCTGACCTCCACCTGACTTCACCCTTCTGTCAGGGAGTTTTAGAGACTGATAAAGTCATCCCCAAGCCTACTTTTCTCTAGGCTGAACACCCCCAGCTTCCTCAGCTGTTTTTGGTGCTCCAGACACACCACCAGCTCCATGGTCCTTTTCTGGACACGCTGGTAGTGTAAATGTCATCTCACTGCAGTGCAATCTTTACCCCCAGTCATCTTAGACCCTTTTTTCAGATAGTGGAGAAAAGCTGGCAATGCCCAATTTACCTTATCCTAAAGCAGGTAATTTTCTACACTAGATAGAAAATTCCATCCAGAAGTGATTGCTTTATTCCACAGAGTATTCAGGCAGCCTGGGATCTCTAGCTCAGCTATGTCCACCTGGGTACAGCCTCAACCTAACATTTCCAGTTTCATATCAACCCAGCACAGAAAAGCTGGTTTTGGGGGAACAATGATATTTTTAAATAGCTCCAAAACCAAACACAACACAAAAGGCTCCCAGAGTTATGTTTGTGTAAATACAAGCATATGTTTCTGCATTTGTTTTCATATCAATGTTATTTTAGTATCTATTTCATTACTAGCATTCGAAAGGACTTAACGATACACTGATAGTGCACATTACAGTCCTCCCACATGAATTGTTCCCAAACACAGCGATAATGCTCTTCCAGCACCATATGCATCAGAAATATTTATTCATTTGCCTTCATGGGAATATAAGGCAAAGCCTATTAAATCAATAGCTATGCAGAGGGCTTTGTTTTTCCATTAAGTCTCCAAAATAAAACTGACAAACTGATTAAACGGATCACATCTTGCAGTTCCCAAAGTCTGCTTTATGGGCTGGTCCATGATATTAATCAAAAGCTGAGCCAGAGGAAAACATTGATCAAACTCTTTTAGAGAGTAATAGAGTCAGACCCTTCAGTGGTGTAAAAGCGAATAATTCAGTATCTCTATCTCAGTTTATATTGGCTGGATGTCTAGTCCACAAGCTTTACACTGACAGCTTTTTTAAAAAAATCTGCGTATTAGACACTACGCATTTTCACTTTCTTATTCACATCACAGTAAAAGATTTAGACAGCAAGTTCTTTGAGGCAAAGATTTCCCCAGCTACCACAGGCTGTGTGAATATGTAACATCCATACATTGGAGAAGAAGGAGTTTTTCCCACTCCCAAAAGGGTTATTCTTGCTGAAGAGTCCCTGCACCTGTTTTCCATTGTGCTCTCAGCACGATGTGCTCATTGCTGACCGTAAAAACACAACTCTGGGCTCCTCAGAGCGAAACTCTGCATCAGAGCTGTGGCCAGGGAGGAATTTCCCAGGGGTCACAATGATGGGGCTTTTTTTCTCTTCCTTTGTGGTAAGTGGCATGATCTGCTTCGAGGATCACCTGAGATTTTGCTGATCTCACCAGCTCACAAGCACCTGCGTTCACCCAACTGCTGTTCCCACCACCTCTGGCTGTCCCAGATCACAGGGCATTTCCTCAAAGCTTAAAATATAGAATAAAACCCACAAAGGCAATGCAACAACAGAAAGAAAATAAGAGATGCAGGAAGTCTAAAGTACCTACAACTGGTAGAAACTGTTTCTTTCAGTAGTGCTTACTTTCATGCCATGTCATCAAACAGGGTATCTGTGTCCCTGCTGTGCCTGTTATCTATAAAACCATAAGCACAGAGTCACAGAATGGTTTGGGTTGGAAGGGACCTTAAAGTTCGTTCAGGTCCACCCCCCCTGCCACGGGCAGGGACACCTTCCACTAGACCAGGTCATACTGGAAGTGCTGGCTGGGACCTGGCAGGTCACAGGTGAGGGCAGTAGCCAAGTGGGGGACAGCAGCAAAGTGAGATAAGATCCTTGTCACCTTGACTGGACATTGAATTTCAAGATGTGTGTAGCCTCATGCAGAAAGCCAAATTAATTACTGCCTCAAAAGGGTCCTGTGAGCAGTTTTCCGTAAACTGGTGCTTATTCTCTTATCTCAGCACAATAGGATACATCCAGCACAATAATTAGGAAGACAGATTCCCCTTGTAAACATTTTCTGCACTTGTGTATTTTTTTTTCCCTGTGGGACCATTAGCAACAGAGCAGTAAATCTACAAGATCTATTCCCCACATGAGCATGAGTCTCTGTAGTTTGCCAGGTTACAAGAAATATAATTAGGACTCCTTTACCTGACAGATTAATGAGTTGAACAGCAAAGGCCAGATAGCAGTAAATTAAACCCCTAAACACTGTGATCTCTGCATGTGATATAATAGTGAAATAGCACATCTTTTGCAATGGCCTTGGCCATATCAACACATAAATTCCTTATAACATATCAGTTTTATGGTACTTTTTTATTGTACGTTGGTATAAATATTTAGACTTTTAGCTTGCCTTGCCAGTAAATATTTAGCATTTTGTTCTAAATGGTGACAGCCTCGGGTTCGTCCACACAAAATGCTGCATGCATTTGTCACGTGAATGCATTTAATGAGCCACTGAGAATGTGCATTTGGCAATCATCACCTTTTGGAAGAACTAACAAATGCTCAACAAGCTGCTTGTTAAAGACAGAGCTTCCGATGTGGTGAGAACACAGACGTCCGTCAGAGGCCAGCCTGTGTGATTAGATCAGATTAACATGCGTTTGGGGAGGAAAGAATAAAAGACAATGAAGAAATACATCTCTGCTAAAGTGTTTAATCCTGTTTCAACAAGAAGTAACGGGATTATGCGATTTTAGAGGAAAATTAAATAATAAAAGCCTTGATCGAGTAATTTTGTACTTACAATGAGATTTTTGCCTATTGATGCCATTAGAAAAACTTAACTATTTTATTTGGTATTAGATACAGAATTCTTGTTGTCTGTAGAAAGTAGGAAGAAAAAACGGTTATGGCTTAATTTTCATCATAATGATGCCAGAAGAACCAAGTTAGAGCAGGAGGTGAAAAACTGAGTTAGAGAACAAGTTGATTTCTCACATCTCTTAATATTCCCCAATATCTTACCATTTAGGTGTAAAAGGAGATGCAACAATCTGACTCAGAGGATGATCAACAGCAAAGCTGCATGGTGTGGTTATAACAATAACAATAATAATAATAATAATAATAATAATAATACTTGCTTATAGTACTCAGCTTTTCAGTCCTCATCTTTCAGAGCAACCCAAAGAGACCCCAGCGCGGTCACGCTCGGTGCGGGCAAGCTCTCCGCAAACACACACTCCAGCAACTCATTAGCTCCTTTGATTTCCTCGGGGTGGGATTCATCTCACCTGATTAGCCATCCCCACGGCAGCAGTCTGCACAGACCCCTGTCTTCAGGCTCCCCCCCAGCCATGGGAGAGCCAAGTGCCTCCGGAGAGCGATTTGTTTTGCCCAAAGACGGAGCGAACGCCCCCAAGAAGGTGCCTCCATGTCCCCGGGGTCGTTAGAGGAAGGCCAAGTGATGGTTTTAGACCTGACACCTTGGCTTTAGACAGCTCAGGTTAGGTGAGAGAAACCCTACCCTGCGCATGGGAGCTGATCCTGCTTCCCTGTGCAGCCACATTGTTCTGCTCAACAAAAGGGTCTTTCTTTGGCGTGAGGCTCAGAATGGATGTCCCAATGAAGGGAGGGCAGAAGCACTTCCACTGGAAATTGTTTAAGGAAAAAGACCTTTTCCAGATTTCTCACGGCAAAAAAGTTCCCTTTAAACTTCTCCAAAAAAACCCTCAGACTCAAGGTCAGCATTTAATTTCCCATCCACTCAGAACCAGGTACTTTAGAGGCCTGACAGCCCCAAGGGCTCCATGAGAAAAAAGTGATGTTCCTCCACATACAAAGTTTCATAGTTTACTGAGGTTTTCATGCATGTGGTGACAGTGTGTATTGAGTAGATGCACAGTAAAGCAGTTCTTCCAACCCTGCTGATACTTTTACCATTGATCACAGAATTAAAATACAGCAATTCTAGTAAAAAGTGGGGGGTTGCACTTGCAATTGATTTGGGTTGGAAGAAACCTTTTAAAAGGTTGTCTAGTCCAACCTCCTTGCCATGGGCAGGGACATCTTCCACTAGATCAGGTGGTTGAGAGCCCCATCCAACCTGACCTGGAACACTTCCAGGGAGGGGGCATCCACAACTTCTCCAGGCAACACTCAACACAGTAATTGTAAAATAATTTCTTCCTTATATCTGAATCAACTCACTTTCAGTTTAGAACCATTATCCATTGTTTTATTTCTACAGGCCCTGCTAAAAAATCTGTTCACATATTTCTTATAAGCCCTTCAAGTAATGAAAGGCTGCAATAAGGTCTTCTCAGAGCCTTCTCTTTTCCAGGCTGAACAACCTCTATTCTCTCAGACTATTCTCACAGGAGAGGTGTTCCATTCCTCTGACCATTTACTTGGCCCTCCTCTCCAACAGGACAATGTCCTTTTTGTGCTGGGGTTCCTGGGCTGGAAGCAGCACTGCAGGTGGGGGAGTGTCACCAGAGCAGAGCAGAGGAACAGAATCCCTTCCCTTGACCTGCTGCCTACCTGCTTTGGATGCAGCCTGGGATACAACTGGCTTTCTGGTCTGTGCAACATGCACTGCCAACTCATATCACATCATATAATATCAATCATATCGTATCATATCATATCATATCATATCATATCATATCATATCATATCATATCATCATATCATATCATATCATATCATATCATATCATATCTTATCACCAGGTGTTATTAGCATAAAACCTCTGTAGCCTTTATAAACCCAGGTTACCTCTAGCACTGCGGACACAGAGTGTCACCCCAACTTTTAAAGTGACTGAAATAAAACCCCAAACCAGTCAAGATGAAAGTAGAATTCAGCCCTACAAGGCCAAACCAGGAAATCCATAGTTTTCATATTTGAATTTCCATCCAGACTTAATTCAATATAGAAGCTCCCTTTCCTCTTATGGACGTTAACTTTGGCCACTTCCTGCCCCTGTGATGGGTACTCCTCTTTATCAGGAAAAAGAAATTAAACTTGATTTGCAAAGTGTACGAGGCACATTTGAAAGTGCCAGTGGAGAGGGACAATTAAAGCACATGTGATAAGTTTTGTGTGTGTTTTTTTGCCATTTGGGGCATGAACTTCAGAGGACTGTCCCTGCCAGGCATTTGGAGCCCATGAAGCATTGCAGAAATTCTTTGCAGGAGTGTGAGGGTGTGGGAAGTGAATGGCTCGGAGCTGAATCCTTTTCGGTTCAGGGATGGATGTGCCCCCATTCCCCACACTGTGATGCACTGCACAGCCTCCTGGGTGTTTGCAACACCCTTTCAGCTGTACTTGGTACTTTGCTTAAACCCAGAATTCCACTTTTGGAGGTGTTTAGGTGCCTGCTGAGGTTGTCTAGTACAGAAAGCACCTGTCTCCCTTTGATGCCACTCGGGTTAGTTCCCCACCTCCACTAATACTGGGTTCTGAGGGCAGCCCGAGGGAAGTGGGTTCCTGTTCCTGCTGCTGTGGGAAGCTCACTAACCACGAGCTAAACCATCAGCTGGAGCCCTCCCAGAGCCAGCAACCACCACACCACAGGCCAGAAGCTGTAAATGGGGGGTGAAAGGGGCCCCAAAGCCCTAGGAAGGGGGGAGAGGAGAGAAAAGCAAAACTGAAAGAGAAACCCATTGTATCTGTGAGCATTGAGGTTGGATATCCGTAAGCAAGCAGGTCTCCTGAGGAACCCCTCAGGAGAGGGGAGATGGAGGCACCCTGCAGCCTAGGGGTGCTCCTGGGGCTGTGGCAATGCCGTGCCCTGATGTGCCTCCTCGGGGGAATGGGAGTAGGGATGCATCCAGAGGGATTTAAAGACTCCACGCCACATCTCGGGCTGCTCCCTCAGAGACACCACAGCAGCTTGCACCGCAGTGCTCTGCTGCTCATCGGCACCAGCAATGTTTTCTGAGTGAAGTGGTTGGAAAAGGATTAGACTATTCTGAGGAAAGAGCAGTGTGGCCACCAAACAGGACAGCATTGCTGCACCACATCCCTCGCCTGCACCCATG
The DNA here is from genome assembly GCA_013397815.1 of Aleadryas rufinucha. Classification (NCBI taxonomy): domain Eukaryota; kingdom Metazoa; phylum Chordata; class Aves; order Passeriformes; genus Aleadryas; species Aleadryas rufinucha. Next base: position 184,960 of record VZTH01000026.1, read on the forward strand.
CCCTGCAGAATCTGCAACAAGCATCCTCTGCACAAAGTTCATTGGACTCTCCCCCCAGACAAACAGGGGTGATTTTTATTGCTATGACTGATGTATATAAGGCTGGTTTTAAAAACAGTCTCTTTACCCAGCTGCTAAAAGAGCAAAGGGTGACCACCAGCATTTTGACAATCCTGCAAAACCAGGAGTAGATGGAGTGGGATTTATTCAGCATTTTTCTGAGTTTTTTGTGAAATAAAAACAACCAATCCCCGGACAGAGGAGTAAGGGCTGGCCTTGCCATCAGCTCCTGGAGGAGACCAGCCCTGCAAAACCCTGAGCAGCTCATGTTGTGCTTTTCTCCCCTTTGATGCCGGGATGTTCACAGTTCGTGGTGGCGGGGGGAGGACGTGTGAGACCGAAGGGACCTGTTTTGGCTACGTCCGCGTGGGCGACCGGCGGCGACCGTGGGTTTCGGTTTGTGTGAGCCCGGCCGACGTCGGGCCCTGCCCGCGTAGAGGCTCTGCGGGAGCGTGGGTGGCACGGAGTGCCCGTGTGTGACAGACTGCGTGGGTTTGTGCGGCTGTGCTGCGGGCGAGCTCGTCTGCGAGCGTGTCCCGTAAATGCTTCTACTGTTAAAGGGAACCGTTTCATAACACCGAGAAAAAAGTAAATAATAATAATAATAATAATAATAATAATACACATTGTCTGCTGAGGCTGCCCGGGTGCTTCCCAGCCCAGACCGTGCTGCTGCAGAGGCAGAACATTCTCCAGCTATAAAGACGACCAGAACGTGCGGTTGTTCCTCCCCAAACCAAAAGCTTTTGCTTGGAAACAAGCAGCACTTTGTTATATCATCTCAGCTTCTGACCCCAGACAGCTTTAAAGCAAATTAGTTAGTGTGCCTTTTTTCTTTTTTTAATGAAAAAAATCAAACAAATCATCCCATCCTCATTTCCATGAACGTGGAGAAGAATAAATTTTCCCCACTTTTGCCTGCCGTCATTTTCATGTAAATGTCAAAGCCAAGAGGGTTCCTTGGACATGTGTTAGCACAATTGATGGGTGAAGTTAAGCTTACTTCTCCTGGGCCTGGGGGCAATAAAACCTCTGCTGGCTCTTCTGAGCAAGGGGAAATGAAGGAAATCTTTAATTTCGCAGTGTGCCCGGCTGTTGGAATGGGATTGGGATGATTAAGGAGAAGGGCAACACCCCTGAGATGCAAGTGGGCATAGCAAGATTTTCAGGGATGGCTTATCCCTAATTTACCCTCCCAATGCTGGCCCTTTTATTCACCATGAACATTGAGAAACCGAGTTAATCCATAGGAGCTAATGCAGACCACTGAAAACTTGAGCACTGAAATACGCCTCATTAATCAGCCTATCTCTGTCTCTGTATGATCTACACGATAGGGATGAATATTAACTTCCTTTGAAGAAAATAAAGCGAAGCAGCCACATGTTTTACCTGGCAAATGTATGCAGGGGTGATTCATTCCAAGAACACTCTGAAAAATCCCCACCTCACTTTTACCTCTAGGAAATTCCCTTTTCATGGGAATGAAAATCACAGCTCCCACGCCCACAGATCGCAGGGCTTGGCACTTCGAAAGGCAAGAGATGCTTCACCACAGCCTTGCTCATTGAGATCTCTCTGCAATGAGCAAAGCACCAGCAGTGCTTTCCCCTAACCAGATCACATATATTTTTTTTAACCAGCACATTTTTATGTTTAAACATTATGGGTTTAAGCAGCTTCCTATGCTCCTGTTGTTGCTTTTAATTTTTTTCATGATTTTGGGTGAAACCCCTGCAGGGGGATGAAAAAAAAAATAAAAAGAGAGAAAGAATAAATAAATAATGAAGAAAATGTTTCTCTTTCCCTCTCAATGTCAGGAATGTATGGAAAGCTTTAGGCTGCAGCAGTATTTTGACACTGCACACAGTATTGCTCCCCTCCCCTATTCCTTTGAGGTTCATCTTTCAGACCACAGCTCTGTTCCGCTGCCAACTCGTTGGAAGTGTTTAGTGACTGGAGAACTGTTGCCTGCTCTCTTCAGAACTTCACACTTCATTTTTCCAGATCCCTGCGAGCAGCAGCAAATATTTCACCAGCCTGGTTTGCTGGCTACCACCATAAATCAGACTTAGGACCCAAAAAAATATCCAGGCCTGTCAAGGCATTAAGCTTTTATTTTCAGGCTGGATCCAGTGGTAAATGAGGGCTTGTATTTTCATTTAAAACTGTAAAGGGATTTTAAGGATTGTCGTTGGACAATGGCCAGATTCAAAAGATACAATGCAGAGTGTAACTGGTTAGAGGAGATTTGAAAAAGTCTTAAGTATGAAAAATGGCTTTTCTTAAAGGTTTTTCAATGAAATGTGAAGCCGGACTTGAATTTCATAAAGGCTTTGGCACAGGCTGTTTATGAGGAAATCAACTGGGAAAGGGAAGAGGATGATGCTCCTGAGCATTTGAGCGGGTATTTGTCCCAGCCTGCCCCTTCAGATTCACCAGGACAAGATCTGCTGCAGATATGACAGGCACAACAGCTAGGAAAAATGTGTCTAAAGCTTATTGCCTTGATATGAATCACTTAAAAAATTAGAAATAAAATAGGAACCTGTATAACACTGTGGATTTGGGGATTTTTGCAGGGCAAAGATGCTCAGGAAATTTGCCCTTCACTGCCCAGGCTGGAATTAGATTGCAGTAGGGTTTTTATAACAGCCTTTCGAAGCAAACAACCCCAATCCCTCAGTCTGCTCCTCATTATCCTAAAGAAGCAATGAATAGGAACGAGGTGGGGCGTGGAGCAGCGGGGCTGGACTGCCAGCATTGTCACAGCCCTGCTCCACGGCCTCGCGCTGCTGCGGTTCAGAGGGCTGGGAGCTGTGTACAAACCGTCGCCTTTTTGCATGATAATAACGACCAGGCTCATTTACACAATTTAGCTTTAAAACATGCCACAGAGCTCCAGGCAGGGCAAGGTGAGCATCAGCAGAAATTCCCATCTGAGACACCAAGACGCATCCTGTGCCTCAGTCTCCCTCACGTCTGAGGAACAGGGAGAAGACTTGGGGCAGACAAAGTCATGATAAGTGGAAATGTTGCTTTTCCTCACTGCTCCCATCCCAGACCACCTTCTGACCTGGGGAGACCAGAAGGCTGCTCCTATCTTTGCTGCATATTCCCAGGATTATCCAAAGCAGGTGGGTTTGGTATTCCTGCCCTGGAGGGAGGGTTGTGTCTTTCCCCATTGCAAGGTGTTTTAAGGACAAGCTGGTTGACTCTTGCTTGGTGACAAAGACACACAAAACTGCCACTAACTCAGACCTATTTGGGGTTCTTTTTTCCCCACTGAGCAAGTATCCTGTCCCCAGTCTCATCATTACCCTATCCCATCCTATTTTGCAGTTCCTGAGACAGCAACTCTGGCTCCTGGTCCCAAATAAACTGAGGATATGACACCAGCTTTTGCATACGGTGCTTCTCTGTTCTCCTTAATACCTGTGGCATGGCTAAAGATGAGCACTGGCATTCACAAATATCAGCTGCTCAGCCCCCAGAAATGCCTTTCCTCTGGGAAATGTCAGCATCTCGCCCATGGTGTGGGCGGGAAAGGTTCAAATGTGTAGGGGAGTGACGGTGGCTTAACAAATCACCTCTCTGTCAGCTGAGCCTCCGTAACTGTCTGTGCATGTGCCCCTGGGCCACCTCAGAGGGGAATTAATGGGATTTAGTGTGTTAACCTGAATTAATGTGAATTAATTTAGTCAATTAATTCGCCGGGGGTTGAGGCTGTGTCTCCTCGCCATACAAGCCAGGGCAGATGGAAGTGCACTCAGGGATCATTCCCGGCCACCAGCCAGCCGTGAATGGGAAGGGTTATGCTGCCAGCACTGGATTGCATGTCTGAATCATCCCTCTGCATGACCAGGGTTACACAGAGATGGGCCCTGAAGAGCAGCTCCATAGAGACATTTCAGTAACTAAGGAATTGCTATGGGATGTCAGTGCCCAGATACTTTTGAAGAGATGAACCATGATATATCAGGGTAGGATAAAGTTTTGACATACTCTGACTATTGGCATACTCTGAGAACTCTTTTTTTCTGCGAAGATTCTTAAAATGAGGGCAAAAGCATTGAAGCCATAGGAGAAAAGCCATGATGGAGCTATTCCCAGCCTGTGTTCCATTTTTTCTCAAGGGACTGACTCTCAAGCAGATGGCACGTCTGAGATAAACTACATTATTTAAGATTTCTTTACAGAGCAAAGATGCTGCTCTCTGCAGGCACAGGAGAAGGTCCTTAGGGTGCTTTTTTCATGTTCTGGCTTGAGGCAAGGGGTCTCTGGAGACCCCCCACCTCCCACAGAGAGCCAGGGGCATTCCCCGCCACAGGCATTGCAGCTCCCCCAATAAATACCAAAGCCTCCCAAAGTCCCATTGCCTTGTCTCCAATGGCTATGTCTAATCTGAATGGTTTCCTTTTACACTTCCCTGCCAGTGCCCATATTCTGCTCTGCTTATTGCTCGCTACCTGTCTCGCAAAATTTCCCACCTCCTCTGACCTTGCTACCGCTGCGTCTTGGGTGTTCTGCATTTGAGGCTGCTTCAGCAGTAGGCTCCGAGTCAATTAATTTTCCAAATCACAGCTAACTCAGCAAGGCATTCATGAGTGGCAAGGTGGGGAGGCCAGCCATACACCAGGGAAAAAAAAAAAAGTTTAGTTTCCCAATTTAGCCTGGCGTGTAGCAGGGGTGGCCAGGAACCGGCGCTGGCTGCGAAGCAGGATAATTTTCCAGGTATGTCAAGAGCGCAGCCACCATGCTCAGAGTAAAACAGAAACGAAAGCACCAGTCCTTCCCCTGTGGCAGGATCAGACCCCCAGCAAAATTACTTCCTATACTGGCAGCTGACATAAGACTCCACACTTCCAGGCAAATAAACACCTTTTCATTTCAGTGGCTATCTGACACGGGTGGAACAGAGAGCAGGGAAAATCTTATGGCTCCTTTATATTTTTAATAGCTATGAACACACTGCTGGCACTTAAGAAATGTGCTCGTTAATAAGTGATGAGCATTAAAGGGCAGCTTGGTGGTTAAGCTTAGAGACCAGCTCCACTCTTGCCTCTGCTGAAGCCTCCCAGGGTGATCCAGGGGCAAGTATCTTTATATAAACATCTCCCCACAGGGTGGGCTGTGGGGGGAGCTCCAGCTGCATCATCTTTGCCATCCCAAGTGCATTCCTTGGCCTCCTAACACCCTGGGAGCAGGCAGCTCCTTGCAGCAGAGGGCATGGGGACATGGTCCCCAAAACACCATCAGTACCTGGGGGTAACAAGCACACACAGGTACAGATGTGGAGGAGAAAGATCACACCCTCGTTTGGCCTACAGCAACTTTTTCGTGTGCCCACACTCCCAGATGAGCATTGGTGTGGTTGTAGCAGGGGCGGTGCATCCACACTGCTTAGCACGGGTCAGAGCCACAGTGAAGATGTGACACCACTGCTGTCATGCTGAGAAGCTACAGCCTGGTTCAAGAAACCTGCCAACACTACATTTTCGAGGTCAATGCCTCATCTTCACAATGTTCAACCTTGTTAACTTTCCTGGAGCCAGTTTGGTCCGACCATGCTGCTGTGTGTTGGTGTGCAGACACTTTCATCCACCTCCGTTCCTCTCCCTTCAGTAACGTTAACGCCTCTCTCCTCCCTACCAGATGGGCTGCAAAGATAAATACCTCACAGATTGGGAAGCACACAGACACACTGAGGGTAGGGTGCAGCTAAATGCTTTGGAAGGGTAACAAAATGAATACACTTGGCCACAGGAGAAAAAAAAAGGGACAAGGGCCCATTCTTTGGACAGAAGGCCAACAAGCATGGCGTGACCATGTCCACCATATTCAGTTGAGCCTCCAGATCACAGTGATCATATCCAAACTGTCCAATGCAAACAGTCCCTGGCCTGTCCTGCCTCCTGAGCTGTGTCAAGCATTTTTTGGGAGAGCCCAGGCCAAAAGCTTGCCTCTCCCAATGATTCTGTCAGGGTAAGTCCATGCTAATAACAATAATCTATGTGTCCGTTGAATTGTTTAATTTATTCATATAAATGTCCCCTTTCAGACTGGCTTTCACTACTGAAATTCCTTTTCTTTGGATAACATCTTCATTGTCATCTTTTCATTGCCCATCACTGCTCTGTGCTATGGACATTTGCAAGAAAATGCAACTTTGTGCTCATATGGCATCAATTATTTCTTGTAATCTCTGCCTTCTCTCCCAGATGGACCACCTCTTTTCCCCTTCTCCCCACATCCTTCCCTAAGGATCTAAGAAAAACAAGAGTGATTTTCAGTAGAGGATCTGAGACCTGTGCACAGGCTTGCTCCACCTGATCATGGTGAGGTGGGTATAAAACCAGAAGAATTGAGGTCTGCTTTGAGGGAGTGGCATAAGTCTGTACTACTGTGGCCCAAGGCAGTGGTGAGGAGCTTTAACTCTGGCCATCTGATTTTGGGAGCCTCAGCACTGAGCCAGTTCACAGCCCTGACCCAGAGCAAGCCAAGATCCTTCACACCTGCCCCATCCACATCATTGTCACAGACCTCAGGTGGCTTGGGCAGGGACAAGACAAATTTTTACCTTATTTGCTCCTATTTTCGACATTGCAGAAAGTGTAAATCAGATTGAGAACTGGAATTCTCTTTCATGATAATTTTCTCTGAAATTGGTCTACTTGTTGAATGTAAGTGCATTGAGTTCCTTTCACATGTCCTGCATTAGACACTGGTATAAATGTTTGATTGGAAAGAATTTCCAGTTGCTTTCTGGGATGGGCTGGTGTTGGTCAGCAGTTTTGTCATAGTACTAGGAAGCCCTAAGGTAGAAGCAGATCTAGAACTGGAAAAAATCCCATGAAAATGTCTTCCTCTCAGAAACTGTGGTTCAAATAGGCTCACTTTTTAAAATTACTCTGACAAGGCTTTGAGGGAAAAAAAAGACACTTTATTGAAACAAAAGAATTTCTATCAGAAATGCCTCTTTCAGATGGCAAAATAGAAGAATTTTATGTCATTTTACATCTGCTCTTTTCTTTATAATTTATTTGGGTAACTGATTTCCTAATGCCTAATGGTATAAATATAACACAGCAGAGAGATGAAGTCATTTGATACTGTGGCAAGATGTCAAATAAGACCTGGTATAAGCAGATGAAATAGCCTATTTATTTATTGTCTATAATTTTTTTTTTTTCTTAAAAAACCATTAGAAGCAGCTGTTAGCACAAACAACAGTTTATCTTATTCCTTAAATCAAACTCTACCCTTTTGGTGATGTCACACAACAGTTTGACTCCGACATGTAGTATTGGCATTTCCTGCTAAATGGAAATAATAAGAGCATGGGTTTTGCTGAGCACTTCCTCCACACTCACGTAGACACGTGTTTCTCCTCCTACCTCCCCACTGTCTATAATCACTGCCCTGATGAAGTGTGACCAATCCAGAAAAAAAATACAGTGTGGGATGGTGGGCTCAATGGAAAATCATAATTTATTTTCCGCCCAGCAAAATCCTTTTTCTTCCTGCTCTTTGATAAACCATGGTTTGTGTTCTCTTCAGAAGCCTCAACAATGGCAGACTGTGCCTTTTCATCACTCGAGCGCTTTTGCTTTCAGTCCCTCTGCTATAAATAGGAAAGTCTTTGTGCTGGCCCTTTTGGATCACAGGCACGACCCATGGAGGACACTCCAGCCTTTCCGTGCTTCCCGGTTGTTCTCCCGCGAGAAAGCAGCCACACAAACAAACAGGCTGCTCTGTTTGGACTTTCTCTGAAGTCGCAATTTCTTCCACTAAATGTTTACACATTCCAAAGCTGAGTGACTGGCCTTGCATCTTGGGAACCCAGCACTGGGGATTTGCGTTGCTTTCAGGAAGACTTGGAGATGTGTATTTAATGGCTTCAGTTAACAAGTTAATTAGCATGTTGGGGGTTTTTTTCTTAAACTTCTGCTAAAATCAAAGCACAGCTAGCATTTATTTTGGTGCTAATGGGAACATTTTCATAAACTCCCAATTTGGAGCCAGTAGAAGGATCCTGGCTCAGCACATTTTCAAAAGAAGGTCTTGATCCAAGGCTCTTTACAAAGTCATTTTCCCTCTGTTTCAGCAAGTTTGGAGTCAGCTGCTCAGTTTAGGTGTAAACTGCAGAAGAGAGGGCAATCTCCCACTTAGGGTCCACAGTGTCCTCAAGCCTGACCTTGAGAGTCTGTCTCTAGGATTCAAAGTCAACAATACTATTAATGGTACCTTCAGTCCCTGATGTCCCAGAACTGGATTATGTGCTGGGCATGAGCAACAGGCTGAGAGGAGAGGGAGCTCCTGAGAATCGTGATGCCTGGTCATGACTGACTTGGCCCAAGATTGAACCACAGAGCAAGAGGAGAACAATCTGTTCTTCGCAAGTGTCTTCCCTGCCTGGCCAACCTCATCAGTTACTCATCTGTGAAGCTTCTCCCTTCCTTGCTTTTATTTCTCTTTCAGCTCAGCCTGTTTCTCTT
>VZTH01000026.1:193558-284852 GCA_013397815.1 Aleadryas rufinucha
TTTTTTTTTTTTTTTTTTTTTTTTTGGTACAAATGAAATAAATTCTCCAAACTCATCTGCATTGCTATCAGACATTGTTCTTTTAGAAAACCTTGGCATCATTTCTGAAGTTTCTCTATGTACACTTTCCTATTCTTGTATTTCCGTCATCCAGGTATCATCACTCAATAACCATACTGAGGCCGTAATGCTTTTCACATGGAAGGAATTGTGTTTTATTGATGGCAAATGTTGTAATGCACTTTCATGTCAAGATGAAAATCCAAAAAAGAAACTTTTTATAGTGTATGCTACATGAAACCTCTACACTGAACCAGGCTGGAGAGAGAATATGTTCCAGTACACATATGCTATGACTATATATAGTAAATTAAACAGTCCTGGCATGCAGGAATGGGCATAAGAACATATCCATGCTGCAAAATTTTTAGCATGGGCACAGTCAAATAACACTCTCCCAAGCCAATTTCAGGCACAGATCATATGTTAGCAAAGCCAAGAACACTCTGAATAGGCATTTTGGATGTGACTGTTCCCTTCTATGGGCTCAGGGTACTCGGTGTTGTGAACCTAACGAAAGAAAAGCCAAGTGGCTTCAGGACCAGAGTGTGAACACAGGCACTGTTTGGTTCATGCAACCACAGTGATCAAACCTACCATGGGCAGCTTGGGGATGCCATTCTTCAAACTGCCGACTGATTTCTGTGGTAACAGTAGGAACCAGACTCTGTGTGGGTCACTTTGATGATGGTTTTATTTGCAAAGGGATGCCTGGTGAAGCCGCTGCACCTCACAGAGAGGGGGTTGGAGCAACCTGCTCCTCAGGCAGCAACCTGCTTCCACAGAGGGAACAAATGCTTGGCGTGCAGCGGGAGAGGAAATAGGAGAGGAAAGCCATGTCCACTGCTGGGTTCTTAGCCCAGGGACAAATCGGGATAACACTACCAAAAAACTCCAATAAACAAACAAACAAACAAAAGATCTGCAAGTAAAATAAGAATTTTTGGTGGAGACTGCAGGGATCAGTGTCTGCAGCATTCAGAGGCTGGAGAAAATGCAAAGGTCAGACTGGAGGCAGAACCAGCTGTGAGGGTCTGCTGGTTCCCCAAAATCAGAGGGTTTTCCCTTCCAGCATCTCCACCAGCACTGCCTCAGCTCACTTCTTAGCACAGATGGAGGAAAAGCTTTTCCTGGAAAGCACACGCACTGCCCTGGGTGGTGGGGACCTGGGTGTGTGGCACAGCCAGCCCATACAGACACCTGCTTGGCATCAAGGGTCTGACTACACAACACATCTGGGGACAGCAGAGCCTCCAGGTAGTCATTACCCCACATCCAGCAGGACTCTTCGCACAGCTGGTTGATGCCCTTCCTCCTCCTGCTGATGGAAACACGCAGCCTGACCAGAGCCCTTGGGTGTGTGCCACATGCACTTCAGCCGTGGCTGTTACTACTGCCATTGCTTGAATGTTTTTCTGGTTATTTTTTAGGTTCCCTCACTGTGGAGGGGGTGTGGCTGAAATGCAGAAGGCTCATCCTCAGACTGTTTTTGTCTCAGTTCATACCCTGCTGCCACCTGCCATTGGATCCCCTCCAACTCCACCAAAATGAGTGAGAGTTAAAATCCTGGAGTGATTTTAGCCCCATGGGAGTAGGAAGGCCTGGACACCTCTTCAGAAAAGCTTATTGGGTGGTTTCCAACTTCTTTTTTTATATTTTTTTTTTTCCAAAGGCAAAATGTTTAGCTACACTTTGGGAAAGTATCCAAGTCTATGGCTCCTTGCCTGAAGGAGCCTTGAAGCTTTTTCAAGGTCGAATTGTCTCCTCAGCTCAGTCACCATGTGTGCAGGGATGTTGTGAATTTGCATCTGATTTATGTACCTGAGAAACAAGATTACCACACATCCCAAACACAGGAGAAATGGCCTTCTCCTTCTTTCTCATTTGACTCTTGGAGCTTTTTTCTCTTTGCCACTAAGAGCAAACTAGAAAACCCAACTCAAAGCCCAGCAGCTAATGGGTCAGGTCTCAGGTGTTGCTCACTCCTGTCAGTCACTGAGACCAATTCAAAGGCTTTCACTATTAATAGTGAGATTAACTCCAGTGCCAGTGCATGGAGCTGACAAAATTTTGCAAAAAACCCCACTTTTCTGTTCAAAAATATAGTGCTCTCACTAATTTTGTGCACAACCATCAATTTAAAGAACTGAAAAATTCAGACTTCCACACCCAGAACTACTTTCCAGACGTGAAGTATATGAAATCTGCTGGCAAACTGGCTCCAGGGACACAGGTTTTTGCATCTCTTCATGATCCAGATCCCAAGGCAGATGCTTCTGAGCTTCCTTTGCAGGCAGGAAGGAGAAATATCTTTTTAGGGTATCTCTTCCTAAAGTAGGCAACTCAGCTGGTTCAGATCAAAGCACTGCTTTCCCTCTTTTGACTCTAAAAGGAGCAAACATAGAGTAACTATCCTGGATGTGGATGTCTAGTTTAGGTGAGATAACCCCTATCCTACTTCTTTGGGCTCCAGCACTGGTCCATTTGCAGCTGTTCTTCTCAAAGAGCTCATGCCCACCTTGGGGTGGGTTTTGGGTGGGATGGCTGACATGTCTAGGCATTAATTAGTCAGGTCCTGGAAAGATTCACACCTGACAGAACCAAGATGGAAATGCACTCCTGCCTCTTTGCAAGGGCACATCACTGTTGGTACAGCTGCTTTCTTTCCACTTTATTTTCTTCCAGGCTTCATAACTCTCACTCTCCTTTCTGCCACCCAGCATCAGGTGTGAATGCTCCCACTTGCTCAGCTGGAAGGGAAAAATCTGATTTATACAAGCTCAGCTTTGCTAAGGCAAATGAGCTCTGTGAGTTAGGAGGTCAGTGCACCAGGGTGGGGATCCAGGTAGATGTCAAAATTGCAAAGGACAGGCCAAAATAAGCCAAAAGTGTACAAATACCCTGACAGACAATCCTGATGAGGGAAAAGCCGTCTTCAAACCAGTAGCAGAGCCAGGAGGAAAGATCTGCTCTCACTCTATATTATTTTCCTATCTAGAAGGCTGGGCTACAGCAAAACCCTTTAGGAAACAGCCAAACATACGTTGCTGTCAGTTGTTTTTCGTTGACGGAAAAAGAGAGCTCAAACTTTTCTCTGAAAACACCCCCTGCTCAGGGTTCCTGGAAGAGGCTGGAGTCTCTGGTTTCTACAGTGGGTGCCTCTTACTGAGGGCTCAGGGTCCTGTATGATTCCAGTTTTAACTCTGGCCTGCAGAAGATCTGAGGCATAACCCCAGGAGTAAAACAGAGTGTGCACGGGTGCACAACGTGACTGTCGCTGGTCCAGGAATATCACGTTCCCCAGGATATGGAAACTGGGAACTCAGATTGTTTTAAATGGAGCATCTTCCTATTTTGCTTCCACACTGCTGAGACTTTTCTTTTAAAATCTCAATTTTCTTCTTTTCTGGTTTCTAGGGCTTGAGTGAGAAGAGTCATCCTCTCCTATTTTTTAGATGTTTATGTTCAACATCCTGAGTTTATTCATAGAGCAACAAGCCTGCCTTTAAAAATCAGGGCCAAATCTAGGTCAAATCTGATAAACATTTCATCCTTTGCTCTGCAGACTCAGAGGGCTCAGGCACTTGATTGTGTCACTGCAGGTCAATGACTGACACCACATCACCAACAGGCCATGAAGGTGAGGCCAAAGACTTCATCTTGAAACCTCTTTCACTGGGTTTTCAGCAAATGCATTTTATGTCACATTTGCCAACCATCACCACTTGAGTTGCAGCATTTCAGTGTTTGTGAGACTTCACAAGCTCTTAGTTTTCTACACAAGAACATTTCTAGAAGTATTTAGAAGGGACTGCGGTAGAGCATGTCTTGGTTGTTCTCTTTGCTGCACAATAAAGGTGCCATCCAAACCAATGCTTGGACAGAAACTAATGCTAACATTAGTTTCTGCTTGGACAGAAATCTCTGCTAACTGGGGAGACGTCATCATGAAATGTGTTCAGTCATTCGGGAGTTCTGAAATTACTGAGCTTCACTGACTGACCGTGTGACTGAAAAGCTACAGACAAACATTGCCCTTGTGTCCACACACAGCACAATCCCAGTAGTTCTGTCTCATACCAAAGGGGGCTTCAAATTAAAGTCAGATGCTCCCAAAAGTCTAAGATAAATCCTTAAACTGAAAGAAAGACACCTTGCCTACCCTGGGCTTCATGTTCACAGAGCTCCCTTATTCATGGAACAGCTCCAAGTGGCAGTGGCTGCTCATAGGAGTTGCTCCTACATGAGTCAAGCAAAGCAGTCACAGGATCATAGAACCATAAAATCATTAAGGTTGGAAGAGGCCTCTAAGTACATTGAGTCCAATCATTAACTCAGTTCTGCTAACTCACCACTAAACCATGTCCTTCAGCACTACATCTAAATATCTTTTAAATCTCTCCAGGGATGGTGACCCTACCACCTCCATGAGTAGCCTGTTGCAATGCTTGACTATGTTTTCAGTGAAGAAATTTTTCCCAGTATCCAATCTAAACCTCCCCCCCAGCACAACTTGAGGCCATTTCCTCTCATCCTGGCCCTTGTAATTTGGGAGAAAAGAGTAAGCCCCACTTGGCTACAATCTCCTTTCAGGGACTTATAAAGAGCAAAAAGGTCCATCCTGAGGCTCCTTTTCTCCAGGCTAAACACCCCCAGCTCCCTGGACTTGTGCTCTTGACCCTTTCCCACCTCTGTTGCCCTTCTCTGGACACAGTCCAGGCCCTCAATGTCTTTCTCATATTAAGGGTACAAAACTGAACACAAGATTCGAGGTGTGGCGTCACCAGTGCCCTGTGCAGAAGGACAATCCCTGCCCTGGTCCTGCTGCCACACTATTGCTGGTACAAGCCAGGGGCCATTGGCCTTCTTGGCCACCTGGGCACACTGCAATCAGGATGTGACAGCCTAGACAAAGTTAGAAAAAATTAAATGCAAATAATGAAACTAGATTCATGTGGTTCAGCCCTTTTCCTCTGCACTCTTCAGCATATTTGCAACACCACGGTGATGGCTGATAAGAAAACAGGGGGTCAAAGTGTCAAGAAAACAGGAGTTGTTTCCTTTCTATGAAATACAAAAAGCAACATCTCCCAGCTTTCTCATGGCTCAGCCCAACCCAGAGAGTGGCTAAACTTTATTCAGGTGCAGCTGAGAGGTGCTGCCTGCAAAACATCTGTACAACAACACATCACACCCATTAATACATTTCAAAGCCTGGGACACCTCTTTTTCCCTGGAAGCTTTTCTGCCTTGAGCAACAGCCCATGCACCATTTCCTTCACTCCAGGAAAAAAAAAAATAAACAAAACCAAACCACTTGTCAATAATTATCAATGCACTAGTTATGTCTTTGTAAGAAGAAGACCAATGCAAGATGAATTTGAGAACTGAAATTATTAACTGTACCAGATACCAATCATTATGGATACAATAGAAATACTGCTTTTACGGCACTTAATCTTTTCCCTTGTCTCTCCCACTGCAAAGTCCCTCTCTGCTCGACTATCTGTCTCAGATAATTTAGAAGATTACAGGAAACCTAGCAATTTTTCCCAGTTTCTCCAATTTGGGGGTTTTTAAAATTATTTATTTATAGTCTTAAAAATTACTTGGCCAAGAAGTTGTGATTTTTTCCAGCTGTGTTGGATGGTCTAGCAAAGATATTGCTTTGTCTCACTTATATCCAGTGGATTGATCTCCAGCACCAGCACTGCAGTTACAGAGGGGCAGTGGGATATGTTCCAGCTTGAATGACCAAAGCACTGACTAAAGGAGTCTTCTCCCACTTTCTGAAGTCTTCAAAACTATATGAAAACCTCCAGTACAATCACACACACAATTTTGGGACCAGGGAGGGTGCTCTAGCTGGGGGTCTGCACACAGGGGCATCCCGCAGCACTGAGCAATAAAGACTAAATAAATTAACAACTGTCAGCATTGCCACTACTTAATTATCCAGATGACCTTCAAATCCAGAGGCCAAAATTCTTGGTTTTCCTAGGAAACAGAAATCATTTCTGCACAGAGAATGGGTTTTCCCATGCCAAACCAGAGGCAAATCCCACCTTTTCACTGGCATTCTCTCATCTTCTGTTTTCCTTGGGAGGGCCAATTTGCCCTGACTCACACACACAGCTCCACAAACACGCCCAGGTACAAGGTGCTGATCTGCTCACATGCAAAGAAAGGAAAGATCCCCAAAGCCTAAAGGTGCATTTTAGAGTGATTCTCCCAGCACGGAAGCTGGAATTTTATGTTCCCCTTTTAAATATTTGAGTATCATATAATACAACAATAGTGCATAAATACATATATCAGAGAAATAAAAACAAAAAACCTCAATAAACTACTGGCCCTAATGTTTAAATCTCAGGGAGTTAGCTCCTGACTTAGGGAGATTGGCTTTGAGGACATCTTCAGTCAAACTTTTTTCTCTTGGTCATCTGCATGGGGGGGGATATCCCTTCCAACATCCAGCTTCAGTTTCTGAATTAACAGTCTGTGTAACACTTCTTGTATAGTTTGTGAAGCCTTTTAATGACAATTTAGGCATTAAGTTCCTGCTTTAGGAATGACTTAGCCATTGTCCCTAGCCCTTAACTCACTGGGAGCTATGAGGAGTCATCAGGTGAGAAGTCACAAGCCATGGCATTCAAGGCTCTGCTTCCCACTGCTACCTTTGCCTCAAACATTGAGGTGGCTTTTATGGCTACAAAAGGAAAACCAGCAGGATTCAATTCCACCATTTATTACCTGAAGCAAGTCATTCCTTTGTATATCCTGCTAATAACATTTTTTAAACCTTTAGTGTGAAGCCAAAGAGGGCAAAGTAGAGTGCACAACTGCAGCAGCTGTGGCAGGAAAAAAAAATTCTCAAACTGCCACCCTCCTTTTCCTTTTAATTTGGATTGGTATTGACCTGCTAAGGAGAAATGTGTCTACTGACAAAGCACTGGCCTTCTCTGGAAAAATGGCATCACAGCCTTTCAATTCTTTGAAATTTTCCTCATCACGAATATTAACAAATGAGTACATATTTTACAAAGAAATACTGATTTCTTAACAACAGCTGTAAAGCAGCCAAAAACCCTTGGAAGAAAAACAGTAACTGCATTTTAAGCCATAAAAAAGCAACTAAATAAACCAGGAACTGCAGGATTCATGGCAAGACCAACTCCCTTGTTCCATACATACTTTTACCCATTTCTGATATTATTTCCCATTGAATAATATTGACTTAACAAGGTGGCAAATACAGAAGCAAAATGTTATTCATACTCACATTCATATCCCATATTTTCACCAGTGCCTATCTAAAGCACTACACAACTTTTATTAAGTAGCCATCCATTCTGGACCCTTGAGAAGAGAGTGAGTTTAAGAAAACATTCTCAAAAGTGAACTCATTCTGGGAGACAGCTGCAAATTTGGTTGCCCACTTTCTCGTATTGCACGTAGGTGTGGGTGTGTTTCTGAACTTCACATCTTCCATCTCTGAGGTTTGTTTTCTTATTTGCAGTTGTTGTGGCAAAGAAGCACTGAAGAAATTACTTTGACACTTCATTTGCGAGGCCTGAGGTCTGTGGTCATTCTCATCTTTAGCACCAAACCTTTGCAAATTCAGTATTGTCCTTGTCTCTGTTGGGTGCACCTTTTCACGTGTCTCCGGGACTAAGGGGCACCAGACAGGCTGCTACAATTTTGCCTGATTTTGGTCCCCAACCCCACTGTGAAGCTGAAAGGATGCAATGGAGTGGGAGAAGCCCTGCATGTACCAGGGATGAGGTCAGTTATACACCTAGGGAAGGGATGGATCCCTTCATGAAGCTCCTTTGTGTTTATAATTAAAATACTTTAATATGGCAGTAACTGAAATGCCAAAGGGCCAAGAGTGACATTAAATCTGACAGCGACTTCAGCAAATCTACACTTCCTCAAAACACAAACTGGATCAGATTTTAGCTTCGCTTTTTGACAGAGTCAAATCTAAGATCTGCACATTGACCCTACACGTTCAACACCTTCTTGGGGAGCTGGAAGAGATGGTGCCTTCAGGGCCCTACTACTTTCAGTGTAAAGCCAGGATCTGAGCATACTGATTTGCATCTGAGATGACTTTTGTTTATGGTGTGCATTCATTTACCCATCTTCACCAGAGTTTCACCCCTCAGCCCCACAGTGATGGACGCAAGTCCCCAGTAACCCCACCTGAACAGCCTTGGGAAGGTGTCATCTCCTGCACACCACAGTCAGTTCAAGTACCAGTGGTTTGTGTTTTCCTGTATCTTGGTTGTCACACTGCAGATGACCTAAATTATTTCTCTCTATTTTAAATTTTCTCCAGATGGTGAGACCTGATACAGGCAGGTGTCTCTGAGCAGGAGGACATGGCCTCATCCACGAGTGGAGGATCCTCTTTCCATCCTTCACCACAGGTGCTGCTGGCACAGGGTGGGTGCTAGGTCTGTCCCTCTGTGCCACACACACCTGGCTCTGTAAATCCACTATAATCAGGTGATGCTGTAGTACATCAACACATTATCTCTTGGTATTTTCTGGCATGGAGGAGCTCATGAGCTGCTCCAGGGTAGATGCCCACAATAAAATGCCAGTCTTGACATGACCATTCCCAGAAAAACATACTTTACAAACAAAAGCAGTGCACAGAAAGAAATAAAAATGTCCCTGTGCCCTGCAAAATGGAACAATCAAAATGAGTTCCTGGTTGGAAACTTATGAACGTAGCAACTGGGGGGATCCTCTTGGTCAGGCGGAGACAGGGAGGTTTAAAACAGCACGTACCAAACCTTCCCTTGTTGGCAAGGAAAGGGGTTGCACAAGTTCTTCATAAACATCTTTATCTGCAGTCATTAGGCAGCAATCCTAAACACTGAATGTATTCTTCCCATCATTTCACAATAGGTTTTTTTCTGGTTTCTAGGAACTGTTTTTGAGGACTGCCACTCAGCATCTGAGAAAAATGTGTGGCCATGGTACACAGTCAATTCTTCTTCTTGGGCATTGCCCAATTGCAGAAATACAAAATATCATGTCACCATGTACTCTCCTTTTCTCTAACACTTTCTATCCAATACCTATAAGCACATTACAAACATGAGTGATTTTACTATGATTTTAAAGATCCCTACGCAGAAGGAAAAACTGTTTCTGTGCAGAACATAAGGAAAAGAGGATTGAATGTAAGGAAAAGAAGATTGAAGGGGCAGCATGAAGAGAGGCACAGGCATCTTCCTTAATGCCCAATACAATGCCTTATGAAATCCCAATCCTATCTTTATCTAGTACTTTGAATTAATGTCTTCCAGACAAATAAAAAATACTGAGAACAAAAACAGGGCAGAGGGGAAAGTACAAAAAAAGATGGAACAAAAATGCCATTTTAAACTACTGGCCCCAACTCAGCATGGGACCGTTTTCTATGGCAAGGAGCAAGTCAAGCAAATTCCTCATTGAATTGGTATTTTCTACAGCTCCCCAAAAGCTGTGAATTTTGCAGCTCTTTAAAACAGAGGGTGAGATCCCTGCCAGCACTGCTCCAAATCCCTGGACAGTGCAGGAATTGCTGCTCCACACACGGCAACCGATCAGCGAAGGGACAGAAGCACAGGCTGGATTTTCAGTCCCGACTTTAAGATCCAGCTGCCAAGTGGCATTGCAAAGACAGGCAACTGGAGATTTCTCATACTTTCTTTGGCTTATTCTCCTGGTGTGTTCATCTTAACAGAAATCAGCTGTTTTCCTCACTTTTACAGTACTTGCAGAAGAGACTTTAACATCTGGCCTGGCTATTATTAAAAGATCAGAGCATCCTGCTCTTTTAGGAGAGCACCACTACTAGTAATAAATGGACAAAGATCCTTTACATCCAGGTTTCCTGAGGTCTGTCTGGATTATTTGGGCTTTTCATCCCTTCTGCTGCAGCCTGTCCTTCCTATTTCCTCATGTTTGCCAACCAGCCCCACACATCCTGGCACAGGGATAAAAATTGTGTTTTCCTGGAAGAAGCTGTCTCAGAGCGTTTGGATGTAGCATCATTTTCAGCTACCAAGGACTTCCTTGGAAATCAAAAAGTAAACAAGATGTGGGGGGTTGGGCAGCTGCCTTAGTGTTTATGCTTTGATTTTATATTTAATAGTGCCCTAAAGTCACAGCCTGGAGGAATAATCACAGCACCTTCCAGTACCTAAAGGGGCTCTCAGAGAGCTGGAGAGGGACTTTGGACAAGGGCATGGAGTGACAGGACAAGGGGTAATGGCTTCACACTGCCAGAGGGCGGTGTTAGATGGGATATTAAGAACAGATTCTTTGCTGTGGAATAAGATGATCTTTAAGGTCTCTTCCAACCTGAACCATTCTGTGATTCTATGAATACACCTGAAGGGGAAAGGACAGGTCAACTAAGCACTGGAGCCCTATAGATGTGCAACAAGGTTTGAAACCCTTATTGCACCTTGTATGCCCAAAGTCAGAGGCAGGAACAAACCAAAACCCTAATGCAGATGCTGGGGAAAAAGTCATCAACTGCACTTTGGAAGGTTGGAGGTGGATATCAGGAGAAGCTTCGGGATAGAATGCTCCACTGAAGCCCTGGCTTTATCTCCACCTTTAGAAGATACCAAGACTTGCTGGGCACAGCCCTGCTGAGAGGATCTGGTGGCTGTGGTCCTGTATTGAGCCTCTCTTGAGCCAGGAGACCAATGGCGACTCCTTCACTTCACTCAACCAGCACTTCAGTGACCCTTCATTGACTACACCCACATTTAAGGGTAGGAAAACACTGCGTCCAAAACCGCCGGACTATTAATAGAGGGACTTCGACTGATCTCTCCTGGCGTAACCACCATCTGAATTTGGCCTCGTGGCAAACATTAATCACTGGCAAGTTGCTGCAGCGTATCAAAGTTAACATGGGTTGTTTGCTTTTCCCTAAGTGTTGGGACATCCCACAAGATCCAGCTGCTCATCCCGAGCGAGCTGCCGGGACGGAGCGGCCAAGGACTGCCTGCACGGATTGCAGAGATCTCTGCTTTTCTTCCTGCCCCACTGCAAATCCTGGCTAAATATGTTGAGGCAGCACAACTTGACCCTAGCTCCACATTGTTATTTGACCAGATCAGCATTCTGGAAACTGGGTCATTTTTTCTAAAGTTGTGGTTTAGAAATGTGCTGTTTCAAAGGACACTATCCAATAGTGTGAGACCAAACACTGGATCTGTAGTAAAAAAAGCTAAACAACAACAACAGCAACAACCAAAGTTCAAAGCTCTTTGTAAACACGGAGCCCATAGGACATCCTGACAAAGTAGGGAAATATCAAATTCCCTGATCCATATTTAGGGAAACCGAGGCATTAAAAGAGGAGTCCCAAGCTGTCTAGAGAATCACAGATGATGCTGAAATTTCTCAGCTATGGAAGTAAAACTAATTTGTCTCATATTTGGAAGTTCTTACAAATATACCTATAGGGATTTTTTAAACTCTCACACAACTGGAGTAGGAAAATTCATGTCTGCTTGTTACACAGTCAACATTTGAAATGCAGCTTGCATCTACACTAAGTAACATATGCAATAAATGTGCACAGGAGTAGCAGGGCAGGCCCGAGAACTTCAATTTTAAATTATGTTGTATGTCCCAAATTATTTGTTTGCACTGCATCAGATCACCAGAAGATTTTGGAAGTTTGGGCTTTGCTCTCTTTCTATCTCATGGTCATGTCTGTTACTGGCACCAACAGTTTCGTATTCCCAGAGGCATAAATGCTGAGATTCCCCCCTCCAAAGCCATACAATTATCACACAGAGTCCTCATGGGAACATCTCCACACATCCCAGACTGACATTGCACCAGTAGATCTAAAGGGAAAAGATAATCACAGAAGGCCCAAGCTAAATATTTAATTTCTTGCTTTAAGCTTGTACTAAAACTTTTCTTCAAGATGTTGAGTAGAAATGCTCAATGTGCTCCCAGTATTTTATCTGTCACAGTTGTCCCCATCACCTGTCCAAGGATTATGGATTTCTAACAGATTTGTTTATAATTTTTAACCCATCCAGCAAATGTTTCTGGTGAAAAACATTTTTGGGCTGTCCTCTGCAAGCATTCATCCAAGTGGTGAGTGCCTGAGCTGGACACCCTCACTGCACCCCTATCCAATAAATGATCTAGTGTGACCCCCCACATGCTGCAGAACATTGGTCATCTGTGAGAGGCTGCCCAAGGGAGGGATTTCACCCCCAAACATCAGTACATTTCCTCCTGACCATGCAGAAGGTAAGTAGGCAGTTCATGTCAATCCTTGGATATATAACTGAGGTTATTTCCTTCTTTTCCCCAATAAACAGCTTGATGAATGTTTTATTTGGTGTCAGAACAGGGCTTGGTGCTGAACCATAAAGTCAGACCCCCACCTCTCCCAAAGAGCTTGTTTTAGGCACAAAAAAGGCTGATTTAGGCCTGTGGCTGCTCTGAGCCCTTCCAGTGTTGCTCACAGCCACAGGAAATTAAAAAGTTAAAACAGAGGCCAGCAGGAAGAGGCAGTGTAGGACTGCATGGGACCGGCAAGACCAGACTCCCGTGATCCAGAGCTGGTGTTCAACCCTCACAACCCAAACCCAAGAAGCTATTTATTGACACCAAAAGATGGGGAAAACAACAGTCACCACCCCTTGCAGGAAACGTATCTAATTCTTGTCTCCTAAAGTAGTTTGAGTTTTATCTACCCCCACCACTCCACATGTCTCTGTACAGGGCTGTCCTCCATGTTCACCAGTGGTGGTCACTTTGCCTCCAGATTTTTTTGGAGATTTTTTTGCTAAGACAAAAGAGTTGCCTTCTTAAGCTGCAGGGTAAATGAATCAAAAAATCAAAAACAACATCCCCAGCATGAAGTTCAGTGGGAACTACGGTGCTGAATCAGAGGGATGGTTTGGCTCTATCAGCCCTTGTGCTGACCATGTCTGCTGTAGATATCCCAGAGAAATGTGCAGAAACCAACAAAAAATGATCTTTAAGGTCTCTTTCAACCCAAACCATTCTATGATTATATGAAAAGAGAGATCACTGTAACCCCTCAATAACCTGCCTACGTATGAATTTAATCTCGTCCAACCTCTTTATTCAGTTTTCATTTAGCTGAATACGTGTTCTCCATACAGTCACACAAGCAGTTTTTATCTCAGACAACAACCTGTAGCAGGCAGCTCCCAGCCTGCCTGACAGGACCATGGGATAATTTGGAAAGGACTGTGGGAGGTCTTCAGATCAACCTCCTGCTCAAGCAGCCTCAACTTGGAGGTCAGACCAGGTTGTTCCATGTTTTACCAGTTGGGTCCTGTAAATCTCCAGAACAGAAGTGCCACAATCTCCCATGTCCCCTGTTCCAGCACTTCACCAGATAAAATGTAGAAAAATTTTTTATTTCCATTGATGAGAATCTGGATTAAGTGACCACGAAGGCAAGACTATAATGAGGGTCCCTTTGGGCTCTGAGTAGCTGAGATGGGTTAATCTGCGTGCCAGAGGGCAGCAGAAATTCTTAGCACTAGTGCTTGTAGCAAGAGTCCCTCACAAAACAATTTCTATAGTAACTACACCACAGAGCATTGGTTGGTTTGCTTGGTTCCTCACTCTTGGATCAAGCTTCCCTACAATCAGGACTCTGCTTATGAGCTGGAGTGAAAGAGCCCTCAAGCTTTAACCACCGCACAAGAAATGTGTAGGTCCATGGTAAAGCCAACAAGAGCTCACAAAATCAGTATTGGTGACATTTAAACTTCGGAGTCAAAGGTTTCTCAAAACTATCAGAACCTCACACCTCTCTGTGCTACTATTTCACAGACTCAAGAAATAGCTGAAAAGGATAAGAACTTACTATGAAACCAGGCACAAGCTTGCAAACAACTCCTGTCCTCTCCTCCTGCAGACAGCCTTGGGTGAACTTAACCTCACCTTAGTTAGCTGCATCTCCTCCTACACCTGACACTAAGCTGGAGGAAAAATAGCCTCCTCTCTCAGTCCCCTCCCAATTCATATATCTTTTGCTGCTTCAAAACTATTCTCGCCTCAGGCCATGCAAATCACAAGATTATCTGTAACTGCATTCCTCAGGTCTGACCAGGAAGAGGTGGGGATAGCTCAACCCCCATCATGGAAAAGCATCATAAATCCCAATCCCTCCTTCCCAATTTAGAAATCTATCCCAGTTTTCCCTGGGAATGTCCCGGCTAAAGCCAGTTGTTCGGTTCCAGAGTTAACGACAGAGCAAGATGATCAGAACAGTTTGCACTCTAAGAAACACGGGTTTCAATAGTTTGCAGACTCAGGAAAAGAAGAGACATTTGAGATCAGGTTTAGAAGGTGTCTTTCACCAAACAAGGGCCTGGAAACTTGCTTTTTATACTTAGTTGAAAACTCAAGTGTTGCAGAAATTGATGGGTCAGCCACAGATGGGCTGGTCCCACGTCCTACCATGTGCTCGCTTTACCCTGCCTGATGCCAAGAGTAGACAAGGAAGAAAAAGAAGCATAGAAGAACATTAACAAAAAAAAAGCCATTTTATTGAAAATGAAATTAAAACTTCAAATTAATATTACAATCATGAGAAAATGCCAAACAATTCAATTTACAGTTGCAACATACAATACAAATAGTCCCTTTGAAGTTGAAGTAAACTGATCCACAATCATTGTCTGTGGCATAAAGCAGAGTGTGTTTGTACAATATGTGCATGAAAAGCAAATCTTGGGTGACAGCATTTGAAAAAATAAAAAATTAAAGCTTGTATTTACACAAAATGCTACAAATATTTTGTTCCAGCAGAAATTCAAGATTGGTAAAGCATATTTAACAACAAAAAAATTGGAATGTCACTCATATTACCTAAAGTTACTGTAAAAGTATGGTTTTGGCTGATATACTTAAAAGTACTGCATTAAAAAAAAGCAAAGAGTTATCTGTAAACATGGAAGTAAACAAACATCTAAAAAAAGTTCTCAGAAAATGTTAAACTGAAATGCATTCTATTCAAAAACAACAAGAAATTCAGGGGGGCAGAGAATGGGGTTTCTTTGAGCTCATGGCTGATCCAGGTTTAATTATTGCTTTTGCTCATGGCTTGCTGCTGCTGCAGCCCAGCACAGGGCTGAGCCTTGCTTTGCTCAGGGTGAAAGTGCAAAATTCTCCCCACTCCAGATGATACCTGTGGAAACTGGTAAATCTTTGCTCAGGGGACTGCTGGCAACAAAGGTTCAATGCTAAGAAAGACACAGCAGCTGGGCTTTTAAAGGAAATTATAAACACCATATGAATGATGCTGTCGGGTAAATAATTTGCTTTACTCTTCTGTCCCGACCCACTGCACCCGATCTGGTCACCCTTAGGAGGAGGGAGAGGAGGATTTAATCCTCCATTCAGCAAAAGGGACATTGTGCCTGTTGTGCTGGAAGTGAGTCTTTGGTAGGATAAGAGAGCTGGAAGGTAAAAAAGGCTATTTTTTTTCTTTAAATCTATGACCGGTGCTGAAGATTGCCACTGCCCGAAGGGAAGGGCTGTCGTACCTTTGAGAAAACTCCGTTCTGCAATGCCAAGCACTTCACAAAAGCTCAGATAAATGGATATGATTCACTACATAGCACCGGTTGGGTCTGCATATCTGATTCAAGAGCACTTCCAAGTGAACTCAAAAGCATTTTCCAAAAGCTTTGATGAGCATCTCTGCCTCAGCCTGTACGACTTCCTCCATGACCAGCCTGATGTACTGGGACAGATTTTCCAAAGGCACCAGGAGGGTTCAGGAGCATGGGGGTCTACTGAAAGCCAAGGGGCTGGTGCTCCTCTGTCCACAGGTACTTAGAAAATCCTTTCCTTCCTATCTCAAGCAGGCAGAGCCAGGTCAGACGAGGGCATGGATCGACTGGATCAGGCACGCGCGCCTCGACTGGGCGGAGAAAACGTTTTCAACGTTTGTCCCTAAAGGTCCAGTTGAAAAACCGTGGGGACACAAACAGAGTCCTGTCGGTATTGGGCAAAACAAAAGTCTGGTCTGTGCTGGATTTATCCAGAAACAAAAACCAAGTGCTTGAATTTTACAACAAAGTCTTAAGGAAAAAAAAAAAAAGAAAATCTGGGTTGCTGCCTGCAGCCACTCTTAACAACATTTCAACACAAAAGCACCCTAAAAATTACTTAATATGCATACAGTAAACCTTAAAAAGCCCTTCTCAGCAATAACAAATAATGTACAAATATAGTACCTTTTATTAAATAGGAAACAGCTTGCACTGGCAGTACATCTCTTTTTCTCTTGCTTACTAAACAAAAAACAAAACTGAAATGTGTAACCAGACACTGGCTTTTTAAGTGCTGCTGAGACTAACAAACGTTACTTTACAGTTACAAATAAATGGACAGTGGTATGCTTCAAGCTACCACAAACCAACAATAAATAGAATCAATTACAGCTTCCATCTTTGAAGGAAAACTAAGTATTAGAAGAAAAACAAAGTGTCTTACTTATACTTTAAGCATACTTGGTATACAACCTTTAGAAGGCAAAGACTTTATTAATTTATTATTTTTAAGAGCACGTCATCACGCAGATTGGAGAGAAGTACCATGCTAATGGCAGCTCGTTTAACAGCTTCGCTGTTAACGAGCAGTGATGGTGGTGTCCGGCTCTGTGTGGCTGTGCCCAGCGTTGATTTACTGCCATGCTTTGGAGGTAGCCAAAGATCACCCAAGAAGCAGTTTGGAGGAGGCTGCGGACAGCAGTGACTGAGGGAATGGAAGGAAGGAGCTTTGGCCAAGCCCATAGGCACGTGCTGAACGTCCCACTAAGCCAGGCTTAACACCTGCCTGGGGAGAGTGTGGAGAGGATGGCTCAGCTCCCACCACATCCAGCCGATGCCATGTCACCTCCCTGCTTGCCATGGCAGCTCCGGGCTGGGCAGAACTGGGGCCTCTCTGTGGGGTAGTTTGGCCACAGACAGGTTGGGGTTTGGGTGCAACCTGCTCTCCTTGTATCACACCTGGGAGCCCCAGGGTGGCTTTGAAGGTGAGGTTATGTCTTCAGCATGGGCAGAGGTGAGTTTTGCTGCCCTTGTGCTTGTCCCTCTAACACAGCAACAGCCACATCAGCTTCAGAGCCACCACAGCATCCGCACAGCTCCCGCATTTAATGCTAACGGGTGGTGACTCGCTACCAGGCAGTTTCTGTCTCAAGTTTGAAACCTTTTTATTCCACCGAGTGGGCTGAAATTGCAAGGGGAGGGGAAAATGTTTCACCATTTCTCCCTTAATCCCATTTCTGAGATATTTAACAAGTCATCATTTGCAAAATATGGGCTTTGAAACGGTTTTGATTTTTCTTTGGGAAAAAAAAAACCCTGTCGACATCTAAATTATGCTGTCAAAATAGACCATTTTAAAAATGAATCTTTTCAAATTTTGAAGTTCTGAGAAAAATCCTTGGAGAAGAAGAAATTAGGGGAAGGGTGGAAAGTATTTCATCCTTCCTACCATTTTTCCAGTGTCTCCACAACTACTGATTAAAAGGCAAGACTGTGTTGAAGGCAACCAGACAGCTAATAAAAATATTTTAAACACAATATTTCCTTCATAAGTTATATAAAAAGATCCTACATCCAAAATCATTTGATGTGGATGCATTTGGGTTGGGTTTGTTGTTTTTAAGTCACATTGTAAACTGGTTCACACTGGAACTGCTTTTCAGAGTTGGGTAAAGGTCTGAGGTTTACACTATTGCAGAAATGTAAAAAGTAAAAAAAACAAAACAAAACAAAACAAAAAACATTAATAGAGACCGAAGTCAATATATCATTACATTAAGAAACGTTTAAAGGGTCCAGATGTCATTAAATAATTATAAATATTCTTTTAAAGTTATATGATGATTCATGTTAGCAAGCAACCTCAAATTTTACACATTTATAATTTAAAAAAAATTAAAAAAGAACATAGCCGAACACAAATACTATGCATACCATTTTGACTCTAGTAATATATATTGCCATTCTCATATTTTGCATAAGTAATAACATTTTGTTTTTTTGTTTTTCAAGGTTTTGGTTGTTATTTTTGGTTTTTGGCTAATCGAAGGCAAAACGAACGGATACAAAAGCAAAAAGAAAACCCCAGGGTTGGCTCACCTAACTTGAAAACTCATTCTTATTAAGTACCCAAAAACAAACCAAAAAAGCAATGAACACAGAGAAATTTCAACCATTATCCACAGCAAGGCTCGGACAGAGTTTTTTGGGACAGCTGTTTTCGTCTGAATGGATCATAGCAAAATGGAAGCAACTTTCTCTTTGCTTTCCTTTTTATGTGCACCAATACAAACCAGGTGAATTGCACTACAGGTGTGGAGAGGGTCCCATACGTTGTATGATTGCAACTGTATCTGGAGTTCATGGTTAATTTTGGTTTTTTATTAAAATAAAAGGGAATGCAGCCTTTGCCTTGCATCACCATGTTTCTCCTGATAGCTGGGGAGTCCGTTCTCTCCTCGTTGGCAAAAGTACTCACTAGCTATTACAAAACTCTAGGGGAAAAAAAAAAAANTAAAAAAAACCAGGGGAAAAAAAAAAAAAAAGAAAAAAAACACAAAAAAAAAAAAAAAAAAAAAAAAAAAAAAAAAGGAGGGGGTGATTTTTGTGTGTGTGTGTGTAGAAAGTATATTTTAAATATCAAACAAGGTAAAATGGTTCCAAGGGGAAAAAAAAGAAAATATGTGCTTTGATCCACATAATCTGAAACATGGGTTATGGTGTGTTGGTAACTTTTGTATTATTTATGGCCATTATCATCCCATCTACACAGTTGCACATATTGGTAAAATCTGTTTTTTAAAAAAAAAATAAAACAAAAAACAGGCACTTCGTAGTTAGTCGACTGTTTGGTGGTTTGTTTTTTTTATTTTTTTGGCTTGCGGAGGTCAGGCCAGCTACGGAAGAAATCTCAGTACGGCCTCCAAACGGACTCATCCATCCTGCCACTAGAATTCAAGACGGTTGGGGAGCTGCTGTGGCTGCCATCCGCCTCCACCCCGTCACTCTGGGTGGGCAAGTTAGGGTTTAGCAGCGTGCTGCCGTTGGACGTGGTGGTGCACGGCGGGAGCATCCTGGAAGGGGAGCGGTCCCCTCCCGGCACCATGGGGAACTGGTATGATCCTGACGAAGTGCCATAGTAGAGATATGGAGTGCTGCTGGTCTGGAAAGGTCCACTTTGGTTTTGGGAAGAGCCGGGGTAGGGTGGTGGTAGGTAGGTGTGGTAGTGAGTGGTTGCGGACATACCCAGTGACATGCCTGAGGTGACTGGCGGTGTATAGGTAAAGGTGGCTGGATAGTGCATTCGTGGGTTGGAGAAGCGGCTCTCAGTGAGGGATGAAATGCTTGTGAACTGCCTGGGATCTGAAAATGGGCCCAGCTCTGAAGCACCTAAAAAATTATAACAAAAGACGGGGGAAAACAATTCTGTAAATACCATTTTTTTGTATCACGTGATGATAGAATTTTATTTTTCTAAGATAACCCACTTCTTTTGGCCCCCAAGAGAACAGCAGATCATATCAAGCAATACATTGCAAGGAACAGTGTCATACATCTGTCTTCTAGAAGCTCTGGGCCAAACTCATCCCTGGTCTAACTCCACTGATGCCAATGGAGGGAGCAGCATTGCCAACCTGAAGTGTTCAAAGGTCAGGAGTCAGGCTGGGAAAAAAAAAATCTCAAAAATCAAGAGATTGAAAAAGAGTCAAAAAAAGAAAGGGGAAAAAAAAGTCTAAAATCAAGAGAGTAAAAAAGAGCCAAAAAAAGAAAGGTGGACTTGGAGTTGATTTGCCTTCTGGTTTCAGAGTTTTGAGGGTTGTGTGTCTCTGGTTTTTTTCTAGAGCCTCTTGAGAAACTCAGGACTAGTTGCACAAGAAAGCTGAGATTCCCACCTCAGCACAGGCTGTCAGGAGCTAGGATTTCCAGAAAAGCAGAAATCAACTTGTAATAAAGCTCCAAGAGCTGGCAACATTGAGTTAACTGCACCACTGACACCAGGGGAGTTACACTGGGGGTGACTAAGACCCACTTTTTGCCTTAAATCAATTTATTTAGGTGAGAATCCACTCAGCTGCTTCCTTTGGCTGAAAAACACTTGTTTGCTCATCCCAAGGATGGACAAAGGGCATTGAGCTGACAGCAAAGATGCAGATTTTACTCTTCAGAGCAGTCAATGGAAAATTACAAGCCCAACACTCTTTTTGCCATTGAAAAAAATTTGTTTTCATATGTAGTCTCTACAGTCTGGTTGAAAAAAAAAAAGACCACACAGTTTATGACTACTGTGAACGCCTGGATGGTAACGCTGTGAATTGGAGTCTAACGCAAAACAGGGATGGGTAAACTCATTTTGCCTAATTTCTAATCCCACATCAAACACCCAAAGCTTTGGAGCAGAACTGGAAAGCAAACGTTAGCTTGGTGATGTGCTTAGGAGACTGTGGGATGGACAGAAGCAGAAGACAAAGATGGTGAAAGCTCGTACTGAGAGCCAGAAGAGTGGAAAACAAAGAGGGTGTGGGAAAAGGACAGGGGGGAAAGAGGGAAAGCCTAATGAAGAAGTACAGAGAAGGAGGAGGCAAATGCAATGGCCAGTATGCAGCAGACACGTACATAGATATTTATAGAGAGCTGGAAAGAGCAAGGTATAAATAGAGGGGGAAAATTATGAAATCAAATGGACCCTCCCTGCAATTCCCAGCTGACACCCCTACAGCTTTATAGGCCACCAGATCCAAGGGTTCACTCACCTCTTTGTCAGCCTGATGAACCTGACTTAACTAAAGGGAAAATATGGCATCTTCTAGATGCCAAACTGACATGCTAAACACTGAAACACTCTGTGTATCCTCAGTTTAAGATGAAGCAATGACTTTCCTTGCAGACAGGCTTTAGATTTGACCTGCTGACATTGCTGTGTAAAAGGAAGGTCTCTCCAGCCCTTGTGTTCCTGGTCCACTCTGCTACAAGCAACAGACTCAACAGCCCCTGCCACTCTGTGTGGCACATTTTGGGACTTAGAACACTATTCTTGCCTGTTCTCCCAGGTCAGTGAACTGGTGCCTGCAATGATATCTAAAAGCAGAAGCAGGGCAAAGCTCAGGCACAGCTTGGGTTCAGGCTGGAGGACCTGGGCCACACCCAGCCAAGCCTCCAAATCAGCCTGAAAGCTGGGGGTTATAATACTCCATCCCGAACAATATTGAGTACAGAGCTTTAAGTGGGCAGTAAAAGCCCATTCTAAACTCTGATGACAATGTGATTACTATTATCTTTATCTGGGACTGAATCAGTGACCTACGGGTGAATGGGTCTGTCTCCATCATCAGCCCCTCCAACCACAGCGCCCTGGAATGTAATATAACTTGTACCTTTACAGCAAACACTCTACTGCTTGATGCAACTTCTTTCATTCCCAACTGCAAACAATAGCCAGAGGCAATACCACCCAGATTCAAAGCTGTAATTTTGGAACACTATCCTTTATATTGTGAACAGGTCTGATATATATCTGGAAATATAAGGTTAGAACATAATTTCCCCAGCTGCTCAAAATACTGACTTTCAATCTGCTACTGCTTATTCTCTTTTCTTTTTTTTTTTTTTTTAATTTATTGTTATTGCAACTCTCCCAGGATGAACAGAGTTGCTCTTAGTTTACCCTGATAGAAGTCAAACAAGACTTTTACAATCAAAGGCAGAATTGATGTGAGTGTAAGGGTGTCGAAGAACATCGGTATTTTTGATTTCTTTACAACCAATACTTTTTTTCTTAATACAAAGCTCTCCACACAGTTTTACACATTAAAAGGCAATCTCCCTTTCAGAGCTAGATCCAAATATTATCTGCATGGGTGCTGCCAAGAGATCATGTCTGTGTGGAACGACTGGGAATGCGCACACCACACGTAGGCATTTCAAATGTGGGGCTCCAGACCTCCTTATGTACCCTAGTAAATCCACACTTGTTTGTTTTTACTGCTGCTTGTAAAGCACAATCTTATTTACCCAAAGGCCAAACAACCATAACCCTGTCTTATCTCACTCATGGCTGTGTCTGCACAGCTCCTGCACACTCACTTCTCCAACTCCCCTTTTGCCCAAGTGCCTTTTGTTGTCTCCATAACTCCCTGCACAGGGCTGTGATTTGTTCCCAGCCTTATTGGATCTCCAAAGTGTAAAGATATTTCTAAAGATCAGAAAAAGTTCTCTGAGATGCCTGTTCTAAACTCTCATTTCTAAGGGAAACTTACTAAAAAGTCAGGTCTAAACCTCAGCTTCTTGCCACCCTCACTGCTGTTCAATCTTGCTGATGCATTTTC
This sequence comes from Aleadryas rufinucha, assembly GCA_013397815.1. Lineage (NCBI taxonomy): Eukaryota > Metazoa > Chordata > Aves > Passeriformes > Aleadryas > Aleadryas rufinucha. The sequence continues at coordinate 216,030 of VZTH01000026.1, forward strand.
ACCCTCCTCCTCCTCCTCCTTTCTCTGTGCTACCTCCTTATGTTAAGGTTGATTTTGGTTCTAACTTGGAAACCCCAGATGCCTATTCATTTATACATGTTTACCTCTGTGCTTGGCTGGGAAGATAAACAGTTCTACTGGGTATGGCACCCATCCTTGTATATCTAGCTGTGCACAGTGATGTGGATCAGCAATATAGTAACATGACAGTGCAAGTATACAATTCATAATGTAATAATTATAATCATTTATTTATTCCTCTCCCCAGGAGGATTAAAGATTTATGCTAATTTTTGCTCCGTCAGAGCAAGAAAACCATTTGCATCTGTGAATTCCCACTCCCGTATAGCTTGTACTAAATGGGTGAAGCACAGACCCTCCACCCTGCATCGTAGCCACCACATTGCAAAACAACACTTGTACAAAGAGAAGAGACTTTATTTTGTGCCACCAGAAAGAGAGACACGGCAAAGAGCACAGCAAGTGGTCTTGTCCCACATAGTCTCATCAGCTGACTGGGCTTAATAACAACAAAAAAAAATTAGAAAAAGGTGTATTTTTGAAAAAAACCCAAACACTTTACATCTGAATGAGTCCAGGTTAAATTATTTTTAAATTTTCCAGGTGGATTCCTCCCTAACGTAGCCCAGCACTCCAGTTTTTTGAGAGCTATACGTTTAGAACAGAAAAATGGTCATGTTAATATGCCAATATATATGCTAACATCCCAGATTCAAAAATACTGCTCCAGTGTGTTTCATATTTAGAATAAGAACAATTAAAATTCCATGTGGTTTCACTTATTTTGATGCAGGAGCCTCATTAAAAACCCTGGACCTGGGCATTTGCCAGCAGCCAGCTCAAATGGTTTTGCATTCACGCTTAAAACCCAATTTTACCTGTTGCAGCTCTGCAGCTCCACCATTCACAGCTGCATGTGTGCCATGGTCATTTCTCTTTCGCAGTTTACAGATGCCAGCTAGTGCCAATTAATGCTCAGGTCTCAATTAATAAGCTGTGCTTGTGGTTTGCAGAAAATCAGGCAACAAATTTCTGTCAGGTTTACAGCACTTTGGCCAATTGTTCCCAATTATTAAAGATCATAATGTACTGTGGACAGATTAACTCCTTGTGGGTACAGCAAGCTGACATCTACTTTAAAGAGTTACAGGACATTTTTATAACTTAGAAATATTACAATTTGTTTTGTTATTTAATGTTATAAGGTAACTAACAAAAAAAGTCTCCTTGGCTTATTGCATATGTTACATAGGGAAATTTCTAGCCCATCAAGTCAATGCAGAATTGTTTGGTGCATTAAACCAGAGTGATGCTGTATTCACTGAACAGTCTGTCTCAAGGAGATTCAGCAACATACAGTTAAATTTCTTTACCAGTAGCTAAATGATTCCCTTGTGTTTTAGGGAACTTCAGCACTAAGACATTTGCTGAAGTAGAAACTAGATTTTGTGGGGTTTTGTTCAACAGTTCAATTCAGGCTGGGACATTGTACTAATTGACCTATTAAAATTTTTTTTCCTTCCCCAACATCTACGTCTCCGAATTATAAGTGCAGCCTGGATTACTTACAGCTGATAATATCGCCTTGGATGAAACATGCCCCACACTTCACATGATGAGACGACTTCAGTCTCTTACAGCTTTGCCAAACTTTAAATGTTCTGGCTGAAATTGTCCATGCTGGGCGTCTGTCTCAGGCTAAATTTTGATTTATGCATTTATTTGTTTTTAAAATTTCAGCTGAAACTCTTCTGCTGGGAAAAATATATTGTTTTACCAATCTTAAACTCCGAGGAGCCTTCCTTTGAAAAGCTGTACCAGTTCCATGCTTTGAAGTAAGGACTTGAACTTTGGAATAGGAGTGGCTTTTGTGTGAGAGATGTTGCCATGAAAATCCAGCCAAATATGAACAAATCATAAGCACTCTGACTAAAAATGGGCAGAAGAGTCTGTGCCCCTACGAAGACACTTGTCTAGAGACTAGAATGAAATCCAGGAGTCAGAAATGCTACCATTTTTTGTGCAAACATTGCTGAAACACAGGGACATTGCCACCTGTCCCCATGCCAGCCTAATAAAGGATCAGTCCATTGATGGCTCCATTCTTTGGGATGGCAGAGCCTGAGTGAGAGGATACCGTGTGGGTTTTCGTATAATATTGCAAAGTAAAATTTGGGAAGGTGGGGTTATTTGGGGTTTGCTTTTTTTGTAGAAATCTGAGAAACTATAAACACAACCAGAGGCAAACAAAGGGATATTATTAAGGTTACCATGTGAAGAGTGAGAAAATTTGGAAACACCAGCATTCAAGTTACTTCTCCAAATGCACTGTGACAAAGCATTCAGCTACACAAGATGCTATTCCTTTCTTATTAACCTGCCCAAGCTGGCCACCTCTGGAGATGATCCGAGTTGAGGAACAGAGAAGACCGTTGTCTATATATCCCCCAGGTCCACTGCCCCAAGAAATCAGAAGGGGTGAAGTGAACAAGGCGAGAGAGACCCAATTATTTCCTGAGTTAACTGTATTTTATATGTGTTGCTGCCACATGGCTCCTACATGACTCAGTTGAAATGTCTCCAAATCCCATTTTCACTTCCCTCATTTTCTGTGTGCAGCAAAGATGTTGGCTTCTGATTCGCACGTGCGCTAAATATTCCCAGCTGCAGCTGAAGCCAATGGGATCACAGGTCTGAACATAAGGCCACAGACAGAACAGAAATTGTGCTGTAGGTGACACAGAGAGGGTGCACTGAATGACATAAGGCCTTAGGGTCAGTCTCATTTCTCTTTCTAAAACGGGTCCTTTTTTTCTTGGGAACATTGCATTGCAGTGAACTGCGCACAAATGCTATGGCAGAAATATTAGAGCAAAGCCAAGCAAGAAATTAAGGATTCCTTCTTCAGAGCAGCACTTAATGCTCTGCAATAAGCAAGGCCTGAGGAAATGCAAAGAACAAGAAGCAAACAAAATATTGAAGAGGTGCTCATTAAGTTAGCACTGTCCATCCTGTGCACTGAATGAGACAGGAATCCCGTGGGAAAAGTATCATGTGATCCTGTAATTAAAATTTGTAATATAATGCATAAGCAGAATGAGGCTGATTTAAAGTTGCACAGGCAATGTAAGTACTGAGATTTTCTAATTTCTGAGCTCCTGGTTTTGCCAGTCTTAAGGATTCTTTGCAGTGTGTTTTAATGGGGGAGTGATTATTTTCTAGCTGTATCTCTTTGAGTTTCCCCCCAGAATCTTTCTGTATCAGGGGGGCAGTGTTACTTTGTTCTTCATTTTGTTAAATTCTTGTTCCCTGTGTCGGCTAATAAGTGTTTATTGAATCACACACAGCATGATCTTTCTGCTTTCTTCCAGGCAAGCCTTTGGCTGCCCAAAGCTGCTGTACCACCTTCCCTCTGGATGCCACTGTAGAATTGAGCCTGGGACTGCAATTCCTAGGGATCCCAAAACACCTCCTCCTGTATCTAATCCTCACTGTAGCTGTTAGGTCCTGACCCCACAAACCTACGCTGGTGCTGGTTCTCAGCTTCGTGCCGGACCTCAGGGAGATTCCTCCCACACATCCAGCAGAGAGTGTCTACGTGCTGGGAGGGCGAGGGCCATGCAGCACCGCAGAAATAATGCACCGGGCTTCTCCCTCTCTGGTTTACTTTCCGGGTCAGCATGTATCATCTGGATGTTTAGAACCATTTATCATAGGTAATGGTATGTCTTTAAATGGTCTTTTCCCTCCCTTCAGTTCAGGAGGGAAAAAAAAAGGAAAAAAAGCATTTGACTTTTTTTTTTTTCCTCAATTTCTCCCCCCAGCTCACCCCAAGAAGGTCTCCCAGCAAACAATAGCTGCAGAAAAGGCGTGAACTGGCCCCCCCTCCTCTTTTCTTCACCTCAACAAGGTGTTAACTTCAAGGCCTAGCTGGGACCATTTAAACTGCAACATTATTAAGCACAGCAGTCTCACAAAAGTCGGAGGGAGGAAGGAACACTTTAACCCTTTCAGAGCCTCACACACAACAGGCAAGACCCTAATTCCAGTGCATCCCTTCTCATAGAACCTCAGTACCCCAGTTCACACGGTAAACTGCACATTGGTGCCTCCCGGTATTTAGGTAACAGGTCTTTGGCACCTAAAATACCACGGATTAATTTGCAGATAGATGTTTTCACTGAATTTATGGCACTGCACCTAAGCCCTTTGCTGGAAGAAACACCCCATAAATAACATAGTTAGCAGCGACCATTAAAGTACCACTCCTGCAAATAAAGGAGAGCGTTTCTCAAGCAGAGATGTTATATTGCTTAACAGCAAAATTGGAGTCTCTTTACATTTCTTGAGCCCGGGCTCTGTCATTACCTGTCCTGCTCCCTCAGTCGGACTTTTCTGCTGGATTAAGCTGCTTTCCTTAAGGCACTGAGGTTTTGCTGGGTGACACTACACACTGAAACACAGGTGGCTGCTCACTGCACCCCCAGAGATAGCTCATCTAAAATTTAGGGAACATCAATAGGTAGAAAAATGTAACAACCAACCCCTCCTAGATGGACTGTTGGGAGCAGAAATTAAGCTGTGGAAGCTTCAGCCATCACAGTCTCATTTGTAGACGTTGCCTCACTTATACAGGATTCATAAACTTTCCTAATAAGAACCACAGGAGGGGGACAAATGGTCACAGAAATTACAGAAATAGGTCCTAGGCTGGTGGTTATGACCTGCCACCCGTGGATGCCTGTTGACCTGGTGTGATGGGGAGCCTCTGAACTTCCCAGCCTTTGCTATCTCATCTCAGTGACTCCCGTCTGGAGCTGTCACGGGTGATTTGGGTGGAAAGGAACTGGCAGTGTATCAAAAGCCCCCTGCTTGTTTAAAGTCTCAGGCCATCTACGAGCTACATTGGAACCAAAAAGTAAATAAAGTTTCCTGGAAATAAGTCCAGGAGCTCTGCAACACCGCATGGCACAAACACGCACACAGGAGAGCAGCGCTCTCCATTCACTTTCCCCAACTTTTCCTGCCTTAATTTCAGCTGTCACTGCTTTTTGCCAGCCGAAAGGCATCAGCAGGAACACTTGAGGCTTTTCTTGGAGAGCAACCTCAGAGTGTTGTATACAGCAAGGGGATGAAACCGCAGGGCTGCGGAGCAGGCACGGCGATGGCGAGCAGCGGGACAGGAATCCTGAATAAATCCAGTGAATGGGAAGATAATATACATCATGGCTCACAGGCTACTTTATTCCTTCTTTTTCTTTTTTTTCTTCTTTTCAGAAAAATGTGCCTTAACTGTCCAGTATAAATATTTGTTTCCAATGTTGTCATGAATTGTACTTTTCCACTGCATGCTACTAACTCAGAAATACCATCTGATCCTCAAGCAGACACAAAGGAACTATGTTTTGCAGGGACAGGGAAGGGGGGGAAGCCCTTGGCATTGCTCTGTTATTTCACCCTTTAAACCCCTCCTTTTCCCTCCCCATCTAAATTTTCCTTTCACATCTCATTCAACTAATGGACATCTCTCCCGAGGACGGAGGATTCCTTGCTGGTTCTTGATTAAGAGTTTTTAAGAAGCCGGGAAGGAAGATATTCTTTGAAACTGGATCTACTGTAGGATGGGAGCCAGCACACAGGACACCGTGTCTTTCAGAGAGGGCCACACACAGTGCCACTCCAGTCATATGACTTCTCTGTCACATCCTGAAGCCATTTCCAGCTCGTGTGCGAGTTTGTACTCCCATTTAGAAAAGGATGGGATATATTGGGAACACACATATGGAAACACTTTCAGGGAATCAGTTTCCATGAAATCCATAATAAGCCAAGTGGCTTCAGATGTGGCAGTGTGCCTCAGATTAGCCAAAAAAAAAAAAAAAAAAGGAAAAAAAGAGAAAAAATAGAGGGGAAAAAAGAAGGAAAATTCTACCCTTTCAGTCCTTATTTCAGTTTCAGGGGGGGGGAGGGGGGAAAGAAAAAAAAGAAAATAAAAACCAACTAATGACTTATGGCTACCAAAACAGGGAGTCACAAAATAATAACTAACAAGAGCATTCCTCCTCCCCCAAATAAGGACACTGCTATCAGCATTCCTGCAGATCCCAGAAAGCTCTTCTGGCATCTGCCAAGCTCACATGGGGTGGGCAGAGCCGTGGCCCTGCCTGTGCCAGCCTGCGTGGGTTGGGCAGGTGCCCACTGTCTGGTAACCTGTGCGAGCAATTTTTTCCTTCCCTTACAAATTTTCCTTCCTTTCCTTTCCTTCCTGCTGTTCCAAAAACTGCAACTCTGTGATAAACTGTCCATTAAGTAAATCTCCCTGAAAATGCTGGATTCAGGAGGGGATATACCCTGGATGGGGTTGGCTGTACCCAGGCCATACTAAAAGCAGGGTTTATGGTGGGATGGTGTATTTGGTTTGCCAGGCAGGGGGTGGATATCACCTGCCTGCTGTGCTTGGAGCCAGAGCTCAAGAGCAACTCCCAGTTGCCCTCACTGATGGGTACCAGAGATCAGGAACAATCCCAAACAGCACAGAAAAGGGCTGGAGGCCACCTCAGTGCCAGGCAGGAGGGAAGCACCCAGCTCATCCGAGCTACTGTGGTGCTGGAATAATCTTTGCACGGCTGAGGAAGTGGGAAGAAGCACGGATCAAGTGGCAGGAGTTCAAATGGGAACTGGAGAGATGCTACGTGCATCTCTGCGACAGCTACCCGCCTTTTTATCACGAGAAAATGACCAGGAATTTGGCTGCTAATTGGGGCCGTATCCTACAAACTCTACTTTTCTTGACAAACAAATGACTCCACAAATAGTCCCTCTGTTTCCAATAGGGTTATTTGCGGTAGGAGGGACCACCCAACATGAGAGGATCAGGCCCTCCACTCCCTCGCTCTGCCGCTTGCTTCAACCTTCCACAGCCAAATCTGAACACAAAAAAAATACCCACGAACTGCAAAGGCTTTTCCTCACTGCTGCTGGAAAAGCCCTGGACTAGAACGGCTGTGGAAAGGTCTCGTGTGCTATTAATACGGGGCTCCTCCTGGCTTCCGCCACCGAAATGGGGATTTGCCATTTGTTTCTCAGGCTGGTTCTTTCCACTCAAGCCCCAGCACAGTAACTAACTGAAAACTTCTGCATCAAGGAGAAGGTCTCTTTTAAAGTTTGGCTTGGCTTTGCTTTCAAAGAGTTGTCTGTATATTTTAGAATATGTAGAACTTGCCTTTGATTTAAACCTCGCTCTTAACAATAGACAAGAGACGATTTCTCTACTGAGCGATTTAAACAAAAACAAACATATTTTGGTTACTCGGCCTTGTTCTCAAAACGCTCTGTTTTCTTTTTTTCCCAGAGAAAAATCAAATCCTACAAATCGTTGCACTTCTGGCCAAAAAAACTTAAATTCACAAATGTAGATAATCCATTTTTTTCCCTGAACAATGTCATACACGGAGAAAGAAGAGCACCTCCCCAGCCCCCAGACATCCATAAAACACTAAACCCCTTCATCTAAACAATTAAAACCATACTTTTCTCCTCCAAAATAACATCTCTCTTCAAAGAACATTTTCAGACTTGGTCCCTGTCCACAAGCAGGGCCATGATGTTGATTTTTAATCCTCCCCGGCACGAAGTCCCGTGTCCCCAGAGGGTAAACAGCCGCACCTCGTCCTGCGGAGGCAGCGGAAAGCGCTGCTTGTGCTCGGAGCCAAGGCTGCGCAGGAGCAGCCGCTCCGAGGGGATGAGGGCACTTAGCCCACGGAACTTCTGTCTACTGGAGGAAGAAGAGGGGAGATACCAGCGAGGCATTTCCATCTTAGGTTAAGGATTTTAGCAGCAGGCGCAATAATGCTGTTGGAGTGAAAACAGTGGAAAATAACTCACCCAGCGACGGCCGGAGTTTTTTCCCTTACAGTGAGAACACGTCTCCCCCAAATAACACAAACAGTAGTAACACTGGGCCCTGTGATAAAATGGTCAAACACGTCAGCGTGACTCAAGACCCGCTGTCCAAAGAAGTTTCAGGAGGCTCAGGGTGAGAGGGAGCCCTGTGGGGAGAGCCATGCATGAACACCAAGCCGAATCCTGCTCCCATGTCATGGGGCAGAGTGAGAACAGCTCGGGGATGTCACAACCCTTGGGCTGGCAGGAGCGAAGCTGTGGCTCTCAAGCCACTGAGCAGGACTTGCCACCATTACCGTGAGCTTCAGGAAGATGGAGGAAAACACTGCACACAACTGCTGGGCTGTTTTCGCTGGAGCTGCTGCTCTCATAGCTAAGAGTCAAAAATACTGAGTGGTGTAAAGACCTACAGAGGTTTTCAGTCTGTGGATTTAGGCACTCAGTGCCTGTTTAGATATCAAGCTGCCACAAAATTCAGCAGAACACAGCTAAACATAGATGTAAAGCAGGGCTAGAGGCACTGTATCTCTTCTTATACTCACTTTAACAACATACAATTTTCAATCTCATTTAATAAAAGCTGTGTAAATCTCTCTGTATATTTTTTTTTCATTCCTTTCAGACCTAACCTGAGTTTCCTACTAAGTTAAGGCAAACTACTGTAAGCAATGTTTCAATCCATTATAAGATGGTCTACACAGCATCCCCATTCATCAGCTGAGCTAAAGCTTAAACCAGCCCAACTCTGAACACCTCTAAATAAATGCTTCTTCTCCACAGTGTAAAGTCTGAATATGGGTTTTATCCTCCCAGGAAGGTAGTGATGAGAAAAAGAAACAGACTTGAGACTGTAACAGCTCACACCATAAACATGCTCAAGGCTGTTTGATGTACAGCCCCTTAGGCTATACCACCAGCAGCTCTTTAGGCCATCAACAGAGATTTATCTCAGATACGGTATCTTGGAGTTTAAGTTCAGATCATCAATAGTGATTAGGAATAGAAAGAGAAAGCCCACTTAAACATTAAAGCTGTTATGAGGGAAAATGTGATACAATGCTTTCTGGCTTTTGCTACTGTTTTATTTTGCGAACCTGGACAAATAATTTGATTTTTCCTGTGTAAATTTACTTACTATACAATGGATATTTCAATACTTTGTATCAGCCAAGTGACAAAACTTAGTGGTACAGTTTAGAAAATACCGTGAAATCCTTTGTTGGAAAACGTTGTAAAGTTACAAAGATTAAAGGTACAACCCAACAGACATTTTTCATAAACTCTTCAATGGGTCAGGACACAGAAAAAGTGGAAGTCAGACAAAGACTTGAAATAGACTTTCATACATGATCCCGATTTCTGAGATAAAAAAGATGCATAAAAAGTCAGCCTGAATTATCACCTTCAGTTGTCTTCATCTGCTTGAGAAAGCAGCAGCAGAATTGCTTTAAACCAAACCTGCAGCGCATCTGCAGCGCAGGCTGGTGAGAGCAGGAGCTGGCCTGGCTGAGCACCAGGCGCCGGCTCCAGCCCCACCACGGCTGGAATGGCTTCCTCCATGGGCAAGCAGCCTGTCCAAAAAACAGCTCCAAACCAGTCTGGCCCACCTACATGGGCCAGGCCAAACGAGGAACTGGTTGGGTTTGGACTACCCTTAAACCCAGCTTCCTATCTAATTTTGGAATCTAATACAGTGGCTCCCAATTCGGCTTCGGCACTGCTTAGATCCTCCCTGTGCTTCTCTTCACCCATAAAAAAGAAAACAACACGGATTGGCTTTTAGTAGGAATCAAAATGAAAACAAAAACAAACAAAAAATCCCTTTAGAGGGAGATATTTGAGAGAGGAAGCGGGAAGAAAGGGGGAAGAGAGGTGCCTTTTTCCCATTGCCAGGATTCCTCTGTGGCTCCTCCGGCCATGCCAGCATCCACATCACCGTTCCCGGGGACTTCCTCTGAGCAGCTTCTGCGAGATGCCTCTTCCAATGAGCCATTTCATCTTGGTCTTATGTTACGGGGATTTCGGGTCAGCAGCCCTCCTGGTGTTTTGAGGCACTTGCTTCCCTTCCTATTTGGCCAGCCAGTCACCTTTGCAGAAGGTCTATTTTTCAGTGGTCAGTCCCTAGACCGGATCCCAGGCCTTTCAATTTTCACCTTTGAGAGTATCTAAATGTTTATTATCTTTTTCACAGAGGTGTCTATACTTTCCCTCTTTCAAGGCTGACAAACCCTATCCAGCTCTAGTCTTTTAACTGCACTCAAATTAGCTATTTCAACTTTTATTAATTTTTTCGGCCAGATGCCTTCTTTGGGACATAGTTTTATTTTTGTTTTCAGTGGCAACAACACACATAACTAGCTGGCTTCACTCAACAGGAATGATCTGCAGATGTTTGATCCTATTTCTCCACACATGGGCACAGATCATATAATCTCATGAGGTCCCTGTCAGTCCCATAAGACTGACACTACAGACCTATAGGAAATATAATTGATCTAGCAGCTCCTCTGGGGTAATTCCCACCTACCTAAGTGTAAGCAGATTCACAGAGCTGTGTCAACAGCTATTAAATACAGCAATCCAGATAGAAACCCCCAGCAATATATATATATATATATATATATATGTATATGTTCTGGTTTTGCACTCCAGGGAAACTGAGTGAGCACTTTTGGCCAAGCTGAGAAGGTGATGGGTCCTGGATGGTCCCTTGGCCTAACCTGACTGACACTGTGTGCTTCTTATTACGAGCTGTGACAAGCAGCTTTGTCCTTTCTTTTGTGCTTGTCCTGAAGCCTGGAAGGAGGTGAAGAGCCACAGAACTGCCTCAGTACCCTCCTTACAATTTTGTTTTTGCACTCCCTTCTGACCCACACTCACTACTACCTGGTTCTAGTAAGGCTGCAGCCACTGCTACCACCTTGCTGGTTCCCTTCATGTTACAATTCCCTCTTGTACTCCACTGTACATCTTGTAACCAGCTGTACCGTATCTAAGAGTGCAAATTGTTAGGGGATAGGCTATTTCTCTTTTTTCCTTCTCCTCTTTCACTGTATAGTCCTTAGCACAAGGGGGATGAGACCTCCAGACACCATCACAATAAAAACACTGTCAGCAGCCAGCGGTGATTCCAGCAGAGGTCCATTAGCTATTCCCAAATATAACTATTACTTTGATCACTGCACTGCCCACAGGAGCCAAACCTGGATGCTCCAGTTAAAGCCAAAACCTCAACTGATGCCTTGACAAGGCGACTGATCTCCAGTTTGTAGAAATTTTTCAATCCCAAGTTCAGCTTTCAACACAACACAAAACATCATTTCAGCATAAAATTAAATATGGCAAGCTGTGTTTTTACAGACATCTATCCAATAAAAATGATGTGCCGCATAGATTCTGTCCTGTACTTGTGCTTCAAACTGGTTTTCCAATCAAGCCCATTGTGCAGCCTAATTATATAAACTTAACCAAGGTGGGCATACCTTTAGCTGCTGCCTTTATAATACCCTGCCAATTCTAAACAGTACCTGTTTAATAGGAAAGGGCACTAAAAAGCAATGATGCCTATGGATCAGACAGTGATAGCCCAGTTAAGCATTAAAAATAACAAGTGGAAACCACACATGTGGCATCGCTAGAGCTTGTGTGGGGGCTTTTCATCTCAGCTAAATGAAAGAGGCTTTGTGGGTATTGCTCCTAACCCGAGCATACCACCTTTCACTGCTCACTGCCAGAGATTTGTGATGTTAAGAGATGGAAAGATTGCCATGAGATGCCCTACCCCTCTATTTTACTTTCAGAATTGATCCTTGGTTTAAATCCTTCAGGCTGTTTTGTCTGCTGGTGCTCCCCTTCTCTCAGTATGGTTGCTCCTCTTTCTCACACAAGCTCAAGGAGGCTTCCTCTAGCTGCCTATCCCAGCAACCCCAAATTACAAAATAACAGCACTCATGGCTACCGCAGGATAAAAGATCAAATGGATGATTAGAGAGACCTTTGGGAACAACAACTGGGAAGTTTGGAGATGACATGGCCCAGACAGGGCTGAGTATGCAGCACATTGACTCCTCTCCTCCTCCAAATGCACCTTTAAACCACCACAAAATCCCCTTCATTAAGTGTATGATACCTCTTTTCCCAGAACTAAACTTCTTCACACAACAAGAGAGCATTGCCTCGTTCAAGTAATCCCAAGGGATTAACACAGTTTCAACTCTCTTTGCAAATTTGCCTATGGAATAATAAGGATTGTGGAGAGCAAAGAGGCTGCTCTGGCTGGGTGTCTGCTCCCCAATGGGGCCACAGCATCAGCTCTGAGCTTTGCTTTTGACAGTTCAAATGCAAACTAAACCTGGAGGGAAAAGCCCCCGTGACTACAGTTGTGTTTCTTGAAATGAAAGATTAAACAGTGCAGGAAAACTAAGGGAGAACATGCATCCCACTGTTTTATTCCTGTATCTCCATCTAGGGTGGTGTGTGAGAACTTAAATTCATTTTGTTAGGACTTTTAAATTGAGCAAATATAAAGGCAGAAAAATTCCTAAAGGAATTGCAGAAGCACACAAAGTCAGTGAAAAATGCTTTCCCACTGCGTTTTTTCAGGTGGGTTGGAAAAGTAGAGTGCCATTAGTAATTCAACCAAAAATAACACCTTTTCAGCGGATATTATAGGAGTTTGGCTGATTAGGAAAGGGAACTCCTGCGATTTGATAGATTATAGTGAACCCACAGCAAACTGAATTGACTAAAATATTTTTTCACAGTCCCCCTTCAGACTCCTAGCGAGTCAAACCAGTTCTGTGCCGCACCAGCCAGTTCCCTGTGGCTTCTGCCACCTCCCTGAGACCCACCACAGCCACCTCCTGTCCTACCCACCTCTCTGTACTTGTCACCAGCACAGGAACATACGTGAACCTCAGAAATCAAAATTGGTGCTACGTTCTGGCAGACAAAGTTATAGCAAAGTTGTAGCAAGTTCAAATGAGTGGAAACTAAAGTTAGACAAATTCAGATTGGTAATAAGACCCACATTTCAAAGTGAGATTAATTAGTATCTGTAACCAAAGGTTGTAATGGGTTTTGCTTCCCTGGAAATTTTTAAATGAAGGCCAACTGAGTGTTTGGGCTTGCTTCTTTTCTCAAAGGTTGCCCTCAAGTTCAAATGAGAGATAATTTGGGGAAATCTTACACCTGGGTTCAAAGCAGATGTTCACATGGGCGTCACTGTATAATAATCGATGAATTTATACATCCATGGAGATTTGTTTATGTCAAATTATTCTTCCCTGTGCCTCACAGATGAAGCTTCACCATTGCTAAAAATCCTCACACTCCACAAAAATGCCTCGGACACAGCAGCATCATCAAGCACCGTGTGGGTACAGGGTTGGGTTCTCCCTGAGGGGCCACTCAATCACCTGCACACCACTCCTGTGGACATGGGAAAACTGTCCCAAGCTCAGGAAGGCATCTCCTGCTTTTGATCCCTTCCCTTGCTCTCTTTTGAGTCAGTCTGAAAGCAAATATTAAGAGATTTCCAGATTAGTGTCCCCAAATACACTCCCTTTATGCATATGAAATAGTTCCTTCTCCCTTAATAACGTCCTTCATGAGCCACGTGAAGGTGCGCTCCCTCATTTTATCTCATCCATCTTCCTCTCCTTTGCTGCCTACGTTGTTTGCTTTTGTACAACCATAGAAAACCTGAGCCACTTGCATGGCTCTTGCCTTCCCTTTTGGTCACCAGTATCAGCCCAGTATCACCAGTATCAAAGCTCTTTGAAATCTGACAGCCAAGCTGGTAGGACACCAGGTTCTTTTCTGCTAAAACATCTATCAAGAGGGGAGGAGATTTGGTCATGTGTAAAATGAGGCCAACAACCATTGCTAAACCACTTCAAAAAGGTGTTTTTGAAGCTCTGCTGGGCTCCAACACTCCCCTGCTGACCAAATTCAGTGTGGTCAAATTCTGCGTGGCCAGAAATTAGAGGAAATTTCACTGAAAACCAAGGCAGCTCCAGCTTCTACCAGCAGCAGTTTTTTCCTCTTGAATTGTATTTTTTAGTGTAAAATTTGCAGAATTTAAACCATTCAGCTCCTGAAGGGCATATGATACTCCTTTACCTTACCTTCCACCAAACATAGTCACAGTCTGAGAAAGACCAAATTCTCCTGCATTTTATGGAACCATTTAATAAATTCGGATTGGCCAATTAATCAAACCAAATTTAATTCGATGCAACAAAGACACAAGGCCACAAAGACTTAAGGGCAACATCATAGAATCACAGAATGTTTTGTGTTGGAAAGGGCCTTTTAAAGGTCATCTAGTCCAACCCTCCTGCCATAGGCAGCGGTATCTTCAGCTAGATCAGGTTGCTCAGAGTTCCATTCAACTTGGCCTTGAGTGTTTCCAGAGCTGGGTCAGCCACCACCTCTCTGGGCAGCCTGTGCCAGTATTTTGCCATCCTCACAGTGGTGATTTCTTCATGTCTGATCTAAATCAACTCTTTTAGTTTACAGCCATTCTTTCCTTGCACTGTCACTACATACTCTTCTCAGAAGTTCCTCCCCAGCTTCCTTGTGGGCCCGTTAGGGGAGGAGGGTAAATAACTGAACCTGACCACCCTGTATGCACCAGAGAGCTTCACACATGAAGATCCACTTCCTCTCCACATCAGCACACATGTGATCCTGCCTCAGCTGCCATCACTGGCTCTATCCTAGGTAGAAAATTAACAGCAATTCCACAAAGGGAATGGAGAAATCATCAAACGCCTTTGCAGAAGGATGAAACAAAGAGCTCGATCCCACAGCCTTCCTGTTAGAGGCTTATTGACTTTATTGGGAACACACATCTAGGTAGTGGCTCAGGATCTGGCCCTTTGGAAGTCTGGAATTGAGGACCTGGTTGCCCCACTAACAATTAGCATTCTGTTTACAAAACCCAGCAGAGTCAGTAAGAATAATCATTACAAAACATGCTCAGACTGTGATTCCGGTTTAAGTTAATATAATTTTAATGAGTTCTTCAGAAAAAGCCTGGCACTTATGGAAAATTTCCTTAATTAATATCAGACCCTAAATTAGGAATAAAAAAAAGCCCTGAATATCATTTGGTCTCAAGCTGGAACTAAAGTATGTTTTGGCATCATTACTAACTGTTAGCAGCAAGTTCTGGAAACAGATGCAAATCTTGATATGTGTCCTAAATATAAAACACATTGCAAAAAAAGCTCAGATAAAAATATATCTATACATCCACATATATTTGAGTGTGCTATTTCCTGCCTGTATCAGCAACAAATTTATTCCATTTCAAAACATTCCACTTGTTTCTTTTCAGTATTTTTTTAAATCCCTTATTTCAGGAATAAAACTCCTTCCCTCTGCCTTCATTCTTCCTGTTTATTTCCTCTCCCAACAGCCGTTTTAAGTAAATGAAAAGGGCTTAAAGACACGCATTGTAACATTCAAACATCTGAAAATCAGCCCGCTTGTTTTACCACCTAAATATGGGCATAGGTGCCTAATTTGAGGCCACCCACGCTAGAAAAATTTGAGGTAGGGATCATGCAACGCATCTTCTGGACAATTACTCCAATGAGAGATTCAACCCAGTGGAGAGGCTGCTACTGAAAGCCCACAGAAGAGTGCCAAGGTGCTGAGATTCCCAGGTGGCACCAAGTGGGCAGGAGACTAAAAATGGAAAGCCTGCGGTAAACAAAATAAATAGAGCCACTGAAAAATAATGAAAAAAAAAAAAAGGGAAGGCAAGTTACAAGTTTGGGGAAGGCAGCAAAATGAGCGGGTTGTTTCTGAAGACCTGAGCTTCCCCAGGTTCTTTACTTTGCCTTGACTCAGTTTCACCTCGCAGGGAAAGCATTGAACATTAGCAAGGAGAAACGGAGACAGAGACAACCTTGAGTCTTTCAGCTTCCATTTAATTAAAACAAAAAAAAAAGAAGAAGAAGAAGACAGAGTGAAAATTGTTATAGTCACCAAGAAAAACATCCCAGCATAGCGAGCGCACCAGAAACCAAGCTGGCTTCTTGGGTTTGCCAAGAGCCTGAGACAATATTGCTGAAGCGTGAACTGCTCATTCATTGCAGGGGCTGCTCACACCAGGGCCATGCTGGCAATAGCCACGGCATTAACTGGTTCTCTGCTTCCCAGAGCACATAAAGAAGAAAAGAATTGTATTTTGGAGACAGCACTAATGCCTTCTCTTATGAAAGGTCCTGTTCTTAAATGTGCTTATTGCCCACAACATTTAATCAAGTTAGCAGGAATTAAGGGATGAAAGCATAGCTACTTCCATGGCCACAGTTTCTACTTAGTTGCTAAAAAGTTTTCTGAGCTCCTCGGGAGAAGATAAAAAATTTTTATTTCTGAAAGCTGTTTCAAAGACCAAATTCCCCCCAAAAAGGAAAAAACCCTTGTTATAAAAATCATGTGACTACATGACACTAGTGAAATCCAAGGTAATTCACATATAGGGTGAGAAACCCAAGATGATAACCAGTACAGGACCCCGAGAAAAAAAAAAGCCCATCACAGTCAGCCTCTTTCTCATTGAGTACAAACACTAAATCCAGAGGTTCAGTTGGAGCTGCTTCCATTACATGTGGTTTTTTATTACATGATTTTTCACCTAACAAGAATGAAAATTAAATTGTGTAAAAAATCAGTATTGTCCGTGATTAGGGCATGGCTGGCATTACATTTATATTTGCCAGCCATCAGTGAGCTGGGAGAACAGGAAGATTTCTTAAATTTCAATTTGTGATGAGGGTCCAGGATGGCCCAAAACATTGTGGTGATTTATCTACAGAGAGAGACAAATTAATGGGAAAGTTTGGCTGTACACGAACTAGCAAACAGGGTCAGGGCACATTCTCTGGCTCTAAATCCAGTCAGGATGGTCTGGCCACAGATGTAATGTTAAATACTGACTCCATAAGGGGTGGCTGGCTCTGAGCTGCCCATAGGAACAGGTTCAGGACTCTGCTCATTTCCAAACCACGGCTGGGACCTGTTTGCGACCATGCTGGCCAACCCCACTCAAAACCAGCCTTGCTGACAGCTTAACAGTACTGGTATTTAACAGTCCAGCCCTACCACTGTGTAATTTATTGGTGAAGACACCATTTTCTGGCCATTTTAGTTCAGAGGGACAGGTCTGCAGACTTCTTTTGTTTAGGGGCTGATCCCAGCATCTCCCTCATCTATCTCAGCATGGCCCTACTCAATGACACAGTAAATATAAAGACAGCAAAGTCCACCCTGCACTCTGTGGGGACTCCAGCTAGTGGGACAGCAATCTCTGGGCATGGTGGCACATCCCCAACTGACAAATATCTAGGAAGAGGGCAAGCCCAGGGCTGGAAAAGGCAGGTTTGGCGATTTGTCCTGCTATTTAGATTCAGTTTTAATTTTCTCATTTGTCATATGGCATCTGTCAGACACATAAAGGATCTTCCACAGTCAGCACTGAACGTGTTTGTGGTACACCGGTAGGACAGGTCCTCCAGCATCTGAAGATCTTTACCCTGCAAGTCTCTCTCAAAGGTGAAGCAAAAAGGAAGATACTCAAGTTTAGGCAGAAGGGTGAGTAGGTCCAGGAAAAGTGTAGGGGAAGACAAAATGTCCTCATCTTCCCCTTCTCTGGATTCTCAACAAAATTAAAATCAAGCTCAAACCCTGCAACAGTGGAGAAGGTCAAGGTCAGGGTGAGGTAGGGTTAAACCAGGACTAGAGTGTAATTAGGCTGTGATATGGATATGTTTATGGGACAGTTAAATTGTCTCTTAAATCACCTCAGCAAAGGCAGACTATCAGATCATACGTGCCCGTACTTGAACTACTCACCTAGGCTTGCTTCAGAGACAAACAGGCTCTTCCCAGACACTGCCAGGGACCAGCACAGATCACCTGCAGACCAGTCAAGTCCTGAAAATGCCAGTTTGTCCCCACTGACTCAAAAGGGAGTTGAGAGTGAGTGTCTCAGGAGTGGATGTCTGCCCTGGGGACATCTATACCCACCCCTCCTTTACCTGCCTGGGAGCAGCTCTCTCATGAACTGCAAGAACAATCCGACCTGTGCTCCCTGCTCTGAATCTTCCATGTGGGGAGGACTTGCTGGATCAGCCCCAAAGCGTTATGTAAAATGGCTGTGATGTGTATATGTATATGAATCATATACATTAATTACATAATAGTCACTCATGCTCCCCAACCCACATTCACTTTGGTTATGCATTGGACACAAAGACTGAGTGCATTCACTATGAATCATGCAATAAGACTACATCCCTCAGGCAAACTCTCTCTAAAATGACCCTTTTCCTATATTCCCATGGCTTCCACTATGATATTATTTAATTAAGAATATTAATCTGCTGGGCCACCAACTTTCACTGTCTTCTGGGGAAGTCTGAGCAGACAGACATTTTAATAAAATATGGGGAATCCTGCTCTTTTTATGATTGAGTTGGAACATTAAGGTAAGGCAATTTCATGGCCTTATGAACTTGTTTTTTTATTTGTTCTTGATATGAATGTGAAACTTCTGGACCAGAGAGATCATGGGTTCAAAAGCTGCATGAGTGATGCCAGATAATAATTTTTTTTGCTTTGCTTTTCAGCTCATGCAGTTGAATACTGCCCAGATACCTGGGACATTTCATTGATTAGCTGTGGAGCAGTGCAAACAGAGCACTGATCCCCATTTGGAGAACAGGAGATGAACGCTTGCAGTTTGGCAGCCACGGGCACACACGTGCACGTGCCCGCAGCACGCACGCAAAGCTGCCAGTTGTGCAAAGAAATCATTCGAGACACTGACACGACCAGTTCAGCTGCATTGCAGCAGCTGCCCGAGGAACCCCTCGGGGTTGCAGCCTGCTGCCCTTTTCTCTTCTCCCATGGGATGAGGAACTGCATGCACTGCTATGGCAGTGCCCCACCACCTCCTGACCTGCAGCCCCAAACCTCTTCTGATGCTCAGCCTAATCTGGGGTTGAAACATAGGCAACCTCCTCACCAAGAATCATGGAATCATTAAGTTTGGAAAACACCATCGCGTCCCACCCAGCAGCACCATGTTCAACATTAAACCATATCCCTAAGGGCCACATCCATGTGCCTTTTGAACACTTCCAGGGATGGTGACTCCACCACTGCCTCGGGCAGCCTATTCCAATGCCTGACCACCACTTCAGTGAAAGATTTTTTTCCTAATATCCAATCCAAATGTCCTCTGGTGCAACTTGAGGCCATTTCCTGTCATTGTGTCACTTGTTCCCTGGGAGCAGAGCCCTATCCCCACCTGGCTGCCCCCTCCTGTCAGGGAGTTGTGCAGAGCCAGAAGGTCCCCCCTGAGCCTCCTTTTCTCCAGGCTGAGCCCCCCCAGCTCCCTCAGCTGCTCCTCACCAGACTTGTGTTCCAGACCCTTCCCCAGCTCTGTTCCCTTCTCTGGACACGCTCCAGCCCCTCAATGTCCGTCCTGAACTGAGGGGCCCAAAACTGAGTACAAGATTTGGGGTGTGGCCTCACCAGTGCCCAGCACAGGGGACAGTCACTGTCCTGGTCCTGCTGCCATACTACTGCTGATACAGGCCAGGTGCCATTGGCCTTCTTGGCCATGTGGGCACACTGCTGGCTCATGTATCCATCCCAAGATGGGGAAGAACACCACCACTTTGGCCATAGGATGAGTGTGGTTTTGGTCAAAGGAAAACGATTAAAAGTAGCTCTTGAGGGCTGCCACTGACAATAAAACCAGGAGCTACTCCTGCTTTATTGGATAGAATATTTTCAACATCTGGGTGAGAACAACTTTAGCAGTTGTCCAGGTAAAGCCATGGAGGCTCGCGGAAATGCTGGGTGATGTGAAATTAGGCAGATAGAAAGTTCTGTGCCTGTAGATGTGACAGCCAAGGCCTAAGGGGGAGGTTTTACTCATTTTTCCTCCTGCATGATGTTAAGCAACAGGCAGTAAATATGGCATTCATTTAAATGACCTTGTATACTTTTAACAGCCTCGATAATCAGATTTCTGCCACTGTATCGGAAAGCAACGTTTTTATTCAAGGCCTTATAAAACTTTAATTTCTCCCTCATGCTTTAGAGATGCCTGAGGTTTTCTAAGGATTTTAGTGTTTCTTAGTAGTCATTTTCTTCCCTCTTCGAAGTTCTGTTCTCTTCCTAAATATGCATTAAGTAACTGAGTGGAGATTTGCATTTCTTTGAGTGTGAGGGATAAACTGTTTGCTGTACAGAGCAACTTAAAACTTGCATTTCTCGCTCTCTTTAGACATAGGAGGGGTTGGATGCTGCCCTCCCTCCCTGTGGCACTGCCAGTGAAACCCTTGAGAGGCACTGTCAGGTTTACAGCTGGGGCTGCAATGTGCCTCTTTGCATCCTGAGCATCAGAGCGGGTCCTTCAGCCAGGAATGCTGCTCTCTAGTTCTGAGTGGAGCATTTCTATTCTGAATTTCTATTTCTGTCAGCAAACACTGCATACAACCTCTGGCCTTGTGGAAGATCAAAGTCCCCTTTTTTACTCTTGAACCTAACTGGAAGCAAGATCCCCACACTGGGAAAAGGTCAGGGCATTGCGGAGCATCGCTCGAGCCCCAGAATGATGAAGGATAAGAAGCGCGAGGGCGACTGGCCACAGAGCACGGCAGCAAAGTTCAGTCCACGGCCACACAACGTACACAGCCAGGTCTTTTAGTCACTCTGCCTGTGCCCACATGCCAGGCACTCACGTCTGAATACACACAGACAAGCAAGGGCTGCAGGGCAAGCATGCGGCGTGCAGCTGCCAGGTCCCAGCCGAGCCTCTCCTGCAGGTATTGCCGCGGGCACGATTGCAAAAATAACCCATTCGACAGCACAGACCATCAGGAGGCTCTGACTCAAAGGGAACCAGTTTCAGGCTAAACAAAGCATTTTCTCAGCATCAAGCCGATCAAGTTTTTTGACCCAAGTCAGGGGTTGCATGGAGAGCCCGCAGGAACCTGCTTCAAAACCCTCCAGCCCTTGGTTCGCATGGAGATCTTTGGCATCTCTGCGAAGGCAGAGTGCACGAGGGCTGCAGAGGGGTTTGCAGCTGTTTGTTTGAGAAACAAAGCTTCCCTCCTCCAAGATGAAAGAAATCAAGGAGTCTACGCTAATCAAATCCTCCACGCCTGCTGGCTGCAATTCAACTTGTCAGGGATGCAGCTCAGTGGAGTGATCAACATTTCCAGTGCTATGAGCTCGGTGGAAGGGGAAAACACGACAGCAAGAAATTCACCTGGCTGGGAGTCAAACAGGTGTATGGCAGCAGCATCCAAGATTATAATAATATCTTGCAAACATGCAAAAAATAGATGTAATAAGACTGATTCTTTGGTTTTCATTAATGAATCATAAAGGCTCTCTTTACATTACACATGGTTTTTTGGCATACGCTGCTAATATTTCCACACTTGCAAGGTTGGAGTTTTAATACTGAGCCTCCCTCCCCTAAGGTTCCTCATTTTTGGCAAGAGGTACAAGGTGACTGTGTGCCATGACAGGCTCTCTCTTACTTTGGGGCAATCAGATTACTTTACACAGATGGTTTTATCACTGAGACCATTAGAGGTGAATTGTGCAATATATAAATGTGCATTTGTTTGGTAAAAAAAAAGTCGCAGTTCCTCACTGATGTCTTGTCTATGTTCCTAAATGTATTTCCTCTCTCCTGCATCATTCCAAAGCACAACTTGTCCAATCTCTACCTTAAAGTGACTCAGCTTGTTTCCAATAGGCATCTTAAGTACATATTGACTAAGGAAACAGGCTTTCTTGAGCTACTGGATTGAAATGCAGGAGAATGAACCTCAGCCTTAACTACTGAAGAAATAAAGGCATCTATCTGTCAGGATGCCTAACAACACACATACCACAAAGGCAGTGCACCAAAAAATAGAGAGTATAACATTTACTTTAAAACACAGAATCACAGAATGTTTTGGGTTGGAAGGGACCTTAAGACCATCTTGTTCCAACCCCCCTGCCATGTGCATGGACACCTTCCACTAGACCAAGTTACTCGAAGCCCCATCCAACCTGGCCTTGAACACTTCCAGGGATGGTGCAGCCACAGCTTTTCTAGGCAACCTGTGCCAGTGCCTAATTACATGTAAGTAAACATCCTTTAGTAGGGGAAATAAAAAAAAAATTAAAAAAGAGAGAGAATTTATTCAAAGAATCAGGTTCACAATTTAAAAATAATCTGATCTGAAATGGACCTAAAGTCATTTGAGAGACACATGTTCAGAGCAACATAGCAGCTCTTCCACATTGAAAAAAAAAAGGGATTTTGAATCCTGCATGCTGTGCAGAAACCCTCACCACTGCTGAGGTTTGCTCTCCTTGCCAAGGTTTGTCTGAGGCCATGGAGGCAGCTGCTGCCAGTCCTGTTCCTCTCTGCATAATTGTTTTAGGCAAAACAGAGTCTTTACCTGAGAGGCGTCTGGGCACATCGGTAATGGCTGGAAGTCCTGTGCCTCGAGTGGAGGACAGGGGAGTTGTGGAGTGAATGGACGGTGAAGTCATCTGGCTCAAGTAGGATGGGTAAGACTGGTCATAGGACCATGGCGGGGATGACTGCGCCTGCCTGGGGTCTAGGGGGAAAAAAAAACAAAAAAAAAAAAGAAAAAGAGAAATTTTTTTTAAAAGGAAGAAAAATTGTAGGGTATCAACAGCCTAATTGAAAGAAGTGGGATTACTGAACATACACACATCAGTGCTACGAGGAATGAGAATGCAATGAAACACAACTTGTTCCTCAACAACTCAACCCTTTCAAGTCTCGGTCTGTGCTTTTCCCTCCCCAGAACAATTTCTGTGGGAAATGAACAGGCCAGAGAGCAGGGTTTTAAAAGATCTAGAAGCTGTGCTGCAAATTCCTGGTGTCTCTCTTCCAACATGTTATACCAAGAGTTGCCAGTCCTGAAGGAGTCAGAAAGAGAAGCAGACAGCAAGGATGAGCCCCAGGTCTGATCTTAAGAAGTGGACTTCATGGAATCATAGAATTATTAACGTTGGAAAAGATCTCTGATACCATTGAGTCCCACCATTAACCCAGCACTGCCAGGTCCACCACTAAACCATGTCCCTAAGCTCCACAGCTACAAGTTTTTTGAATACTTCCAGGGATGGTGACTCCACCACTTCCCTGGGCAGCCTGTTCCAAAGCCTGAACAACTTTTGAGTGAAGAAAATTTTCATAAGATCCAATCTGAATCTCCCCTGGCACAACCTAAGGCCGTTTCGTTCAGAGGTGGGTAGACTCTACAGTCAGCACTTGGCACGCCTGTCAAGCTGTTATCCAGTTCAAACATCATACAATATTGTTTTCAGTGCTGAAAATACTACCCAAGGAGAAAAATTTCATTAACCTTATCAGCATCTGTCAAAAAATGTCACATTTGGATGCTGGCCCAATTACCTACAGTCCCCTCAATTACAAAATATGAAACCAAATGGTTTGGGATAGCTATCAGAAGCTAATGATAACTTTTGATGTATTTGCAACATCAAAATGATTTTAAGGAGGAAACGATTTTAAGGATAAACACAGTTTAATTTTTGCTGAAGCACTGGTGGAAGGAGACCTAGTTTTACTCACTTATGTTCGGATTTATAAACTATTTACTCTCGCTTAATATCTGGTGATAAAGATACCATTGAATACCTCATAAATTATGATTTTTATTTCTTTACATCAATAAAAACAAAGCACTTTCAACCCCAAAGTTTGTTTTGGGCACTGCACAATAAACAGAAAACTATCTCTGAACCAGCTCATAGAAATTGTAGCACATCCCTTCAAATCCTGCCCAGTATTTTCAGGGAAGCACACCAAGTCCATTCAGTTTGGAGAACCTACTTTATCAGAAGCAGTGCTAAAGCTCTGTTTTGCAGACAGCAATGTGACAGCCACATGGCATAAGCAAAGTCTCTTTTTCAGGAAATTCAACATTTTTTTTTCTTTTTTTAACTCCTTTCCCTGCTCTTCCACACAGCAAAACCTTGTAGTTTCAGCTACTTCTTGTTTATTATTTCTCTTCAGACATGATTTGTTTGAAGAGATGTCTGGAAAGCAGATACTTCCTTGAAGCAAAATAACTATATAGATACATATAAAAAAAACAACCTTCCAATTTAATTTTAAGAGGATTTTCCTGGAGTTTGCCATGTATATTAGAGCTGAGTAATATAAATGGTTAACATAAACTTCTCAGAAATCCGAAGGACACTTGATCATTAAATGTAATGAACTTCTTTGTTTTAACAATTTCAAGGCCAGTGTTGTATAGATTGGCACAGGTTCAAATTTGACTGACTGCTCATTGTTACATCTGATATTGACATATTTCTCTGCCTCATTCCACTATGATAATTCACCATGCAGTCAGTGGTAAATGATCTTCAACTGGAAACAGAAAGACTAGGCTTGCTGGGAAAACAATATTAAAACTAATGGTGTGTTAGGAGCACAATCTCAAATCCAAGATCCTTCAAACTCCAAGAGCTTTTCAATCTCTGCTTCTGAATCGAAAATAGAGTCCCTTAAAGATTTGGGTTTAGGTCAGCTCCAATGCCAGGCAGAAATAACATAGCAGGTAAAGGCTGGGAAAAAAATCATAGCAGAGGATGTTTTACATCATTTTGGTCTAAGATGAAGGAAAGCTCAGAAAAAGAGCTGCCTTTCTGGAGGCTCACGCCACTCCTGGTAGTGCAGTTCTCATGGCACAAGAAGTTCTGGAGCATCTCTGGCACTCTCATCACATTGAACACCCATGCTAGACTTGGTTTTATGCTTAACACCCTTAATCCAACAACTGTCAATGTCTGTATGGACACAAGAATGATGAATAGCAAAAAGTGGTCTTTCAAAGGCTCATGTGGTATTTCAAACAGTATCTCATACTGCACTGTCAGAAGCAGGATATGGGGCTGGATGGACCATCACTTGAGTCCAAAACATATCATACATTCTTGCAACATCTACCTTAGATACATCAATCTTCCCAGGGAATAGGAAATAATGAAGAGGAAAATCTTTAACCGAATTGAACACTGGATGATTCATCAGAGCTCAGTGACTGAGGAGAAGGTCACAGTACCTCAGGCCAGAGGGTTACTGTGATTCCTCCACACCAAGGCATGGCTGAGGTCATGGTCGAGGCAGGGTGGGAAATGTTGCCTGGGGGCTGACTGGCTTGAGATATCTTTGACCCGTTAGGAAACCGGAAAGTGAAGATACAAGTTTGACCAGATCCCAGAGAAAATGCCCTGGAGCCAACCCCTGCTGCCTGATGGTGGTCCAGGTTTGCATGGACATGAGAGTAGAGTGTGGTGAAACACCGTCACCTTGCCAAGTCAAAGGTGACCTGTGAGCCCACAGGGCAAACGTCATTGCTCAGCAGCATTGCCCAATCTGCAGTGAAAAATGCCACAAGGCAGAGCCCAAAGCTGCCCCCGATAGTCCTTGAAGGGGGACATGCAGCTCATGTGGCACCCTCTGGTCCCACCAGGAGATGGTCTTTGCAATGGTGATGAAGCAGTGACTATGGCCACTGAGGCCCACCAGACCATCTCTTCTGGTCCCACACACCACCAAACATCCTGGGGGAAGGAGAGTGCTGGGGGCACCACAGGGATGTGCCATCTGCCACAACAGCACTTCCAGGGCAGATCCACACAGATGCTTCTGAGGGAAACACAACAAGGCCCTTAGGAGGGTCACCTCCTCCTTGCTGTGGCCCAGAAGGGGTGGGATGACTATGTAATACATACTGTTGGGAAGAAGCTATGAGGTGATTTGTGAGAGGTTTTCCTTGGACTCCTACACCACAGACCAGCTTCCCTAGTGGCTCTGGCTGGTGGGCTCCCAAGTGTCCGCAGGATCCCTGCGAGCCAGGGACTTTGTGCCGTTACCCAAAGCACCACATGCTCTGCAGGCACGGCACATCTTCCCCATCACAAAAAGCCCAGAACAGACGAGAAACCTTAAAGCTCTGAGGCAGAGTGCATGTGGATTCCTCCCTAAAGGAATCCCTCCAAAACAAGGAAAAATACTTAATATAAAAATAAAGTGAACTGCCCAGGAGAAAGCCCCCTGCATTCTCATCTGGCAGCCATGGAGAAGGGCTAACAGAGCATTCAACAACAGTGAAGAAGTCAGAGTGCCACTCTGAGCTGGCATTCACACTCAAAAACTTTGGAGTGATTACTAAGAGCAGTCCTCCTTTTGTAAACATTTCTGTTATGCCTGCGTGGGTGTGAGGGGAAGTGCGGCTCTCAGCGTATTCCTTCACAGCAGGGCATATCATGGGTATGCTGAGACAGCCTGGGCACAGTTCAGCTGAAACCAATCAGTGGGGCGAGGCCTAAACTAATGCACAAACAGCTCCATCCTGTTTGCACTTCCAGGTGAACCTCGACAAAGCAGGAAATACTGAGCATTGCACATTATTTTGTGTCTAGGTTTTGCTGTCACATTTATAGTCATGGCAGATATGCAGGGGTCTTGACCTTTGTTGTCTCTGACTGACTATGTCAAATGGACTGTGGATATTGATGCTTAATGGACTATAAGAGTCTTTAAAAATTAGTCCAAGATTAGATGCACCGCATAAAGCTAAAATTAAAAAGGAAAGAATGAGAAAGCGTGTCTAGTGACCCATTCTCCCACCAGTGACATTGGCTCTCCAGTATCACAACTTCTCTTCTTCCAGCAGAAATCAGCATAGGATCATACAACAGTTTGGTTCAGAAGGGACCTTAAAGATCATCTATTTCCAATCCCCCTGACATGGGGAGGGCACCTTCCATGTTCTGAAGTGTCAATGGAGAGAAGAAAAAACCTGCAAATATCCCTGAAGAACAAGTTTTTCCACTACTTTGGCATTAGATTCTGAAACACATTGATTTTCTATAGGGAAAAAAACAATTCCCCCTTTTCCAAGCTGAGTTACATGACCAGAGCATGATCACAGGCTGGCAGCTCCTCAGTGTACTGCCTATAATACCCAGACATCACATGCATCACACTCTCATTTAAACCCAGCCATCAGCTCTAGCTCTGGCTGCTGCTGGTTGGATTAGTGCTACTGCCAAAAGTAAAAAACAAGCTGTCTGGAGCTATCTTTGGTAAACACTTAGAGCAAATATCCTCACTTCTGATCTTAACAAAGCCAAGATGACTTTCTGCATGAGTAACCCAACTATTGTTGTAACACCAACCCCCTCGGCAAAACAACAACAGCAAAACACAACCTTCTTCTCTAACTCTTTCATTGGCATTTTTAAAAGCACAGGGCTTCATCTGAATTGCCCAGTTCAATTAACGAAGTCAAATCCAGTGGAGTTACACCCCAATGTACAGAAAAGTAATTGAGACCAGATTTTGGCCTGAAGAACCTCTAAATCCATTTCTCTTCCCACCCCTCCAAGAGTCACATTTTTGAAATGAAAAAAAAAAAAGATTAACTCAACAAATCATGCCAGAAGGGCAGCTAAGTTTTAAAAGGGGGTTAGGGGGAAATAAACTTAAAAGAATAATAGGAGGGACACAAGCTTTATGAAATGGAGGTCCATAACAGCAACTTGCCAGTCAACCAGAGGATGCAACCAATTTGCATAAAATGCAGCAGGCTGCAGATTCAGTTTACACTGTACCTGAAATCAGTCCCTGTCTGCCCATGAAGATGTATCCCCTCCCTACCTTCCTGTTAAGCCACCTCTGAAGACTTTAAATCTGCTTTAAAAATGATGAGAAATGGAAGCATAACAACCCTGAAGCGCATGGAGAGGGGGAAGAGGAAAAGGGAAAAAAAAAATTCACAGGACCTGCCTTTGAGGGCTGTTATTTCAGTGATGAAAGTCACAGGTTGCCTATAGATCAGCCAGTGCCACAGTGGTGATGGAGCATGAAACCTCACTTAATTCCCACTTTGCTGTCCCCGCAGCCCAGCTGATGGGGTCCTCACACCGACCACATTCCTGCCATTACACACATGGCTTTTCCTGGCCTACAGAAGCTAATCCTCACCAGTTGCATCTTAGAAAAACAAGTTTTCCTCGTCTCATACTGGAACACTGATGCAACAGCTCAGTGTCTGAACGGGAATGTAATTGGATACATGAGCAAGTTGCATGAGCCCGTTAGGGAAAGGGGAAAAAAAATAAAAAAGCAAATATACCAGTAACCAAATGTGAATGGACAGGATTTCTGATTTACGGGCAGCAAGCAGGTTTCAAATTGGATCTGCACTGCCTCAGCAAAGGCAGCTGCTTATTGGACCATTTGTTTTTTAATCACCCTTCAATGTAGCTTTTGCTGAATCCTAGTTAAAATGCCATGTTGAATAAGGGCAACTCTGTGCCTTGTCCTGCCACAGCCCGGTCCTACAGTAGGTTAAGGACTGTGCTGTGATTTGTTCAACCTGTACTCTGATACTCCAGGAAAATAAACACAACCTAGACAGAGAAAAGAAATATAGGAGTGAACCCCAAAGTGCTGAGTTCTTTCAGACTCAGGTGTGGGTCAGCCAGGCTTTAAATAATATGTCTGTTTAATCACGCAATAGCTATGCAAGACCTCAAGTGGAACGAAGCAAAACATTTATGTGCTTACTAGCAATAATACGGATTTTGTGTAGGAAACCAGTATTTACTGTTCAAGTTATTAGGAATTTATTATTTCCCCTAAATAATAACTAAGTAAAGAGATAATGAAATCATGGCATTTCTAAAGGAATGCTTGGTTAATTCCAATAAAGGTAATAAAAAAATCCTGTTTTTCAGAGAAGGGTCTATTCTCCTTTTCATGCATACCCAAGGCAGTGCTTATGTTAAGAAGCCAGTGGCATTCCAAGTATTCCACCACAGCAAGGAAACTGGTGTCAAAGGACAGCCCAAACACCTCACTCCCTACCACCACACCAAACAGTGGGATGTTCAGCAATTTCCCACTCAACACCTTATCAAAGGGTGCCTCATCCACGGCATCACCTTTGTCTCTCACTGTCGTGGTTTGTGTAGCAAAGAGTATCCATTCATCCCACAAGAAGGATCCCAGAACAGAGACTGCCTGCCAAAAAGCATCCCAGCACTTTGGTGCAACATCACAGCACGCTGAGCTTTGCAGATTACAATCAAGGTCCTAAAGAGCACCAAAAAGCCTGGTGGGGAGCCAGTGCAATTCCCAGAGCTTGCACCCATGTAACATGCTCACACCAACAACCTATTTAAATGGGATGGCCACCAGAGAGCAAATGGAGAGCTGGCTGTTGGACTTTTCTGAACTGAGGAGGAGGCAAGGGCGGGAAATAACATCACAAACACTGTATCGGACCATTTATTCACTACAGAGTCCTCACCATTTTGGGGGAAATGGGAGCAATTTGGGATTCTAATGTATCCCCTAACCTTGAGTTAATCCAACAATAAAAGCACATAATCCACAATAGATGGGAAATCCAGTCTGCTTCCCTCGGCTCAGCTCAATCCCCTCTGCCCTACCAGCACTGCATCTTCCCTCTCTCAGCTGGTGCTTTGAACTGCTGACTTAAATTTGCAGAGAAGGCAGGGAATGCCACACATCTTTGTTTCCAGTCAGGCTTATTGAAAGCTCATCTGAAGTTTTCACCTCCCAGATCTGTAAATGCTGCTGCTGCCTCATAATGAGGCAGAGAAGTAGTCTATTAATCAAAGCCAGCAGAACATTTTCTACAGGAGGCATTTATGTGAAGGAGAGTAGCATATGAGGTTACACTTAGTTAGGAAGAAAATTACAAGGGGATCTCAGTTCTTGCTGCTTCAGGGCATAAGCTGATCACCAGATGGGGTCAGGAAGAATTTCACCCTCTTTCGTTCCTAGATACAGTGTTGCACAATAGGTAAACTATGGAGGCACAAGGAAGAAGGAAAAAAACCTGCTTATAGCCTGGATTTCCCCTCTGCTTTCTTGGGAACTATGTCTACAAACACTGCCAGAGAGATTTGGTTAGAAAAAAATACTGTGTTTTAATTCGGCAGCTCTTACCCAGACAATGATATGCACAAGAGCCCTGACATCACATGTCCAATGAACAAAACACGAAGCCTAGCCAAAAAAACCTGCTCTGGGGGGCAGCAGGTACCATGTAATGGGTACAATCAACATATTTAATATATTATAAACATTTTACGCTAGTTAAAGTTAGACTTCTAGATCTGGGAGAACTTTGCCACAGCTCATGGGAACAATGTTTTGGTTGCAATTCCTTGAGTGCTTTGGGTTCAAATTAACTCACTTACTTGTCTTTCTTACTACAAATTAATAAACCGGTTAAACTTAAAAAAAGAAGGAAAAGAAAGAAGAAGAAAGCCACAACACTTTGTTAAAACCGCTAAGTTTCAGCTGGTATCATGTCAAAACCACTTGAAACATGAAACTAGAAATCTTCCTAGGTTGACTCAAAGACTATGTCTATACTAGGAGTGCTTTACCAGGAAAGGAATGCTGGTGTATAATGCTGGCAGAGGACTCTGCTGTGGATGCAACTGTAGCAGCAGAACTGAGTATTAAATGGGTCTAGGGAATTGAGCCAAGAGCTTTGTTGACAGACTTGCATCTAGGTGAAGTTCTCCAACAGTTCTAACAATTGGTCAGGGGTAACACCTCTTCACATCCTGGATAGACACAAACATGTCAGCACAAATTTAGAATCTAGAAATGCCCAAAGTTAGGTAGAAGTTGTTTTGAAATTCTTTTTGAACTGAAAAATTTAACCAGCTCTGACTTTAGAAAAAACAACAACACTGGTTTATTTTATAGGCTTCACAGTTTTGCTGCAAACTTCTGGCGTAGCTGCAGTTAAACATCTTATTTCAGCCTTCTAATCTGTGACACATGGTGGGTGCTTTATGATTTCTCTCAGCACAATGAAATCTGTCTCTCAGCATGCAATCATAAATGTTGCATGCAACCCTCACGAACAACCTTTGGAGATTTCTCCATAACCCAGTTCGTTTATTGTAACCGTGGTCAGCACTGGTGGTGGAAGGAAACCACCACGTGAGAAGATTGTATTATTATTCCGATAAAAAAACCATTAAGTGCTGGCTGCTGCCCTTTACATGAGTGCAAAATAACAAGGCTGAATAAAAATGTTCATTCTATTATACTCTAATATGTACTATTGCAACACGGAGAAGGCAGAGCAACGTGGCAGTTAGAATTTCACCAGATCCCTACTCAAATGACCTGGATTGACTATTTTAGATTGATGGCAAAAAGGTATTAAAAAAAAAAAAAAAGAAAGACATTTTCAGCTTCAAGCACTATAGAAAAATCCACTTCCCACCTAGCTTTGCTTGGAGAACATCCCCCACTCTGTAACAGCCTCTTTGACTGCAGCTGAGACACAAATACCCATAAGCAATTACTACCAATGCCTGTGCAAGTCAAACCTATGGTTCTGTCTCTTACCTGTAATCTGACTCTGTCCTTGTGGATTAAAAGGACTTGGTGCAGAGTTCAGAGAGGGCCGTGGGCTCTGGGTCGGGACCCCTACTCTCATACTGGGATGAGGAATGCGCCCTAAATCACTGAGGCGTTCAGAGAACAAACTAGGTTTAGAGTCATCAAGCTTCTGTCTGTGCCCTGGAAACAGCAAATCATAAAATAAAAGCGTTAATAACAAGATTTAGTAATTTAACACATCCCAAAAAAAACCCCCAAAATGGTCTCTAAGGACCTGTTACTGGATTTAATGGATTTATAGGTATCTCAGCTACCCCCAATAACACAGAAACATTGTGGGGGGGTTGTATTTTGGACATGGTTGTGTTGGTGAAAGCCTTATCGAGCACAGCTGTGCCCATACATGGGTAACACGTAACAATTTGGATCAAAATAAGCACTTATCAGGACACCCACACAAGGTCTTTTTTTTGTCTTTTTTTTTCTTTTGCTGCTTTAACTACCCAAGGTAGCTAAAGAGACAAATGTTCCCTTCCAAAAGCACGCCTCATATGTACATACAACTTATCAACTGGGACAATTACTCCATGCCTGGTTTATATGTTGTGGATTTTTGCTAAGAAAATGCAAGCTTTTCTTCTCCTCTTATTTTTTTTTTTCTTTAACTCTGTCAGAGTTAGTCATTAGCTTTCATTCCTCTGGAGATTTTCCAAAAAGTAAATTGTCCCTTTCAATTGAGAAGAGCAGTATCCAAGGAAAACCTCCAAGGCTGCTGGCCGGGACTGGGCCCTACACACCTTTGCATGGTCAGCCTTCCTCAGTGCTCCTACTGCACTTACCCAAAACAGGCCAGGTGCCCCTGGCCTCATTTGGAACACTCATTTAGGGATGTCAAAATATAAAGGGGAAAAATGGCAAAAGCACCAGAATGCCCCCAATGGTCCTGCTCATGTTGTTATTGAGATGTTTCAAGAGCAAAGGCTTTGCTTCTCTAATGGTTGTATTTTTATTCCTGGGTTTAATTTCTTTGCAAAGGATGCTCCTTGTGCAATGGCGCCTTCGAACGTGAGGTGCAGAAGGTGTTATTTCTATCATTCAGCATACTGAGAAATAGGCATGCATAGAGATTAAGGACAGGACTAATTTTACTTAACTTCAGCCATTCATAAATCAGGCACCTAGTCTAAACTCTTCTAATGTAGACTTCCTCTTCGGTTAATGGAAAGAAATAGCTACTTCCAGAGGGCAATTCATCTCATTTGTCTCTGACACTCGCCTTAAAACAGCATGATTCACCTCCTGAATTTGCTTTCTCTTCCTTCTCTGATCAGAGAGGGAGCACACATGACTGGTTTAATTAGACACCCTTGCCATTAGTCAACGTTAAATGGAATGAAGCTTATCCTAAGTTACAGACCAAGGTCACACAAGAAGCCTCTGGCAGAGCTGAAAGGAGGGCCCAGACCCCTTGACTGCAACCCAGAACCACGTCTGCCTCCAACCCTGTAAGCAGTGCTGGGCCACTGGCACAAGCAATAACTGGGTGGGATATTTTAAAGCTTTTAACAATAAGAAGGGTCCCTGGTAGGGTTTGGGCTTGAAACCTTCCAAATAATCACCAGTGGCTTGAGATAATCCATGTTGTCCCTCAGCAGTGTGAACACAGCCATCTGTCTGGAGGGTACAATGGTTCAGCTCTGCAGACATGGGAAGATTGTCCCATCAGTCTTTGGGCCATAGAACCAATTCCAACACTGTTTAATTTATTTTAGAAGCAGAAATGAGGCCACTGAATCTTGAGATTGAACTATCAGGCTACCACTGCTAAAAAAAATGCTTTTTAGTAGTAATTCTCACCACAGTACTGAGTACATGGGTTTACACCATCTAATTGGTACCACAGTGCCAACATGACACATAGTCAATGAAATATCCAAACTAAATAAATCCAGACTGGATTCAGAGAAATCATAGCTCTAGACAGAGAAGGATTCAGGCTGGGAGATGAGAGGAAACTTGATGGAATTTAACTTTGGAGAAACTTCTCTAGCAATTTAAAAAAATTAATTAGTTGACCCATAATTTGGTACTTTGAAGTCTGGGTTTTCTCCCCCATTATGACTCAGTCTAAAAGCATGGAGTAGGCGGAAGCCTTGTCCTTAAGGACAAGGTGCTGCTCCATGTTAGAGCTGACATACATGGCTACTCTCTTCAGAAGGAAGGTATCAATCACTTTAAATGGGGAATGATTTTTGGTGGGCTTGTAAAAACTCCATAATAGCAGCTTAATTAACAGGGTCACATCCAAGCCATACTCTTTAGCATTATATTCTCAATCTATTTAAACTAAAACTTGTACAAGTTGGGTGCTGCTAAATCTGAAGAAATTACTTTCACATACACATGCAGTCAATATTCTCTTGGGATTTCTCCATCTTCTTTTCCTCCACAATTTTTATGCATTTGCTTTTGTCTTTGACAGTCATATTTTCCACTCTGTTTTTTAAAGGCATCTCCTTCCCCTCCCTCTTCCTGTTCTGCTTATTCCTAATCATGCTTTTGCAAATTGAGCAACCTGGTCTAGTGGAAGATGTCCCTGCCCAAGGCAGGGGGTTGGAACTAGATGATTTTTAAGGCCCCTTTCAACCCAAACTATTCTGGGATTCTGTGAAATTCAAGAGGGCTCAAAATAATGCAAACGTGATCAGCCCATCTCTGGTCTCTCACACCAGGGTTGATTTTAGCTGCGAATGAATCCACCCCCAAAGTGAATTTTATTTAGAATTTTTGTAGAAAAAAACCTGTGCTATGTTCACGTAGTACCCTTTTAACTAAAGAATCACTAACAAAATAGTATACAATCTATTTCAACTGTCTTCAGAAAATTCAGTGAACATTTATTACATAGGTCACTACCACTACTGCACTAACCTGTGCCAGATAACCCCCAGCCTTGTTTTCATCATGTCCTATTTGGTCATACACAGCTTTGTTAGAAAAGAATTTATACTTAATTATGTGTATTATACCAGAGGTCTGGATAGCAGAGCACTTTGGGATAGGCAGGGGGAAAAAAAGGAAAAAAAAAGAGAGGAAAAAAAAGGAGAAGGGGGGTACAGAAAAAAGAAAAAAAATTTCCACATCTGGTTGAATTGAAATGATCTATAGATGTGTGGGTTTGGGTGTTGCCACCTCCCCCCTTCCAAAAAAAAAAAAATAGGGAAAAGAGAGCTCTATGCACATCTGGAAGACCCCAGGCATCAATGGAACTGCAAGTCCCCAGAAACCAGCAAGGGGCCAAAGGCAGACTTGCCTTCCCCTTCTGGACATTTAAAATTTAGGGTTGTAACATGGAGTCATGTTGTGACAAAGGGATCCACAGACGGAGTCACAGTCCCCCAGTGAAATGTCCTAGGGAGACAAGATGACATCGCAGCTTTGCACATTATGGGTTACTCTGCTTTGATAAAGGCTGAGACGTGCTCACTCTGAAAGTAAGCAGGAAACTCAACAAAACCTTTGTATTCAGGAGGTGCTTACAAAGGCGTGTGGGCAACTTAAATAAATCTCCTGCCTTGATTTCTGTGCAGGAAAAAAAAAATCCTGTTAAGTATGGAGGAGCCATGAGGTATGGGCTGAAAACACTCTAAAAAGACCTTCTGAGTAGCACATAAGCAGCAGCAATGAAATATGTGATACATGTTTAAAACTCATTCCACAAGCTGCTTTTCATCTCTCATTGATATATGTGTCCGTTGACAGAGAAATTCCTGATCCCAGGGGAGTGTGCTAAGAAAAGCTGTATTCCTCAGCCTCAGTACTGAGGCGTAATTTTATTTCAGGAAAAAAGATTAGGGTAGCAAGTGTGGATAGCTGAGGGAGAATCCATGATCTGCTGCAGCAGTGAATACATTAAAAAGCAATATAAAAGCTATGTGAAAAGTAGAATAAAATAGTGTTACAGCTATCCCAATGCCTGCAACACTGCATTTAGTGCCTGTTGATCTGTTACAAAATTTGGCTTGGAGGGAAAAAAATGCTTATGGACATAAACAGTCTTGGATGTGAAATGTGGTGAAAAAAAACGGAAGCTGACCCATGAGTCTCTGACTAAGGATGGGACCCAGTGGCCACTGGAACAGATCAGGTCACAGGTGAGGAGATGAGAAGGAGATGAGAAAAACTGAGAGTTCATAGTCAAGAGCTAAACAAGCTGTTCTGATTTGTCTGCTGGCACAGCACAAAACACGCTGGATATCAGAAATCCAGTGTTCACTCCAAAATAACAAGAAGTGTTCTAATCTTTCACCACTACTCAGCTGTTTCAAGCCAAACATCAACCTGAGTATTCGCTTCTGGAGACAGAAACATTGTCATTAATCCTCTCCAGTGCCAATTTTGGCCATTTTACTTGAATCAAACCAGAAAACAGTACTGAGAGAGTGCCATAAGGTCAGTGAAAACTGCAGCCAGCCAGTCAGTGCCTGTGCTGCTGCTTCTGCTCGCCAGCCCAGCAAAGCCTCAGAACATGTTCATGTGGCCCATGGAAGCTGATGTTCAATTATCACGTCCCAGGCATGGCAGAAGATGTGAGGAGTGTTCATCTCCAGCTTAATCATTGCAGTTTAAACTAAGCAAAGGACTGTCTCACAGATCAAAGCAAGGCAATCTCGAGTCTGCTGGATGTGGTAACTGGAAAGGGACGTGAGCTTGTCTCTCATCACTGAATTTCCACCACTCTGCAGGAGAAGGCAAGATGTAAATCGGGCTGTGGAAGAGGCTGGCTTGCAGAATGTAAATGTGGTGTTGATGCTTGAAGATTTTTACCTCCTCAGGGAGGAGGGGTGTGCGTTTTTATCTTTCAGCTTGTGGGTGTGGAACTGAAAACTAATCAGATTATGCTACACGTGGCCCTGCCAGATGCTGACACTCAGGGACTCCCTTTCTTTGTACCGTGTACACCACCCACCAGCTTTTTTGTGTGGTTTTTTTTTTTCCTGGTACCAAGGAGATCTGGTTACCAGATTTTCAGCAGATGCTTTTATCACTCTCCACTGGGTTAGCTATTTTCAGTCATCACCCAGTTCTTTCTTTTTCTGCTTTTGCCTTAACAAGGAAAAGTATTGTGGGAGTCAGGTGTCTCCATAAAAAGAGCCAAGGGAAGGCAGAAAGGTCATGGTAGTAAGAGCCTGGGTTGTCACCTGCTGGAGATACATTTTCTGGGACATCCTAAGCAGAATGGAGGGTGATGACCCATTGAGAAATGCCACCATGGCTTCTGTTTGCTCTGTGTCAGGAGTGCACTCAGCACCAGACAGTGAAGTTTGGAGTCATTCCATGGAGTGACTACAGCTGGAAAAGGCAAACAAAAATTCTTTGAACTCCAGGGCTAGTAAGCAAGGATTTCTATGGCTCTGGATTCAGTGAACCCAATGGAAAAGGGACTTTCCTTCAGGTTAAGTGCTGGCAGAAAGAAGAAGAATCACCTAGTTCATGACCTGTGATTTTGTAGCCTGTGCAACTCTGTCTCTTGACTCCAAGAGAACACAACAGAGATCAAGAACCCAAGTTTTGATTATTCCCACTGTTCTCCAAAGGTGAGAGTGGGCGCATTTTTTCCTACTAACCCTGTATGTCTTTGAGACAAACACTCTGATTTTGTCTCTTTTAACACTGGAACACCAGCAGCATTCCAGTGTACATTCTAGTGTGTATGCTTCTGTGTACACATTGTAGAAGACAATTTCACACCACAAAAAAGACAAGCCTCTGAATTTCATCACAAATTCTCCTTAAATTCTCTTTGCAGGCCTACCTGGATTTCATCCCATTTGGTCCCATGGATGAGGTGTAACTGGAAGATACTGATATGGGCTTGGCTGAATTCAGCTACAGGCTGATAAAGCTGAAGTCAAGGGACCCACATTTATGCCACAGACAAGGAGTTGAGACCTGAGCCTAAGGCTTCCTAACAGCTGTTTTGCAGGGACTGAATAATGTTGAGGATTCAGCATGAAGCAAAAATATTCATTGTTCTGTTACAAATTTCAGACAATACTTTACTGCAGCAAGATGTCACTCCAAGTGGTGTCAATCTACGCACTGGAGGTAAAAATAAGGGAGCCATAAACCAGAAGCACAGAAGTTTCACATCAGCTCTTTGCAAGGAAAAAAACCTCTGAAGAAAGTCATGAGGGTCCCTCTTGTGTCCCTTGTCTTGTTGCCGTCCAGGGCTGGTTTCTCCCCACCCAGTCCTACTGAATGCACCCAATCCAAAGTTCATGGAAAAAACCCCAAAACACAAGAGCCAAACAATTTTTGCCCAGGAAAGGGGAAAGCTTGGAACCCTTCCAGTCTCTTGGGTAAAGAAACAATTATGAGAAGAAAAATATAATCCACCCAAGAGACATAATTACATAATTAGGCCATAGGCTGTGCATAGGAAAGGTTCTTATAGTTCCTAAAACAAGGAGCTACATAGGTGCAGTAACTGTAGTTAATTCACTCAATGGAGAAAAAAAAAGAAGTTTGTTTTTTACATAGCTGAGGGCACCAGTTTGCTTTAGACTGGGAGCTTATTCTCCTGACTGTACACAGAGCCCTGTTAGTGCCAACAGGAGTCACTCAGGCGCAGGCAGAAAACAAGCCCCTGTCTCTTTTTGTTCTTAAAAAAGGCGTATTTTTTACCCAAAGCAGCTGAGGCCTGTACCTGAAACTACTGCAGAGAAAAGGAAATAAATAAAGACAGGCGAATGCACGCTGTGGAGGGGCTCAGTTCCAATGAAACAGATCTAATGTGTATCCATTTGCCAAAATCCTAATGAGCTCCTCCTCCCTGACCCCTGCTCTGCAGACTACTGGTATGGGTCCAAAAGGGCCAGATCCAGGTCCTGGGGGAACCAGTGACATTGCCATCTTCCCAGAGCTGTGGCTCCTAGCGGGGGTGAGCAGAGGCAGGGGGAGGTTGGAACCGGCCAAGCCTGTGGAGCACCTCTGGTGTTGATGGTCGTCTCCCCACTGATTTACTGGGAGCAAAGGGAATGTCCTCTCAGCTCATTCTGTGGGCAGCCCGCCCAGCATGAGACAAAAAGAGCAGGTTGGAGGGAGGAAGGGACAGGAAGGGTGAGAAGAAATGACCCGTGGGAGTGTAACCTGTGTCCCTTTGTGCCCATGGGAATGACTCTAAAGCTTTTGAGGATGCAAAGTGCTTTTTTAAATTCAGCTGGAGGCTGTGAAGAGCACGGATCCAGCTGAAAGGCAGACCCAGAGGTCGGGGGTTTTCAGCAAACTGCAACAGCTGCAAAGGAGCCTCCTGCTCACTGAATTTCTCTACACAGAGGTGAAAAATGCCTCCTTGGAGCAGGGCTCCAGGCTGCTCATCTGGCAGCCAAGGGACTGATGGGGGCAGGTGGCAGGGCCGAGCTGACCAGACACTGCACAGGGAAAGGTGTGTTAAAGCAGCAAAATCGGAAGTTTTAACAAATGAAACCGAAATGGTGCTTTGAGAAAAGAGACAGGCTGAGCAGGAAAGGGTTCGAGTGGGTTTGCTTTTGCACCAGTTCCCTCCTACCCTCCAACTCATCCCAGAGTTGTAGCCCTCTGCTCTGACCCTGTACTTCAGGTGAATGAGCCAGGTCTCCCCTTGCTGCAGTGGGGTTGTTTCTTTTTTCTTGTTGAAAAACTTTTGAGTTCTGATTAGGATTTTGAAGCTTGCTCTGCAAAGCTTCAAAGGGTGTTGTTAAGCAACACCCCATAGGAGCATCAGCCCAAACTGGCCAGGTCAGGGAAGGACCAGGTGGGAGCCCCTTGCACCACGATTCTCTGCCTTCACCTTTATCCATCCTTCATGAACATAAAGGAATCTGTGTTCACGTGTGCCAGGAAACCAGCTAAGCATTGCTCACATGGCCGCTTGGAGACATTAAAGACAACTCATATAAACAGAGACTGTCACGCAAGTCTTGGTCCCTGCCTTAGCTCCATTTGCATGCTGGTATCTGTTACACTCTCCCCCTCCTCCTCCCCCTTTCTTCAGCAGAAACAGGGATGAGGGAGAGCAAGGGCGGTCCCAAAAAGCTCAAGAGCTCCTCATTCTGATTTATCATCCACATGAACCCAGCAAAATCTTTGAGGAGTAAGGTTCTTTCCCCTCCAAGAAGGTAGCTATCTTGCAAAGATCCCATCAATTTTTGCTGCTTGTTTGCTGCAGCACCAGGCAGTAAAGATCATAGTGAAGAAGGGGGCAAAGGGAGAGAGAGAAAAAAAAATGTCCTTTGAGCTGGTTTCCCTCCAGCTGGCAGGAGGGGATGGTTTTCTTAACACTTGCGAAACCTGATTACTTTAAAAGAATGAGAAGGGGGGGATGATGTAAACAGCCGTTAAACCAGACTTAAGGCGCTTAGTTTAAATCTAGTGTAGAGCTCTCGGATGCTGCACTGCTCTCTAGACATCAATAGGTGCATTTCCATTTCTGGTTTTATTTTACACCCTCAAAACCAGGAGCACACTGCACACTGAACGTTGTGGTTACAGCAGGAATTCAGGCATGGAAGACACAACAGTTAAGCAATAATGAATGGATGTGTGTGTTTGCTCTCTATCTTTCAACAGATTGTTTTGCTGTGTTAGAAAACTACTGTGTTTATATCCATGCAGCAGTTTTTAAGCAGACTGTTTAAACTTGAATAAAGCGGGATATTTCTAAAATAACCTTGCTAATACAATTCAGATGGCTAAAGAAACCTGAAAACATGGTTAAAAAATAAAAAAAAGATGCTGTTTCAATCTACACTGGTGGGTAACATGATCTAAACTCTGAAAGAAAACAGTCTTTACAAGTTCAGCTTGAAGGATTATCTTGTGTATCAGCACCCTCTGTGGCAGAGTAGCATTTATCCATGTATCCACCCATGTTAATGCTGTTGCACAATTTACTACAGCCGTGATAGACAGATAATTGCTTTATCCACCCAAGTGTAATAAACGGAGTCTACTATGTTAATCCTTGTGTTCTTATTGTCGGCAAATGCCAAGTAAGGGAGAGACGTACACTGAAAACTCCGTCCTCTCCTTCCAAAACTACTGGAGTTTACTCACCCTCAGACCTGCTAAAGTGTTCTTACTGCATTCCACTCCCCTGCTTGCAGTGCCAAGTATTTTGAGCAGTATCAAGTTATTGTTATATAAAGGGCACCTACACTCAGGCTATATGGAGACAGAAGCCAGGATGTAGCAGCCTTTAGAAAAAAAAAAACACCCAACCACCCTCAAACATCTTTTCCTACTCGCTAAGTAAAACAGGCCAAGTATTTTCTGTTCCTGGGCATAGCACAGAAAGTAATTACCTGTCCTTCTAAAACTGGACATCTATTCAGTTTGTGTGGAGTCTGTCTGACTGTTGAAAAATGTCATTTAGCTGCTGGCCCATCAGTGTTTTCCACAAAAATCTATAAAGATTTTTTATTTTGAATGTCAAAAACAGGCGTATCCTTTAAAAGGTTTACAGATTCCTGGCAGTTCCATGAGCTTAGGTTTGTGGCATCAAATTTGTAATGACAGTTTGATGGATGTCTCCCTTTCTTCCTCCTGAAAGGTATAAGGAATTGGTGGTTTCCCAATAAAAATTATGCTTAACTTTCTTTGCTCTTATTTTTCGTCTCAAGTGTGTAAAGAGTCTGGTGCTGCTGGCAATGAGTGGGTTATTGGGGCAACTTTCATGCTGCAGGAGGGATTCAACTTTCTGTGTACTCAGAGCTCTTGCACAAGCACCTACACGATGTGCAAGTTCTGAAGAAGGACAGCCTTAAGCGGCACATAAATGCTGCAGCTGGGCTTAAGAGAAGAAACGTCGGCCTGAAGATGCTGCCAACAATCCTGCAGGTGAGTCGCAGTTTTTAACCCCTTGTTATGCTGCACCTTTCCCTGCCAATGCCAGCAGGGGCATTTCTGGCTCAGAATGGAGGCTGACATGGATTAACCTCTGATTTCAGGTCTCCAAGGGAAGGAAAAAGGGTTGGTTTAGATTATACATTAGGAAGAAATTATTTACTGTGGGGATGGTGAGATACTAGGAAAGGTTGCCCAGAGAAGCTGTGGCTGCCCAATCCCTGGAAATGCTCAAAACCAGATTGGACAGGGCTTGGAGCAACCTGGTCTGGTGGAAGGCGTCCCTGCCCATGGCAGGGTGTTGGAACAAGATGGTCTTTAATGTCCCTTCCAGCCCATTCAGCCACAGGGGATGAATGGATGGGAGTTTGGTGCTACAAGGTTGCCTGCTGACTATCACTACTGATATTGAAATGGAAGGTGTTTTATGCATCTTCAGCCAATTAATAGTTAATACTTTCTTTAATAACTTGGATGAAGCAATAGAAAGCATGATTATAAAATCTTTAGATGATATCCAGTAGGGTGGAGCCTTCCAGACTTGGAGCAATGGGTCAGAATTCAGAACAAACTTAGCATGGAAGAGAAATTGAGCTTGACACATCATTAGTAAGATGACATGCAGTAAAAGTTAAGTGCTTTGTGTTACACTTTGGAGCAAGAAGCCAAATGCACCACAATGACAAANGACAGCCTTAAGCGGCACATAAATGCTGCAGCTGGGCTTAAGAGAAGAAACGTTGGCCTGAAGATGCTGCCAACAATCCTGCAGGTGAGTCGCAGTTTTTAACCCCTTGTTATGCTGCACCTTTCCCTGCCAATGCCAGCAGGGGCATTTCTGGCTCAGAATGGAGGCTGACATGGATTAACCTCTGATTTCAGGTCTCCAAGGGAAGGAAAAAGGGTTGGTTTAGATTATACATTAGGAAGAAATTATTTACTGTGGGGATGGTGAGATACTAGGAAAGGTTGCCCAGAGAAGCTGTGGCTGCCCAATCCCTGGAAATGCTCAAAACCAGATTGGACAGGGCTTGGAGCAACCTGGTCTGGTGGAAGGCGTCCCTGCCCATGGCAGGGTGTTGGAACAAGATGGTCTTTAATGTCCCTTCCAGCCCATTCAGCCACAGGGGATGAATGGATGGGAGTTTGGTGCTACAAGGTTGCCTGCTGACTATCACTACTGATATTGAAATGGAAGGTGTTTTATGCATCTTCAGCCAATTAATAGTTAATACTTTCTTTAATAACTTGGATGAAGCAATAGAAAGCATGATTATAAAATCTTTAGATGATATCCAGTAGGGTGGAGCCTTCCAGACTTGGAGCAATGGGTCAGAATTCAGAACAAACTTAGCATGGAAGAGAAATTGAGCTTGACACATCATTAGTAAGATGACATGCAGTAAAAGTTAAGTGCTTTGTGTTACACTTTGGAGCAAGAAGCCAAATGCACCACAATGACAAACCTATTAACCGGCAGCACTGCAGAGGGAGATCTGGGGGTGGCAGGGAGTTGCAAGTTCAATGTGAGTCAATAATGGCATTCTGTTTTTTTTTTTCAAAAAAAGTGAAGTAAATGCATTTCTGGGAAAGATTAATGGTCAT
The DNA here is from genome assembly GCA_013397815.1 of Aleadryas rufinucha. NCBI lineage: Eukaryota > Metazoa > Chordata > Aves > Passeriformes > Aleadryas > Aleadryas rufinucha. The sequence goes on from VZTH01000026.1 coordinate 258,958, forward strand.
GTTGTATACAAGACATAGAAGGTATCTATTACAGGCTGCTCAGAAGTGGTGAGACATCAGCTGGACTGCTTTATCCAGGGTGGGACATCACCCTCTAAGAAAGATGCAGACAGATGAGAGAGAATCCAGAGAGGAGCAACAGGAGTGATAACAGATTCAGAAAGCATGAGCAACATGGAAAAGATGAAGGAAATACATTTGTTTAGTCTAGAAAAGAGACGAGCAGGAAAGGACATGATAAGAGTAAAATGTTTTCTACAGAAAATGGTAATCAATTGATCTCTGTGTCAGCTGAGAAAAGCACAAGAAAAAGCTTCCTTCAGCTGAGGTAAAGGAGATTTAAGAGATTAATGTACAGTATTAGCAAACTCCTTTTTAAGTATAAAGGAAAAAAACCCTCAAACTCCAGACTTGGTAAGTAAGTGGAAGGCTCAGTACTGGAGGATTTAAAAATTTGGACAGATGTCAGTGATGATCTAAGTATATCTAATACTTCCTCTGAGGAAAAATGGACTAGGTCGCCTGAGGTTTCTTTCAGCCCTACTGTTCTGGGGCTGAGTGATTGTCTGTGCTTGGTGAAGTCACGTACACAATACTTTGAACATGAGTACATGCAGTCAGCAGCTCCTGCTAACTGAGGGCCTGATGCTGCAAAGAGCTCAGGACCTCGAGCTGCCATGAAAGGGCACAGCAAAATGCAGGCAGTGTCTGCTCAGCTATTCCTGACTACAGAGAATCCGTGGGGGTTTGGAAATGCTGGTCTTAAACCCTCTGTGCCATGGTTTCCTACAGCTCTAACTTCAGAATAATTTTCATTTCTTTGCCTCACAGTGGATATTACAAGATTGATTTCACCATTAATATAGAGAGGAGGACTCTGAGGTTCCACTAGTTTTTGAGGGAGACACAAAGAAGTAAAACTACAAAGAATTTCACACCCAGGTCTTGAGAGTATTCCTGCAACCCTCAGTGAAGGTCCAGATCCTAATCCATGATTGGTTTTGGTTGTTACTTTCTCATTTATGTGTCTGCTGATCACTCAAAGACAGATGGTCCCACAAAGAGTAGTCCTGGCCATCCTCTTGTCAAAACTTCTCTCCATGCCAGTGTGAAGAACAAGAGACACCAAAATGACAAACTTCTTGGGGAGAGCACTCAAACACTAAATGCAGAAGCAAAGGTTTTGGACAAGCTATGTCTTCTAGGAGAGTGTAGGGAACTCCTCAATGCAGTGGACTACAAAATCCTGGGATTTTCCAACAAGACAGCCTCATTATTTACATTATTTCTTCCTGAAAGTGCTTAATTCATAATTATCTCTGCTGGGTTTTTTGAGGGGGATTTTTTGTTTGTTTTTTGTTTTTTTGATGGAAAAGAAAGAAAAGCTCCATTCTGCTGTGAGCTACACAAACCCAAATCCCATCCTTGCTACGGAAACTCCATCCCTGCATACATTCATCTCACACCAACCCCCTGAGCCCTAAGGATGGCTGCCTCTACCCCAGACCAGCTGTTTATTAGCATCATGCCCAAAAACCATGAGATGCACGTTGCTGGCCAAAGTTAAGCCTGTCCTCATGGGCTCTGCAGGTCGCTAATTCAGTGTCTCAGCCATGTGTTCAACCTGCTCATGGGTAATGCCTCCTACAAAAGCCTCAGGGGGGACAGAGGGGAGGGAGGGGAGTGACACAACTGCATTTGGCCACGAGGAATATGACATTTTTGTGAAGGGCTCTGTCAGGGGGCTGACCCTTCTGCCGACAGTTGTTTAAGTTTGTTTAGTGACAGGGAGCCTCCCATGAACTTAAAAACAATAGGAAAACAGAGTCCTGGAGAATAAATCTCGCCCCCTGCTCCGGTTGCCTGCGCGTTTGGCTACCAGAAGGTAACAAATCCCCAGGAATGCGGGCGGTGGGGGGATGCGCCTGTGAGGCGGAGCTGGAGGGTGGCCAACACAAGCAGCGGGTGATGCCATTCACAGAGCGGAGAACGGCGCGGACGAACCCCGGGAAAAGCCTGGGAAAGGGTGCGGCTACTGCAGGAAAGATGTGCCCTCTGACAGCTCCGGCTGCTCCTGCATGGAGCTCCTCGGGAGCTCATCCCACAGAAACCCCAAATACCACTTCTACTGCTCCCAGCCGTATGAGGTCGAATAGAAAGTGGGGGTCTCCTCAAAGCATGGCAGAGGAGATCAGTCCAAGAAGGACCTGGGTTTTATTTATGAATTCACGAGTCTCCCTTGCCCACACACCAGGGGAACTCAAAGAGTAATAACTTTTGGTCACTGGACAGGACACAGCATATGAGACAAGGAAACCACTGACTTGTCACCAGGCCCCTGACCTGCACAATCCTCCCCCAGCTGGATTTTTAAAAGTAGATTATAGCTCACAGGCTTTACTTTGACCGTGCTCTAACTACTTCATTATTTTACTGATAAACAGGATTCTGCTTGGGCATGACTGGAAAGGGAATTTAGACAAGGGTCTGGAGTGATAGGAAAAGGGGGAATGGCTTTAAACTGAAAGAGAGGAGATTTAGATTGTAATTTAGGAAGAAATTCTTCCCTGTGAGAGTGGGGAGGCCCTGGCACAGGTTGCCCAGAGAGGCTGTGGCTGCCCAATCCCTGGAAGTGTCCAAGGCCAGGTTGGACGGGGCTTGGAGCAACCTGGTCTGGTGGAAGGTGTCCCTGCCCATGGCAGGGTGTTGGAATGAGACGATATTTAAGGTCCCTTCCAACTCAAACCATTCTGTGATTCTGTGACACTGTGGGTGCAACCTTCTGGAAAAAAATCCAAGAAACAGAAGCTGTAAATGCCTAGTTATAAAAACCACAAGTTGTCCAAACGGGCTGCTGTGTAGCTGATGGCTTTCAAAGATGTACATAAGCATATACATATAGCCATATATATATTTTTTTAATATATGTATATATATGCACTTCCAACTTGGAAAGATGTTAGAACATATTGGATCATCACTGGCAGAAGTTTTGAATAATTTCTATTTTATTAATATTTTGGTGCATCATTAAGTTTGGATGCCCACTACTGAACACCAGTGGAAACCATCCCTGCAACGCAAGAGTGGCAAGGATATTTTACTCTGCTCTCCTAAAGCAGGCAGAAATAACATTGAAGTACTTAAATTCTGGAAATACTCATCATCCCCATGCTATTAATATCACCTCAATAGCTCATTCTATTTAAAGCAAGTTTCTTTCTTTGAGTTTTATTGTGCGGGTGGCAAATCCTCATTTAATTCAGAGGATAAAAATGTATGACCCTCCAATTGGAAAAATGGGATTGTCTGGGGCCCAAGCCATCTGCCAGAGCCATGAACAGAGGCTTTGCCACCGTCTTCAGTGGGAGACAGCCTGGCCCTAAAGACTTTACAGCTTGTACAGATTTGAATTTTAGTATTTGCTTTGTTTTTAATGTCATATGACTCATTTTAAGGAATAATACAGCTGCTTCCACTGCAATGGTTACAGTTTTGTCTGCAGGGCCAAAACTTGATCCCTCAGTTATGGAGTTTAGATACGAGCTCTCTAGACTACCTTTTAGCCCCACTGTTTGCTTTTTTTTACACTAAGAAAATAAGGCACACTCCAGCCATTGGCTCCATGGATTAGAGGACAACACTTATATAGGAGAGTTTCCTTCTTCTTTAAGTGTAACCCTGACTTTATTCCATCAAAGAATGTTGGAAAATAGAATGCAAAGTGCTCTTCCCTTTTGTCCAAGAAAAGTAAAACAAGCAATCCTGGTGATGTTGAAGAAATTGGATATCTTCTAGTGGTGCCTTGCCTTGGTTTTTTTAATAAGCAAAACTCATCTGTCTTAACCAATTTAAATGAAGTAAAAAGGCAACAACAGAAAAGAGGGATGGAAAACTTTTTCCAGTTTCAACACAAGCTCTGAGGAAGTCAAAGCTTGAAAAAAGAAAGTGATTTTTTCACTAAAAGTCTGCAGAGAGCTCAGCACTATGAAAAAGGAATAAATCTGGTTTTTAACTCTTCTCCAGGTAGGATGGATCATTCCTTGTCCTTTCACTCCAGCTTCCCACAAGGCCCATGGGATTATTCTCCTTTTGGCAGCAGAAGGGAGTTTGGCTGTCAGTGTTCCCATCCTTGACCAGTTTTGGTACAAAAATAAGTTATTCCTCCCTTGACAAAAGATTCCACATGCTAACAATCCCCTTTCATCAAAGGACCAACATTAAGTTACACTGAATCCAGTTTCTAATGCCTGATGGATTTAGATGGCCAAACTACTGCCAAGGGTTATCTGCTGTCAAGTCTAACCCCCAGCAACTGGCAGCATTTCTGACATGACACTGGTTTAAAATTACATGTCTTGTAAGATATACTCCCTTCTTCATGATACTGATATTTCATGGCATCATTTGGACAGGACATCCATCCCCACCCTCACTCTCTCACCAGGTGTGGGGGTAATTTGCTTCCAAAACGTCATTCAGATTTGAGACTGAAAAGTCTTTTCTCCTGCTTTGCTTTTCTGTGATAAAGTTTCTTGATAGCATCTGAGAATGGCTGGTGTTACTGTTTTGCTGACACCTTGATTATGTTTCTTGCTTTCTTGTTGATTGGGATATAAATCCTCACAAAAATAAATAGATGCACACTGTGGCTGGTGAACTTTAAGTGAGGGTCAAGGCTCATTCACTTGGCAGTTAAGACAACTGAACCACTACCAGACTCTGAGATTTTCAAACCCTGGCATTTACAGAATCACAGATCAACTCAGTTGGAAAAGACCTTTGACATCACCGAGTCCAAACTATGACCTAACACCACCTTGTCAACTAGACCTTGACACTAAGTGCCACATCCAGTCTTTCCTAAAACACCGTGAGGGGCAGTGACTCCATCACCTCCCTGGGCAGCCCATTCCAATGCCCAATCACCCTTTCTGTGAAGAATTTTTTCCTAATGTCCAGCCTAAACCTCCCCTGGCACAGCTTAAGACCATGTCCTCTTGTCCTGTCCTTGTCCTCTGGTTGCCCAGGAGAAAAGACTGACCCCCACCTGATTGCACCCTCCTGTCATGTGGTTGTAGAAGGCAATAAGATCCCCCTTTTCTCCAGGCTGAGCCCCTCCAGCTCCCTCAGCTGCTCCTCCCAGGAGCTGTGCTCCAAGGTGCACTGTAATTAAAACCTGCCCTTTGCATTTCACTTTGCATGTGCATTAAGGGGCCTCATTTAAAGCCAGGTAACATCCTTTCCATTGGCTGTGGTCTCTGTAAGTCTGTTGCTTATCCCAAATTTAAGCATAACTCATTCTGATGGCGTTTCTCAGTTATGCAGGATTGCTGTGTACACATGACGGTACATTCCTTCCGTGGCTCTAATTTTGTTCCAAGGCAGCCCCAATTCTTGCTGCTTCAGTACACTGAAAGCAAGAGTACATGTGTGTGTGTATGCAAACAAACACACCAGCACCCTCACACATGCTAAAAATGACATTTTTGTGTCTGCTCACAAGGAAAAAGAAGGATTAATTATGCACAAACATAACAACTTTCTCCAGCTCTGCCTAGAGATGTGAAAGAGAAGTGGCCCTGTACTCACGTCTCTTCTGAGAATTCTGCCATATGGTTTTAACAGAGGTTTATTTCCTGCAGCAAGAAAGGGCTGCAGATTCTCAATCCAACCAAAATAATTATGCAGACAATTTCACTCCATTACTTGCAGTGGAACCCAAGCTGTGTGGTCCTCACATGCTTGCTGACACCTTTAAAGAGACATTAAACCATTTTTACATAGAATTCCCTTAATGGGTGGGATGTAGGATGAATTTCCTGGAAGATTAGCACCTGTCGTGTTGCATAAGGCTTGCCTCTGACTGCTGCATGAATTCCTTTGGTTGGTAGACAGTAAAAATGTGATTGAAGCCTCTGGAATACAGCAAAGAATCAACCATATCTCTATGGAGGGAAATTTCTCCCCTTGCTGAGGTTTCCTACACAATTTTTTTACCTCCCACATTTGACCCTGAAATAGCACAGGACATAAGTACAACTGGGTGCCCCACATCAAGTACAAGGAAATGGAAATACGGCTTTAAATTTCAGAGTTGGGTTGTGCTAGGAGCACAACGCAGAGACTTTTCTGAGAATGCTTTTTTCAGAGCCACCCTGGGCTGCAGATCTTTTCCCCCAACTAAAGAGATCACAGTATAAAACTTCCAATTTTTCAATCAACAGTGGGTAAAGAATCCAGGGAAAATGAAACTGCTTTGACTCGAAACAATAAAATGTGTATTAAAACATCACCTATCCAACTCTGAATGTAAACTACAGGAATACTGTAAAAACAGAGATGTTAACCAAGACACACAGTGATTAAAGAACATTTTAAAGGCAGAAGGGAGACCACCCTTAAAGCATGGAAATATCCCTTTTGGACTAAAATGCAATCTGGTTGGTGTTTTTTTCTTTTTTTTTTGGGCAACTGTGTCTGATTTTAGTTACAGTAGCTCGTTTATGGAATTAGCAAACATACTACGTTTCAGACAAGCAAATCCAATTAAACCAGAAGAAAGCACACACATACTTTTAGTGTGCCAATCCGTCTATGGTGTCAGAAAGACACAATTCCAGGCAGCAAGGGGGGTGAGGGAAGGGGAAGAAGTTTTCCATGGGATTGCAGGATTTTTCATAATGTAAAATGCTGATTGCTTCAGATCAAAAAGGTAAATGCAAAGAAAAAATCAACCAGGGCAATGAGAACAGAGCAGAAATCAGGTATATACCAGCAGCAAACCCCAGGGCATGACTGAATGGTGCAGGGGATTTTTTCTTGATGGTTTGCAAATCTTGGTACAGCTGGAGGCCACTGCACAAGCACCTTCCTGCTCTGGGCACGGGAGCTCTCAACGGTTAATGGCACATGCTGCGTGTGTGTGGCCTGAGCAGCAAGGAAACCCAGCAGGAAACATGGTTCTAATCTTTTTCTAGTGGCAATTTCAACATTATGCTGCAGATAAATTACAGTAATGTAAACAGTAAAATCCATTTCTCAGTTCTTCGGCTTGGTGCCTGCAACTCCCTCAGGTTTCTGCTGGTGGGATGGGCAGAGGACGCTCTGCTGTGGGGCAGAGGTTTTGTCTCAGCTCTTGATGGTGCCCTATGCAGGGCAGTCTCCTCTCTGCTTTCCCTTCCACGTTTTATCCTTTTGTGTTGTAAGCTCTGGGGAATTTTCTCCTGTTTCAAGTCTGGGGAACATGGTACTGAAAAATCCCCTCCTAGCCATGGAGTCACAGAATCACAGAATGGTTCGACTTGCAAGGGACCTTGAAAATCACCTAGTTCCAACCCCTCTGCCATGGGCAGGGACACCTTCCACTAAACCAGGTTTCTCCAAGCCTCATCCAACCTGGTCTTGAACACTTCCAGGGAGGGGGCAGCCACAGCTTCTCTGGGCAACCTGTGTCAGTGCCTCACTACCTTCTGAATAAAGAATGTCGTCCTAACATGCAAGCTACATCTCCTCTCTTGTAGTTTAAAACTGTTCTCTCTTGTCCTATCACTATCTGCCTATGTAATATAATCCCTCTCCCTCTTTTTTATAACTCCCCTTTAAGTACTAGGTTCCAGTAAAGTCTCCCTGAAGCCTTCTCTTCTCCAGGATGAACAGCTCATCCTGTCCTCACAGCAGAGGTGCTCCAGCCCTCTGAGCGGCCTCCTTTGGACCTGCTCCAACAGGTCCATGCTCTTCTTATGGTGTGGCCCCCAGAGCTGGATGCAGTATTCCAGGAGGTGTCTCACAAGAGCAGAGTAGGGAGGCAGAATCCTCTCTCTCACCTGCTGCCCACTCCTCCCCAGGACACAGTTAGACTACCAGGATGGGAGTCCACACTGTTGGCTCATGTCCAGCTGTTTGTCCACCAGAGTCACATGCCTTACTACAAAGCTATTACACCTACAGAAGTGTACTGACCATTATCAAATTGCCCTTACAAATACAACCAAATAAGGTTGGTTTGTTAAGCTCAGACTTTTTAGGTCCCACATCTGAGCAAAATGCTCTGACTGAGCCTTTCAACACTGCAAAGAACCACTGAAGACGTCAGCGACGGCATTGTCTTTCTGTGACACACTAAAATAAGCTACAAATGTATTTTGATCCAAGCTGGATTTAACAATGCTCTCTCCCCACCAAATCTTCTGTTTTCAAAACAAAACCGAAATTTCAGGCCAACGTTTCCTGTGGTGATCGTTGTGGTTAAACACTATTTGTCAGTTTTTCATGCTTGATAAGGTCTCTCGGCTCTGTAGCGGAAGAATTGCTGTCAACTGAGCTGTGGCAACTGGAGACAGAGGTTTCACCCAGCAGGAATGACCAGATCCAATTCTCCTGAGTTTATGGCAAAACTCCCACTTCAAGAGAAGCAAGATTTAGGCTGATACAGCTATTCCAGTTGGCCTTTGGTTTTGTGGGGAGAAGGGCAGCAGCTTATGTTATTCGCCAAAACAGGAGGAAAATGTTCAAAAGGATAAGAGTGCCGGGGTTTGGCCAGCTGCACCTACTCTTCACACTACACACCACAAATGTCTAAAGTGGATCATGGAGGAATTACCCATCGTGGTTTTGAGGTTTTAAGGATGGACAGAAAAAAAAAGAAAAAAAAGAAGACAGGAAAAGTGCACTAGAACACTGATTCACTCTATAAATTGATTTAACTTTCCGACGGGTTAATTAAAAGTTCAAAGATACAACCTAGTTTATCAAGATGCAGCTCTGCTTTGGAATCATTTAGCCCAAAAAGGTCCCTTCAAACAATAACCATTCTATGAGTCTATGAAATATTACTTTCTTCCTTGAGATGATTTTAGCACTCCAAAAGCATTACTCATTAATTTTGGAGCATTATGAGTTAACGTATTTAACGCACTTTCTTCCAGTCTGACATAGAGAAGTTAGACCAAACCTGCATAGAAACCTACTCAATAGCCAAGACCAGGACTATGTGAAGAAATTCAATCTTAGTCTGGAAAAAAAAACAAACACCAGTGATTTAAAACCACCAGCAAGAATTGTTGTCCTCACGAATGAATCACATCAGGTAATCTGGGGGCTTTGCACAGAAGTCAGGAACTCATCAATCATATCAAAACGTGCTAATCACATGAAGCAGCAGTGAAAACTCCTCCCTGTAAGGTTGTACTGGCTGGCATTCACTGCCCAACATGAACATGCTGGTGAAAGTACAGTGAGATCTCTGACCACAAATGATAACAGCCTCAGCTTTTTGCCATGCCCTGGAGGCAAAACTCTGGAAAATGCCAGTGTTCCCTCTGGTTTTTTTGAAATGGCACAGACTGTTGGTTCCTTATCTTGATGGGGATTTCCATTTACCCTGGTTGTTTAAGATGGAACCTCTAAAGCTTTTTTCCCATACTTGAACACACTGGATGCCTGTTTACCTGTGTATTATATGCAGGTTTGGACTTTCTTGTCCATGTCAGAGTGGGAAGGAAGTGTGTTAAAGACATAGAGTCACAGAATGGTTTGTGGTGAAAGGGACCTTAAAGATCCTCTTGTTCCACCCCCTGCTATAGGCAGAGACACCTTCCACTAGACCAGGTTTCTCCAAGCCCCATCCAAGCTGACCTTGGACACTTCCAGGGATGGGGCATCCACAGCTTCTCTGTGCTAGGGCCTCACCATCCTCACAGGACAGAATTTCTTCCTACATCACAGAATCACAGAATAATCTGAGTTGGAAAGGACCCACAAGGATCACTGAGTCCAACTCCTAGCCCTGCATAGGACCACCCCCAAGAGTCACACCATGTGCTCAGAGTATTGTCCAAACGGTTCTGGAACTCTGTCATGAACTACATGAATTGTAGCACTTCAGAATTAATGGTTAATAATTCTGGAAAGCCAAAATCCTCTCAAGTAGGGAAAAGTGTTTATCTGCTCTGTACTGAGGTCTACAGAAAATTATCAGCACTGAAAAAAATAATTTAATGGAACATTTTATCAACTAATGTTGAAATGATGAGCTTGTTGGATATCAGTCTCTTTCCATCAGCACTGCTCAGAATTTATTAGTAGGTTCTAGTGCACTCTAGGCTGTGCTCTGTCCCATGTCTTAGAAATGACTGAAGTTAAATCAATGTGATCAAAATGATCATTCAAAACATGCTGGATCCTTGGCTTTTAATCGATCAGCTAAGAGAGAAACAATTTATCAGCTAGCAACACAAATAATATTCACATATTCCTTTTCCTGCCTTTTTCTGCATCTGATTCCTTACAAACTTTATCCATTTTTTTCTTCCTCTATTTTATTTTCTGGTGGCTTCCTGCAGAAAACAAACCAACAGAGACCAGCAACACTGCTTCTTTAATGTCTTTCAATAATCTCAATTTTCTCTCCTTCTCCCTCTCATTCACTAACCTTTCACTGCCCTAGCCATAACAGTACTAGACATTTAAGTCAACTTTCTCAAAATTTAAAATTTTAGTAATTTGCTGTGCTTCTCTGTGAACCTTAAACCTTTAGAGATGGGGATGAGGAGACATCAGTTACTTCTTGACTGTACCAGATACTCTTTATGGTTGCACCCTGGCCAAAAGATGTGGAGCAGCAGGAGAGAGTTCCCCATTCCCACCTTTTTCTCTTCAATGAGTTTTTCTACACAATTTGAGTGAACAGGAGGGACGTTCTGGACAGTAACACAGAGAGGAACACACCTGGCATCCCAAATTACTCCCATGTGTTCACTGTTGCTAATGAATGACGAGGTTAGCAAATATGAGGAGTTCCATTTCAGAAATATTTACATAGGCAGCATAGAGAAGTGACAGAAAACGAAGCTATTAATTACAAAAAACAACAAAAAAGGTCATTGAAATACTGTGAGCCACAGTGAAATGGGATTTTACAGTTACTGCACTGGTACCTTGCATTTAGAAATGCATCGAGCCAAACTTTTCACAAACAACTTGACAATTTATTACTGTCTGTAACGTAGAAATGAAATGGCCAAATACTGGCTTAAAAAAAAAAAGTTTTTCTCATTAATGTCAGGCTGCAGAATTTCAGATTAAAACAGCCTGGAGGCTCTCTGCTCTCTAATAGATCTCAATTATTTTTCCCCCGTAAGGGAGAAATGACCAACAAGGTCTTGAAGCAGCAGGTTTATGGCCAGTACACTGTCAACTTTTCCAAGAAAAGCCTCTGTTTTCAGAGATTTCTGACACTGTTGTAGAGCTCATTCAGACTAAAATTTTTCTTAGCCTAACAAACTCTATAAATTTTTAAATAACACTTTAAAAAATAAATCTTGCTTAGGCACTCAGCTAATGGGAACTGACTTTTTTGGAGCTCACTTTCCATTCCCAAAGCAGAAGCCGATCTCAGCAAGATGTTTAATGGAAACCTGGTCAGTGTCCACTCCACAGTTCCTGCTATCCATCAGACAGCTCGGATGTTCCATCAGCCTGGGGGGGTAGCAGAGTCCAGCACAGTCAGGACTGTGTTCACGTGGCCTCTCCAGGCTGCAGCTGTACCAGATGCCGGGGTTATCACACCCTGCCTCTCACTCACTCATCTTCTACCACAGCTACTGCTGATTTGGAGCAGGACTCTGCTAAGCCAGATCGTTTTGACTGATGCTGACTCTGGGGAGTGGTGTGATACTGATGAGAAGAGCGCTGGGGACTGTCGTCCTCCACAGCACAGCTGTAGCTTGAGGTGAACACCCAAGCAGGTCCCCTAGCCCCTGGGATTCCTCCTGCCTGAGGATGTGCAAGACAGAGGAATCCTTGCCCCAGCACAGATTTATTGTCACACCAGTCTACAGGGTTCACAAATTTCCCAATTTCCCTGGAAACCTGAAGCGGGGACTCTGAGGCACTTATGGCAGATGCCTCCACCATGACACCCTCTGCCTTTCCTGTTGTATTTGCAGTAGGTTCCAACGTCAGCTTCTCCCACTGGGCATGGCCTTGACAAATCCTGAATGCAAAGTCCACCTGAGCTCGGGAAGGAGCTGGCCTACCTTCTTCTTTTTTTTCTCCCTCACAATTTTTTTCTCTCATCTTAATCCACAGGAAAAAGTTGGGAGCTTCCCAATGGGCATGCATATTTATAAACAACCATGAACCGCCCATATTTACAAATAATAAGAACCAAATGTCTTTAGGGACACCAAGAATCACTAGAGGGACAGACACTACTTACTAGATGAGCACAAAGTAGAGGAAATACCCTGAGGAACTGTAAATCCTGACTGTTCAAAGGGGCACCAGAAAGTGCAGAAAGCCGTGGTAGGGGGCCTGGAGCTAGATGATCTTTAAGGATGCTTCCAATCTAAACAATTCCATGAGCAGAAATTCTAAGTAGAAAACCCAAACTCACTACTTTCTCAAATCTAAGGAGGGTCATAACCTGTTAAGGAAGAGCAGCTTAAAGGTATGTAGGTATGTTGTTATAAATCCTGAGGTACTAGATTAGATAACTCGCTCTGAGTTGAAACAACTGAATGAGTTCTCATTCACACCAGAAGTCAGGATCCAGGCCCACAGTCTGCCCTCACGCACAGAGCTCACGATCCTGCTTGTTGGCTATGTCCTGGAGAAGTGTTGCAACTTCATCCTCCTCAGCAAGCAAAAGAGGCCACAGGGGATTTAAAAGCAAATTTCTTAAATCAGCTCTAGGTTGCTCTATATTAAATATTATAGCCTGCGGGAATTATGGAGCTGAAGGCAAACAAATGCAAGCTATTTTTCTGTATCCAGAATATCTAAGCAGTAAAGACTGGTAAAATTTAGGTTCTAAAATACCTGTCAATGTGTCTCTAAAGAAGTCTCTCCCCAACCAGGCTGAGAAATAAAATAATTTCTGTTCCAAATGAGACCCTCAAAACTCTCTTGTCTGTGAGGAACAGTGTTGTGCCTGCAGAGAGAACTAACAAACTGGGTTTATGCAAACAACAAACCTGGGGATTAAGGGGATTCAGCAGGTATGTTAATATAGGTCTAAAAATGGCAATTTTGGCTTTGGCAATGGACAGGACCATACAGACACACAGCCACTTCCCAGGGTGGAGTGGGTTACCAGGTCCTGATCCTGGATGCTGAAGATCTGCACATGTATTCCCTGCCTTGGTGAATGTGCAGTGATTCTACTTATCTTAAGCCTCTTTTATTGAGGGCTAAGCTAAATCAAATCAACTCACATTTATGGGGGGCCAAGAACACCTACCAGGCAGCTGCTGTAGCTCAGCTGACATGGAAACACAGACATCCCCTGTAACTCGATCGTGAGACTAAGCTCTGAAATTTTCTTGGTATGGACGCAACTGGAAGCTGAAATTAAGTGCAATTTCAGGTCTACCTTCTTGCAGAGTGAAGTGGGGCACAGGTCTAGTGTTAACACTTCACAGTAGGGCAAATTCCATGCATACATACCAAAGCTATAATGATTCTGTAAGTTAAATATAGTATAAACAGCTTTGTTTGTGTTGAAATATTTGAACATCTATCCACAGGGTTGGGAGTCTGAATAAAAGAAGCACACTACTGCACAGGAATGAAAGGATGATAATCATGGAATGGACAACAAAAACTGGTGACAGGCTGTTTCATAAGCATGCTGTACTATTATGTATGTATGTGCATATATAGGCAAATAACATAATAAAAGAAAATGCAAAAAACTCAATAGAACACCAGTAAGAAAAATTTAAATGTTAAAAATCTGTCTCATTGAATAAGTGAGACTATGGTTGGAAGTACAGCAAGAGACATTTATACTAGTCTTCAACATTTCAACTCCCTTTGCAACATAAAAACCAGGAAAAAAATGGCGTTCTCATGAAAAGGACAAATTCAAACTGCAGAGAGTGCTCCTCCCCATCAGGCAGGGTATTCATTATTATTTCACATATGCTGCATCTAAAAAGACATAAAAATATCTCAGCGTGGTGTGCATCCTTTTAATTCTGCATATACTCATCTTGTTGTTCTATCAAGCACTGGATCAAAGGTTTTCTTTATGTGCAGGTGTGAAAGGTGTGTACAAATGAAGGACTATCTCCTTGGCTATTCAGTCTGTAGGAGTACATGAAAGAACCCAATTATGACAACCCAGGTGATTCATTTTTACTCTCAACTAGGATTCCTGGGCCACAGAGCTGCTTCTTCCCTCTTTGAACATCCAAGTCTCACAATGACTTCTGCAAGGTCCAAGTGACCTGTTCAAATTTACAAATTTTTTCATTTCAGGTGGGGAAATTGCCTTCCCCTGCAGCATGAGGTTTGCCAAGGTCCATGCCCTCCCAGCTCCATATGGCAAAGACTTCAGGCAGATATTCTGGCCAGTAGTCTCAAGGCTGGGGTTAAACAAGCAGTTTGTTCCTCTCTTACATAAGCACCGAAAGACAATACTACATTCGAGCTCATAAAAATATTTTAATTGGTGATGATTTCCAGACAACTATGTCAAAATTAACTCAGAGTTGATGCCCACTTGCTTAAATTTCATTCATCTGGGTTCAAATTATTTGCTTAAAAGAAGAAACATTTCCTTTTATACACACTTTGGTTTCAACCTCCAAAACCATTGCTAGAAATTAGTCCCAACCACCCAGTCAGCTGCCTCAGAAACCAAGCTCAAATCCATCACTTTAATGACATCAATAACAAATACACAACTTTAAACCCTATTGTGAACAGTGGCATACCAAGAAGCATGTGTAGCTGTCATCTCGTTAGTCACTAGAAAAACACCAACGAAACCAAAAGAGCCTAACCATGACAAATTATTCAAGAGTTTAACCTGAGACATTAATGAGTGCTAAATAGCTTGTTTTCATGCTTGCTTAAGGAGATTTGTTTAAAATCCCACCAACCGCCCCTGAATGTCGCTTGGCGAAGCCGTTCATTCTTGTCAAGCTGGTTTTCCTATTCCAGCTAAAACAGCAGGTTGCAAATGTTTGGTTAAGGATGGCTGCCTTCCCCACCCCTCAAGACACGCGCGCGCCGAGGCAGCCGCACCGGCTGTGGAGCTTCCTCCCCTTGGCTGCACAAAAGTGGCTGATTCACTTCCCCAAAGTCACAGAACATTCGGTTGATAAAAGCTTGTGCACCTGAGCACTGTCATTCGACAGTCAGTGGTATGAGACAAATGCAAAAAGAACACCTATCCATCCAGGAGTTTCAACTCTCCAGACTTTCTATCTTGTCTGGTTTTAACCTCTCCAGGCTGTAAAGCTCCTAAGGAGGCGCTACAAAAGCCTGGTACCTGCCATTCTCTGAAAGCAGCATCAGGTATTTAACTCTGATTAAGGGCTGATTTAATGACAGATTTGCTCCTACAAGCCACCTTTACCTCCAGCAATGCCTTCAAGGAGTTAAAGGAATTAGGATCTGGAGCCTAAGAAAACTACATTGTTCTGACACAGCAATATGGAGCAGCAGTGTATGGTGAGAACTCATAGCTAACAGAAGAAGAAAAACAAAACCCATTTCTTCCCATCTAAGAAATTAAAAAGATATATGTAAAGATGTTTCTGTTTATGAAAGTGAAGCTTCTGACTCATATTGTGATGTACTTTGGATGGGAATATGCCTTAAAAACACAACTTGAGTAAACAACCACCTTGATCTTCACCATGTTCTCATATTCCTGTCATTCCTGGAGTAGGGTAGTGTCATTATTCATATTTCACAGAGAACTGAGGCCAAAAGAAAGAGGTACCCACTTTCCTCTGATATCACCAAGTTTGGAAGGATTTTCAAATGCACTAACGTCACAAAGACGTCAGAGACGACAGATGACAGACCTAAAGGACTCATGTCCAAATGTGTCAGCCACTGAACCACCCTCCTACATCCCTGCCTTACTCATGTGGCCATGGAGAGCTGGTCTTCCAAATTTCCTGACATGAGATTAAAGGATAGAAAAATGGCAAAGGTTAGGATCGTTTTGTTCTTTTGAAAAATAAACATTTATTCTAACAAAGAGTCTTTATGCTGACGGTTCAAATATGCTAACATTGCTTTTTGCTACACACAGCCTAAATCGTCATTCCAACAAGACCTGAGCAGGCTTCCAAAACAGGAGCAGTCTCAGATGCACTCCAAAACAGTGTATTGTGCTTCCATGTAAAACTGTTCTTCAGTCCATATGGGAGATCTCAAGCATTTGCTGAGTCTGACTTTACATTTAATCAAATTTATGTTGGAGACATAATTTTATTTTGACCAGTGCAACTTTCATGCCAAAATATTTTTTTTTTTTTAATTTTGGGCCAAATTTCACTTTCCTCTTTGAAGAGATGACCAAGTAGACACAATTGTTCCATGTTGTATATGGACCCTAAAATCTAATCTCTCCCCAAACTCATGTCCTTATAAAAATGTGAAGCCTTCCCATAGCTATAAGTTGTTTTGCATACTGAACGTCAATTAAATGAGGGATTTTGGAATTTTTTTAAGAACTCATAAAGTTGGGAAATTTTCAGCGTGGATTCTGGAACCGAAGCTCGGGACACGCTGAACTAATTTAAAAATATAAATGTAAAAAAGATACGACCCATAAGTGACAAATTAAAGGGGGAACATGAGCGGCTTTCAGAGCACACTGCCCTCCACCACTGAGTGCTTGCACAGCCCAGCTACTCCGGGGTCAGCGCCTTCTGGCAGCATCAGACAATAAAAAACACATAAACTCACAGTGCAGGGTAAAGCTACTGTGTCTGACATAACACTAATGCAGGGGCCCAGGGAGGTGACTGAACCCTGGCTCCCAGCTGCATCAATCCCTGTTTTAATCACCCTCCTGACAACACTTCTCTTTCAGCTCTCAAGCTGCTTGGCTCCCAAGGATGGGAACACCGTGTGAGTAAAAGACATGGGGAAAAGCTTAAATGAAGTTGTAGTAGTGAGGGGAATAAAACTGACTGTGAAAGTGCCTTTTGCCCAGCACTCAAATCTGTCTCCAAAGAAAATTTGTTTTAACTTAATAAAAACCCAGAACACTCATCCCAGAGTCCCATTCCAGCGAATGGTTAAGGAGTCAACAAGGAAAACACTTGCAGCCCCATTTCAGGGGGCAGATTCAAATAAGAGAGCGTGTGTTTCGCAGAGGAGGAGGCAAAGATTTCTGTGCAGGAGCACATCTCAGGTATAACTTGCAACACTGGCAACAGTGTTCTGAACAGCTTTCAAACCTGTTAAAACTTTGGTTGCTGGTTTTAAATGGATCAAGCACTTTGGGTCAAGCACTGGAACGGGATGCCCAGGAAAGTGGTGAGATCACCGTTCCTGGAAGCGTTTGAAAAACATATGGATATGGCACTTGAGGATATAGTTTGGGGGTGGGCCTGGCAGTGCTGGGTTAACCATTGGACTTTATGATCTCAGAGGTCTTTTCCAATTATAATTCTGTGATTCTTCAGCAGCTCTGAGTCATGTAAAAGAGGAGAAGGTAACAACAAGTAAGTGTTTTTTGCTGGCTGACATCAGAGTGCCTGAACTCCCCCAGACGGTGCCCCTGGGTCACCTTCACCCAGTCCATTTTTGCAGAAGGACCAATCATTTGTCCTGGATTTTACAGGGCTCCGTACCCTTGCCAGGAGGTTCTTAGGAGACTGAAGAGCCTTTCTCCCCATTTCCACAATCAGTGACCCCAGCTGCAGCTCAGCAATGAGATTGGGTCTGGATTGTGCCCACCATGAGGCTTGGATGGTGCCTGGCACAGGCTGTGGCTGCCTCTCCCCTGAGCTGAAGGGGACTCAGGCAGGGTGCAAAGCCAACCCAGGGAGCTTTCAGAGTAGAGTTTGGGGAGGTTTTATCAATGCTTATTTCCTGCGGTTGTGGTTCCTAAACACTTGGGGATGTTTTGCCTAAAAATACTCCTTTTCAGCAGCAGCACTGCCTTCGCTGGCTCTCTCAGGGAGGCAACAGGGCACCGAGGTGCAGGAGGGTTGGCAGTGAGGGGGGCTCTGCACCTCAAGCACGTTGAGCAGTCCCAAAATACAGCCCAAACCCCTCTGGGCTCACACCCCGTGTGTGTGTGTTACAGCCTGCAGTGCCTGTGCAGACTGTGCCAATTCAGTTGGAGAGTATGCACCCCAAATTACCCCTCTGGAGAGGCTGAGGGTGGGGAAGCAGAGCCCTGCCAAGCGCTGGTGCCTGGGGCCACGCTGCCTTCTAACCCACAACGCCTCCAGAGGCCCTGCCGGCTGCTGTGGCCCCAGTTTCATCTTCTACAGAAGTTGTTGCCTCCTCCAGCACGTCCCCAGTGGACAGCCAGGAGTCAAGTCCTGCTCTCCAGGGCTGCTGGAGGTGGCACCTCACTCATCCCCTGCCTGCCACCAACCTGACCTGTTGACTCTAGAGCTGCCCATAAGGAGCCCCTGCCAGCTGCCAACTTAATTTCCTATGCAGGATTTCCACTGAAGCTCGTGGATTATTTTTCAATTCAAATTAATAACACGTTAGATCAAATATGTTAGAGTTGGAGCTGGTAGAACAGCCTATCATTCCAGTTACCCAACACTTCCCATTACAAAACCCAATTTTCAGTTGCTCCCAACTTTACTGAACTTTGACTATTTGCGTTCCATTTTTTCTTGCATGAGTATGGAACACACTTCTTCAATTTCAACCAAAATGCTCCAACATTCCTGGAAACGAGTTAGCTCAGGGAAAACGTAGCACCTCGAAAAATATTTTTGGCAATCTTTTCTTGAGGGAGCTTTTTTGTCACTCTATTTTGGAGTGGAGTTTTGAAACTTGGCTCAGCAGATTGGCTCTTTTTTCCAGAACCTCCACGGAAATCCATCCAGATTTGGTAAAATTATGCAACTTTGAAAACTAAAATTTCATCGAATAAAAATTCCTTAGATTTTATCAGTTAAAAGCCTTGTTTACAGCTTGGCAAAGGTAGCTGATAGCTGACCCAGATTTATGCTTCTGCCACACAATTTTTTGTAGTGACTATAGTTAAGTTGCTTAAAACAAGGTGTTCTTAGATATATTCTCTGTGCAAAAAATAAGAGTAAGTGGGTGTATTCCATCCCACAAGATGTTGCTGCCCTGTGGATAAACCAGCACATGCTGCTACAGTGAAGGACTTTTTCTGTCTCTCACACACAACAGGCATGGATTAAAGCCACACTGATAACCCACTGGCATGTCCCAGTTCCAAGTGCTCAGATGTGGACTTTTCCTACTGTAATTTTTGTCTGCAGCATATGCATAAAGTAAGACCCAGAGCCAGAGGTACCTGCTCTATTATAAAAAAGAAAAAAATCTATTTGTTTTATGTCAACAAGTTATTATCTACCTGATGTGTAAGTATCCCCTTTGTCACATACCTTAAATCTACTGGTTATTCCCTTTTACACCAAGTCACCAGAGAAAAACAGTTCTCATTTAATTTGCATGGCATGTATGCAGTTAGTGAGGTGTTTACTTTGCATCCCACATGGATGTAAACACAGTTCCCAAAAAACCTTCCTTCATCTTTGAACTAAGACTAAAGAACAGTCACTGTTATCTGGATTTTGGAAGCACCAAGTCCTTCCTGCTCTCTCCTGTAATAAAGACTATCTCTACAAGCCAACTGCTATCAGGTTTCTCTTTTGCTGCCATCTTTCAGGAACAGCAAATACGAAGAAGAGTGAAACTATTAACACAGATCAGTAAGCCTGAACAGATGCAAAGCACAGACCCTGCCTAAATGCTGAGCTGGAGTGTCCTTGCTGTGCTGCACCTCTGCTGCCCTGATTCCCAGGGAAGTTTATGGCTGTGTTCACACCGCGGGCGATGAATATTGCTGTGTGAGCCTTCTTCAGGGCACTCACAGACATACCCTGGGCTCACTCTTGCACAGCAGAAGATGAAGGCTAATTAAACTGTCTGACTCTGCTGTGAAGCTGATGAGGATCACGTATAAGAGCCAGACTGCTGCTGAGCTGCAGGGGACACAGCTTTTGGGAGAGCCCATCAGCATGGGGAAAGATGTTTTAAAGAAGGGCAGACACTTCTGCACTGAGTGCCTGAGAGTTTTAACCAAGCAGGCACAGAAGTGGAAAACATAGAAGTTATAAACCACACAGTGGTTATTTATGTCTAACAAGGAGGGGTTCACCAACACCCTAAATTGTAATGCATTTTGGAGAGCAGCCCTTCAGCGTGGCTGTTGAGAAAGCAAGCACTAAAGCTCCCTTTTAAAAGGTTTAAATGACAATAAAAAGGAGTGTGAAGTTCTTCAGAGCCGTGTGCTACTGCAGTTGCTGGTAAGTCAGGCAGTTTGCTTAAACCCAGCTCAAGCACCTGCAGAGCACCCAGTGCCCATCCAGTGGTCTGGGCTGCTTCATGTCCCCTCTCCCTCACTCGCCCCCACTGACACCTCTAGAGGCTTAGGGTGGGATAAACCAGCTTCTAACTCACAGCTCTTCCTTGACCACAGTGGACAGGAGGTGAGTCATTGAGACACAATATCAAGCTTTCAGGCAGCTACAGTTAAGGAGAGCCAATCCACCCAGCATCTCTGAAAATGTTACCCATATGTCCCTTTACAAAAAGGATTTTCATTTGGACTGCTTAGCTGATGAACTGAAACACTGAATTATTTACATTCACAGCTCTATTGCTGAGCCCTCTTCTGTAGTCAACACTTCTGTCTACAGAGGTGATGATTTTACTGCAGAGCTGGTTTTACAAACTATTGTTCAAACACATCAAAAAAGGCCAAAAGTAGGAGGGGACACATAGCCCAGATCAAAGCCAAAAAGTGTCCAGAGTGAAAGAAAAAATCTGTTCCACCAATCGAGAGTCTATGGTGATAAGAGACCCAAGGAATGAAAAACTAAATTATTAAATTAAATTATCCTTCATTTAATTGGTATGCTAGAAATATGGAATCAACTCTATTAAACTTCACATGTCTACAGTGCTTTATAAATTCACTAGATAACTGAACTAATTGAAGCATGTTGTTTAACAAAAATCTGAATGTGGGTCCTTGATTACACATGTACATATGCAAAAAAACCCTGAAAAGTATTTCATGTGTAATTCCCTCTGTACTGCTAACCTGTGGTTTGTACCACACAGCAACCCTGCATTGTATTTCCAGGTCTCTATTCCTTTCCAGCTTCCATACTGCTGAGAAACACAGGTCTGAATTTTCAAAACATGAAAAATGGTTGTGAACACCATCCCTTTTCAATGAATGTTCTCTGGAATTTAATACAACCTCCCTTTTACTACAACCATTTAAAATTGGGCTTCTTTGCAAATCTAAGCTGGGATTCAACATACAGAAACAAAAACAGACCTGGGACTACGATGCCTGCATGTGCCTGCTTCTTTCCAAGAAAAAGCTGCATCAGTGTGAAACTGCTGTATATAATTGTCTACTTGTCTCATGACATCTGAAGTGATACACTGGAATAAAATGAGTTAGATCCCTGTGTCTAGCGAATGAAAGTAAAAATGCAAGAGCTGGACTGATCCGTTTCTTCCCCAGCACACTTCTGTGGTGCTTCAGAGGTGGTGATTTTCCTGTTGAGCTCTAAGAGCAATGAAACAAAACACCCCCAAGTGCCTCTGACTGCACTGACACTGAAGACCATGTATACTGCTGCAGGAATGCAAGAATGAGAAAGTGCACGAGGATTTAAGGAAGCAGACAACTAATTGGCATTACTCACATGGATTACAGACAGGCAGGAAGCAGATTCTGCACTTGTAAGCACCCTGATTAATACCTCCTTTGGCACCCTGAATTTAAACGAGCAGGGCTACTAAAGAAGCAGGGCATTACGAAGTGGGAGTAAAGTTCACAAAATGCAGTGGGAGAGTTTGAAGAGGGATGGAAGCATTAAACATTTATGCTGGCAATAATCAGGTGAAAGGGTTTGTCTTCCCACGCTGTGGGAAAGATTACATCTCAGAACCACAGGAGAATGGGCAGCATGTTAAGTTTGGATAAGAGAGGAACAATTAATAAGTTCTGTCGGGAAGAAGAAACATTGGAATCATGGAGTACTTCCCAGTGTTAGGAAAATCTTCAAATGTGTTCCCCAATACACTTCACCTTTAGGCAATACCTGCAAAGTGTATTGTCACCTTTGTAATGTTTCTTATGTAGATGCAACTGTAGTGTGAGAATCTTACTTTGCCTACAGCTAAATAACCCAAGTTTTAATCTCAGCAGTTCACACAACCCAAGCTGAGTGGGGCCTGAGCAGTACCTGACTGCTGAAATCCTGCAAGAGGTGATAATGATGCCTCAGTAGATAGCATCATTTTTAAGGTATGTGTACACTGCACTCATTATGGCAGCTGTAGAGACACTTCAAAGTCAGCTTTAAACGATTCCTTACACTGTCAGAAAAGCAGCAGGGTCTGTTCACCCTTCAACACCAGACAAAGCCCCCACCCAAGAAAGTGAGTGAACATTGGGTTAATCCAATGCTGAGCTCATGCTCCCTGTGACTGCACCCTGGGCTACCTGTCTTACAGCTAACTCGGGCTGTCTGAGCTTCACAGCAGGCTTAGTACACTTTGGGACTATAATATCTCCTAATCTCATCTGATTCCAACCATCTCAAAACCAGGTGCCTAGTCTAGGCTAGTCATCAAGCCTCCATTTAGTATCAATGGAAAGGGATGAGAGTCCAAAGGGCACTTCATTGCTCTCTAAGACAAGTGTTAACATATGAATCACTCTCTACAAGGGGCTGTCTCTCTTCATTCACTTCAGAGGAAACCTACCCTACATGTCTAATTTTTGGAGAGCTGAAAGCCACCCTCAGCCCACAGTGAGCCACTGTTGTGCTGAATAAACTGGTCTACCATAGATTAGATTTATAACAGGGGATCTGAGCAGATACAGGCAATAAGGAATCCAGTTCTTCATCTCAGTAAGGATTCTGGTGTCCCAAACATACTGCAGCATGAGATCATTACTCAGTTTCTTTCCCTGAAGTTTCAATTAAGTATGATATTCATCCTCATTTCCTCTTCTGCATTCCTTGTCTGGTTAAATCAGCATCTGTGTTTCACGTCTGGGATGACCATGTTTCAGTGGAGAATGAAGTTTATGTGGAGAATAAAATATAAATTTTATAAAAACTTTAAACAAAAACTTGGAATAGACAGTAAGCAAGTGCTACCTAAGTACTTCACTTACACTATTCTGATGCAGTGTCTCCCAGATATATTCATCCTGTTCCCTATTTCCCAAACCACTATGGATAGTGAAGGGAGAGGTATAAGAGGTGCTACACTGAAGAATGAGAAAAAAATGCTGATATTAGTAGCTACAAGCTAAATGCATTTCAAAAGTGACAATGTCCAAGAGCTCTCTTGGGAGAAAACCATGGAACAAAATGGTCTGCGGAAAGCTACTCGTACTGCCTTTTTTAATACCATCTTCCTCCACAGTGCCTACATGGAGGAGAGTCACAGAGTTATAAAAAGTCACTGTCCCTCAAGGTGTTAAAGGAAAGACTGGACATGGCACTCAGTGTCATGGCCTGGCTGACATGGAGCTGGTTGCTCATAGGCTGAACTTGATGATCTCAGAAGTCTTTCCCAACATAATTGACTCTGTGAAATGGTCACCCCTTTTCCTCTCCTCCTAGTCATGCCCTGTGGAGATACAGAATGAAATCACTTCTACTGTTAGTTCATTTGTTTGGTTATAACCCCTTTCCCCATCTGTATATTACAAGGAGCCTATGAGCTATTCAGGGCAAAACACTCTTATCATACAACTAAGCAACAAACTACGTAGAGGGGCCATGATTTTATTTGTAGCTTGGAGGGACACTTTGAATACAAACAGCAATAGCTGCAATATGAAAGAATCACTGTGATGGCCAAATTACATGCCAAATGTACTAGGAATAGATTTGCTTGGAAGCAAGTGTTCCCTCTACAATGGGATGGAAACAATCTGTTCTGTTGACAAATACAAACCAAGACTGCATTGCTGCTGGTGAGGACATCTTATGGAATGGTTTTATGCTCAGACTTGTGCATTTGTTTTACATAATCTTGTCACCATAACAGTGAATATATGGTCACTTTGTCACCTCTCTATGCAGCAGTGTCCTTCTATGCAGAGAGCCCAACGTTGTCACATAGGTTGCTGAGATTTCAGAACTACAGTGCATGATTTTGAGCCATGAGTGAACTAAGTAGTTTTGCTTTTGACTCACTCTATGCACTACATCAGCAGAAAAAAAGTCAATCACCAGAAAATATTTTGTCTCACAGTCTACTTCTCAGACAATGAGATTTTATGCACAAGCCCCTCTCTAGCCACAGTGGAAGAAATAAGAACCGACTGGTCCTTGGGATGCAGCTACCACCCCAATATCTCCAGGTCACCTTGTCACAGCAGCATGCATCATAGAATCATAGAATAGTATGGGTTGCAAAGGATCTTAAAGACCATCTGGTTCCAACCCCTCTGCCATGGGCAGGGACACCTTCCACTATCCACTTTCCACTGGTGGCTGCAAGCCCCATCCAAGCTGGCCTTGAACACTTCCAGGGATGGAGCAGCCACAGCATCTCTGGGTAACCTGTGCCTGTGCCTCACTACTGGTTGAGGTGACCGTAAGGAGCCCTGCTCTGTGGGTTGCACACTCATCTCAAAAGTAAACCTAAACCACTGGCATATACAATGTCTGTCACCTTTGGTGGGGAACACTTGAATCATCCCACCAGCTTCTTACAACCTCTGGGAACACTCAGGAGCTCCAGTCCCCAGCTAGGACAGTTCTGGGAAATTACACATTTGCAAAAAATAAACCAGCAGCAAATGATGGTGAGTGAAACTGTCTTGCCTTTTATGCTGCAGTAAGGACCTGGTGTTGTATCACTGGAAACAGAAACACTGCAACTCCTTACTGGGGACCTGGTGACAAGGAAGTCAGGTCTCAGCCTGTAAGTGGACTGTGCTCATGCTCAAATACACTAATGATGGTCACAGAAAAGAGCCTAAACCTCATGGCATGGCCCTGCTGAACATTTCTCTGGCTGTACAATCACATTTTATCTCATTTCTTACAAAAGAGCATTAGAGTGCATACATTAAGCTCTACAAAGTCATTTAGAGCAACTTTTGAACCCCAGACCGCCCACTCTTCCTTCCTCTGCTCCCACAGCTTCTGGGATAAATCGGGACCTACCCAGACAACCTCAGTAGAGATCTGTCACTCTGAAAGACACCAGAGAGAGCCACAGATTTTCTAACTTCGGTTTGGATGAAACCCCAAGACTCGCTCATCACATCTCGGGGTATTTAGCATTGACTTTAATTAAAAACCTCCCCGTGCCAAACCACATGCAGATGCAAACCGACGCCTTCAGCGTCTGCAGCGCATCGCCTGAAAAAGCTGCGCTGCTCCGTTCAGTCAGAGGTAGATGCATGAAGTAGGGACCTGCCTGTAAAACTTCCTCTTGTTCTGCAAAGTCCCTCTCTCTCTCTGCATTGCCCCAATTTACCACAGCAAAAAAAAAAAACCCACAGTCAAACAAATGTATTCTTGGGAAGGAAGGGGGGCTGGTAGAGTGGATTTTGAAGGCAGGCCAGAGAGTATTCAAAACGGGGGACACACAGTGTTTTAACTGCTGTGATAATTCTGCATAAAGAGATGTTAAGGCTCTAGCTCCTCGCTGTAGCATGCCATGTGTCCCTGAATAAAATTACTGCCATGCAGGCTGTTAGCAGAGGAATGCGTAAACAGACAATGTATCCTTGCATCAGTTCCACAAAATGTTGCACAACACAAATGCCTCTCGATGTGTCATTTCCTGCTTGGCCACCAGCCCAGCTCCTGACAGGCAGTCAACAAAAAAAAAAAAAAAAAAAAAAAAAAAAA
>VZTH01000026.1:284922-301651 GCA_013397815.1 Aleadryas rufinucha
AAAAAAAAAAGAAGAAAAAAAAAGAAAAATTAAAAAAAGAAAGGCAAACTGAAAGATTTAAAGCTGTTCTACTCCAAAGCACATTCCAGTCGCCTCAGACTTATCCCTCCGCCCTCTCTGCCTTTGAAAGAAAAGAGGGAGAACTTCCTAAAAACTGTTATGGTTTTAAGTCAAGGAATCTCAAAAATCTCAATCACTTATCTGCGTTTCATAAGCCGGGTCGGCCAAACAGTTAATGTGGGGGCTGAGCAGAACCCCTGGCTGGCTCTCGCTGCCTTCCGCAGCGTGCACAGACAAAAAGGCGATGTGATGTTTGCTCATACCTTTCATCACGTGTGCACCTTGCAAGCTGTGGCAGCAGAGAAACGCTCAGGAGCTGAATAAGACAGAGCAGTTTTCTCCCCTGAAACGCTTCAGCTCAAAGCTCAGAGCTGCTTTTCCATTCATACTGATAAAGAAAGTTGGGGTCGGTGACTTTGGAGGATACCTTTGATTAGAAACAAGCTAAAGTCTTTGGAAGTCAGGCAAAATATAAAAATATATAGATTTCTCCTCCTTCCTTCCTCATGATTTCCCCCATGACTGAGTTTGTCCCAAAAGCAGCCAGAAAGGAGGACGTATGTGCCTCCTATTCTAAGGGTACCACTATGGAAGGGCAAATCATTATTTCTGTAGTTGCAGTGAGGTAAAGCAAAGGCGTTAAAGGGGGGCTTAGGTAAAGATTTGGGTGGTTTCTTTGCTGTTTTTTTCTCCTTTGACTTCCTTTACAGTAATCTCTGGCTATCTGTCAGTCAGTTATGACCTCATGACAACTTCTCCAGAGAACTTATTTCAGCCCTCCCAGCTGGAAGGCAGCTCTGCTGGCTAAGATGTGTGTATGGCAGAGGATTTGTACTGGATGTGAGGAGAGAAAAATATCTGCAGGATTTCCTAATGATTCCCAAAGATCTTATACAACCCCGTCTCTAGACTTTATCACTCAGAGTGCAAAGCACTGTCTCAACCCAGCACAGAAACTGTGCAACACAGTAGATGTCCCTGGAGAGTAATCTAGATAGACTGGAAGAGACTAGGTAAAATTAAATAAGTCTTTTCTGAGAAAAAAATCATCAGAAGACCTTTTCTCATATAGAAACGGGCAAGTTTTCCTAACAGAGCAACCTGACATCACTGTCTCTATTAAAATATTTTCAAATAATAACAGACAGGCAAGGCAGCAAGCTTCTACAAGCAGACGTTTAATACGACTAAATGGCACTTACATTTAAGAACCCGACTTTCTGAAGTGCTGAGCATCCAAAACACCAACTGGAGTCCCTGCATGCCACGACTGTTCAGCACTCCTGAAGTCAGGCTCTAAATGACTGTGATGCCTGTCATGGCATTGCTGCTGCTCCTGCTGCTGCCGGGAACCTCTCAGCTTTCGTTTGCTCAAGTCAACTTGCCAACAGAAGGTCAGAGTGCCTTGCCTATAAACAAGCCTTACAAATTCACGATCTAAAGCATGATGTCATGTCTTAAAATGATAAGCTGGCAACAAAGTAAATGACATTTTGTAAAGATGTGCATAATTTTATGTTTACACTCCTTAGAATGAAGGTTCTAATAAGTCATCGGTTGTGTTCCTTTAAAGGGAAGTTTTATAACTGAGATGAATCACAACTGCAAAAGATCAAAGTTAAAAAACATCAATGATGCCATGGGGTACTTTTTAATCTTGTAATGAATGATGATCATGTGCTCTTATGAAGTTGCTCCAACTGCCAACGCCAGATGTGTATATTAAGAAAAAAGTTGTTTGTGATGTGACAGCTCTGGTTGAGCTGCCAGAGAGAGGAAAACTAGGATAACATGCTTGAAATGTTGAAGTGAAATACAGCTCCTGGCAGAGAGGGGCACTATTTGCCGATATATAATTTTTTAAGACAAACACATTTGCTATCAGAGCTGCTCCTTGAATTCCTTATTTCCTCCAATCACCTAATTTTCCTTATGCACCATAAATGCCAGATACATTCATTGAATGATTACTACCAAATTAATATATCTACACAAGTGCAGGGGCTCTAAGAAGGAAGCAAAACTTCACAGAAACTCCCAGAGCTCATTGGAGCTACTCGTTCTCTACAAATTCAAGTTAATAACGAGTCATTCCAGAGATGTATCAGAAAGACTGGAAAGTATCAGACTGCAGTATTCCATCAAAACATTAAAATACAAATGGACATTCAAGCTGAAATTTTACTTTCTTTTAAAAAAGGAAAAAAAAAAGAAAGAAAAGAAAAGGATGAAGAAGGACACAATAACTCCAGTAAGCTATAAGAACTCAGCCGCTGTGCATTCCTAGGCCCAGCTGTTCAAAGAGACCAGCAGACAGGTATCACATATAGAGAGGCCTTTTAGGTCTAAAGTAAAAAATTCCAGCAGAACCTGGAGATCTTGTTACATTCTATGAACACAGACTCACTTTCAATCCACTGATCACCAAAACATCCCCACACCACAGGGTCCCTGTCTGTGCTGCACAAGGTAATCCACACTACTCCCCACACATCACTTTCAAACATCTCTGCTCTTTCACCATGGTTGTGTCCTCTGCCAGGAGATTTCTTCTTTTGCAGATGCCTCAATACATGGAAGCAGCGTCCAGATGGGAATGGCTAAATGATATATAACTTATTCCCTGATTTTTACTCCATGAAAGCAGATTCCCCAGTGTCCTCCAAGTAAGTTACATGGAGCACCAGCTGCAAGTGAAAATTAAAAATGGGAACTAATTCACGGAGAGAAGACGGAACAAAATGCCCCTGCTGTGACATCATGACACCTCAGCTGTGAGAAGGTAGCACCACAAGTATGTACCTAATGAAATGTACCCAAAGCTGTTTTGCTTTTTCTTAGCTGTTTGTCAAGGTGAAACTCTACAGCCTGGACGGTTCTTACAGGGAGCATTTCAGTTCCCACCTCGGTGTAAGAGGAGGTGACTCTGCAGCGTGTATTGGCACGAGAAACACTTAACTGCATGATTTCTGTCTACATCTTTCTACTTCTGTCTTTGTGGTATTTTAAACAAAACACCATGAAAGCTCCTTGAAGGTCTCGTTTGTATGTGCAGATCAAAGGCAAAATAATTATTTGAGATGCTTCCATTATAGCAATTCTTTTAATGTGGTTATTCATCAAATAATTCTTAATCTCTAAGTGTAATTTAAATAATGCTATACCTGGCTAATCCAATCAATTTAGAAAGAGTCATTTCTAGTTAGATTAAGAAAAAACTCCAGAACTGGCTCATCAGTGATACCCATATGATGTGAGACTGGTTACCAGCTAAATGTGCTAGACAGAGAGACAGCCAGATAAATCCTGATGGATTAACCAGACTTGACTGTATCTAAAAATAAGTGCTACCCATAAAACTGCTAGAACATAACAAAACACAATTGTCATAAAAGTATAGCCATTGCAAAATAGATAAATCATGGCAAATAGATTCTTAGTGAGCTTTCATGGCTATGAGATAAACGTGCTGAGTGAAAATCTGCTGGACTATGTTTAAAAAAATATATTTTCTGTGCACAAATAAGAAACAAAGACCATGCTGTTGATATACTGCTTTTTTTATCTTTCTTTGGCCCCTGGGGGTCTACGATGAGTCCATAGCTGAAAACCAGCTTCAGGTATGATGAGATTAACCAGGTGCATTAATTATCTGATGGCAAAAGAATTTAAGGGCAAACAAAAAGGCACTATATTATATATTTCCTCTCTATGCTAGGACTGATCATGAAAGATCAGGGTCCTGTTTTGTTCTAAACATCTTCAGTTGGAAGCTTACTGGAGTTCAGGAAATGCAGCACGTTGAAGGATTGTATCTACTATGTCTAAATCAGATTATATATAAATACCGTGAGTTTAGTTCTCATTTACGCTGGCAGATAATGTATCAAGACCTTGATGTGAATGAGAATCAGGTTTGGGATTGCCCAAATTCAGCCAAGCACTTAAGTGAGTGTTTAATGCAAGTATGTGTGTGGTCCAATAGACTCCAAATTAAGCATGCGCTCACATATTTTGCTGAGCAAAAACCAATGTTTGACAAAGATATACGTATTTCATTTACAGGTCTCTGTTAAACAAAATTAGGCAGGCATAAGAGCAGAAAGAAGAATATAATACTCACTTCTTGGCTCTCTTGGCCCATCCACTGTAACCTTTATAGCTCTGTGGTATGTAGCGACTTGGGGGGGATTTGTCAGGACAGTTATTGTCAAAGTAAAGCTCTTCCCTACAAAGGGAAAAAACAACAAGGAATGAGTGATTACAACATGAAAACAGTCACATGCATGTTCAGTAAAGAATCGGTTTAAAATTATTCCCTGTCGTTACCACAATCGTGAAAATTAAAAACATAACTGACCATAGGAGTTTTCCTCCCCTTCGGTTTTACTCTATGTCAAGAATACGTCCATGTGTTGACAATCTAAATGTTTCTTATTTAATAATGGGTCATCATACAATGACAGAACAAAAGTGATTCACTGCTGAGGACAAGCCAAATTCTTTGCTGCATTGAAAGTGGTGTAAATCCAAAGCAACTCAGATAATTTAAAAATTTACTCCAGTTTCGCAGCTGTGTGACAGAGAGCAGAATGTGACCACATGTTATTTACTTCACACAGTTTTATCATTTCATTTGTTTGACTTGACTACAATAAGATGAGGAAAGAATATATTTTCCTCCTGGGAGATGGTTTAACAGGGAGTCAGTGTCTCTGTCCTTCGTATGCCAGGGCTAATATGATGATATCATTTTTATGGAACACGCCTTTTTCCCCCTACACATATTCCATCTATGAAATACCAAGAAAGCCCCCAACTTTCCTGTGAGGGTGAGAAATGTCTGTGTGCACATACGTTGCTATCGTCAGTCTGCATTGTTGGTTTTCTTTGTTTTTTGTTTTTTTTTTTTACTTTTCAAAGCTCAAATTCAGGCAGAGATTGCACAAGATCATCCACAGCCTTCAGCTGAATGAAAACGTTAAAAAGAAATAAATAAAGGGAGCTGCCTGTGTCTGAACACACATTCTCACAGGCGCTGGCCCCCGTTTGGGAGACTCACTGACAGTTGTAATCTGTTAGATATGCAACGGTTACTCATGTCAGATAGTCAAAACTGAAAACTGTTTCAAGACAGGAAAAGGTGGGCGTACAACAGTGACTCAATAAAACAGTCAGCAATCTTTGGCCTTCATGCTCATTTAAGCTGCTACTTTACCAGACACTTAAAGCTCTTTTTTTCTTCCCCCCTCCTCCCTGGGTGTATTTGTGCATTTTTGCTGCTAGGGCTTTTCCTCTCGCTGAACTCTGAAGGCATTCAATCAAGGCACAAATCTTAAATGATATGTAACAGCACAAACTTAATGCAGTTTTTTTGGGCCTAATATAGAACAGCTTATATGTAAGGCATAATACAGAACAGAGCTTTGGCTGTCAAATCTAGTAATTGGTCTTTCTTTCTGGTCCAAGTTGTATATCCCCCAAACCTTCCTGAGACATGCATCATTTATTATCAGGAGTGCAACTTCAAACTGTCTTGGCTATAATTTTCATGAACTAGAATGTGACATGGATTTTTTTTTTTAAAGGAAATATAACTGTCATTTAGAGTAAAATGATTTTCCAGGTGAAGCTGTGCTCCAGCTGTGCTCAGCTCTCTGGGAGACGCAGGTTGGAAGGAAGGTCAGGACCCTGGCAAATAGAATTATAGAATGGTTTGGGTTAGAAGGGACCTTAAAACTAATTTTGTTCCAACCCCTTGCCATGAGCAGAGACACCTTCCACTATCCCAGGTTGCTCCAAGCCCTGTCCAACCTGGCCTTGGACACTTCCAGGGATGGAGCAGCCACAGCTCCTCTGGGCAACCCATGTCAGTGAGTTACCACCCTCACAGGGAAGAATTTCTTCCTAATATCCAATCCAAACCTGCCCTCTGTCAGTTTCAGCATGCAAAAATCTCAGGAGGCTGAATTCTGTCACAGGGGCATGGCTGAAGGTGGCTTTTCCCATTTTCACTGGGAAATGGATTATTTCTTAAATTGTCACAGGAGCAGAGTTAGGTGCATTTAGGACATCCAGTCCTTGTCCAGTCCTGCCCGCCTCCTGTCCCAGAGGCAAACTGTGTGTCCTGCCAGCACAGGGAGTGGGCAGCCTTCACACACACAGCAGCAGCCCTACAGTGCCTCCACACTGCTTGTTCAGGGCTGAGAAGTGTCTGTGCCTTTCACCCCTCTCCAAAGAGGCATTCAGCCTACTGCACAAATATATATAGCTCTCCAGGCTCAGGTTTAAGGCTTCCTTTGGGACCAGCTCACCATGTCAGAAAGTTCTGACTATTAAATTGTATGCTGATGACATTCAGATCACAGTGACACACAGAAGATCAGTAGAATATTACTGGTAACAAAGATACTAAAGGGGCTTTTCCATACACCTTTGAATTAAGCATTTGGCCTTCCATGCTATTGTTCTCTTTATACACCAAATCCCTATAAAAGTCTATTATGACCCAAAAAAGTTAACTTAACAAAATATACTATCTGTAAGATGCTGTAAAATCGTTCTGTACAAAAGCACTGCAAGATTTTCTACACTAAATATATCTCAACAGGATACAGTGGCCAGAAAAAAAAAATGCATTCCTTAATAAAAAGAGCTACATTTAGACCTCACCAGTGAGAATTTCTGAACTGTCACCTCTCAGACAGCCTGAGCTGAAGAGGTAAGCAGCTAATTTGAGAGGAAAACTGGTTTTGTTCCCTAACTGGTATTTTACAAACTGAAGTGTGGATGAAGTAACACTGTCGAAGCCCCCTCACACTCCATAAACCACAGCCTTTCATTGTGGGGAGCTGCATGGCCCTGCCAGAGCACTCCAGAGCTTTCAAGAGATGATTTACATATTACAGGATTAAGAAAGAAATAAATTTTTAAGGTCCCCTGTTTCAGTGATGCTGATGCCTTCCACAGCTATTTCATAGATATCCTTCCTCAGCTGCAAAATCCTTTAATGCACTTTTTATCACCTTTCTTTATTGCCCTTAGTCATTTCAACTATCCACTTTCAGAGGCTGCAGACTAATTGTAGCTCTCTTTTATTAAATTCCCCAGCAAAGCAGTCATCTGGCACTATTGCTTCAGTGTGTCTAAACTGTGCATTCTTTGTTATTCACACATGTGAGCCGAGCTGACACAGGGGAGGACGAGATGGACGTATGCTGAAGCACAAGGCAAACCCCAGAAATGAGCTTGAAAGGAGACTCAGCAGCTTGTGTGTGCGTGTTGCATATTTTTTCAGTTAGATGCTAATGTGATTAAAGTATCGGGACACAACAAAATTAAGGTTATGATCCTGTGCTTATTGAAGACAGGAATTCTTTCTTCTCTGCCCTGTGGATCGGGCTTGTAAAAGTGAGCTACTGCCAGAAAACCACATACAAACAACTGCTGCATTCGCATCAAACACTCTGGTTACTTATTCTTATGAATCCAAAAAAGGTGTTTAGGAGAAATTATGCAAACAGAAACGTGAAGCTTCTGTCAGGCAAACAAAATGAATATGTATAAAAATCGAGTTTCTCCACTGAGCCATGGGAAGCAAGTAAAAACGTGGGAGAGGAGGTGAAGTGGTAAGTTGATGATTCAGACTTCACAATCAAATTTAGAGATACAGAGATCAAAGCACGAGCTGCTTAGAAAGATGTAAATCGCAAGTTAGGAACAGGTGTGGATTAGTTTCTTGCCACCGAAAAATGATTTCTTTATTACTTTATTTTTTCCTGTTCTACTTCAGGACTTGTATTTACCGATATTTGTCTATGTAAAGAGCTTTCTCACTTCTGTTTGCAACTACTGATTTCTTTACCTGCTATTTTAAGCAGAGCTCTAAAAATCTATCATTAATGATAACTCTTTCTCCTTTTCTCCTTCTCTCTCTCTCTCTCTCTCTCTCCCTCTCTGTTCTAAGTCTGGAAGACAAGTCTGGACCAATTTCTCCATCCTGCCTCTGGCAGGAGAATGCAGCATTTCAGATCCTCCACCGAGTCCCGGCTGCTTCAAAGGAAAAGCCCTACTTTCTTCCGTTAAGATCATAAGAAATATAGGGGGAGGGGGTCAGCTCTGTTTGGACATAATTACACTTCATCAAAAGAAGCTTTCTTCATCTTCCATGCGTGAAAAGTCTGCAAGCAGTTAAGTCTGTCTTTTTTCTTCCTTTTTTTTTTTACTTTTTTTTTTAAATATAAAAATTGCTATTTGGGAAACTAGCCAAAACTCAGAAAGCCAATATAGTAAAACAGTGCACACCCTTTGTTTTTCTTTGAAGTCTCTTAAATAAATATGTTGAGGGTTTGAAAAGTATACTATCACTTTTCCATAGATTCTACCCAGATTGATCAGAGAAAAAGTCTATTCCAAGACTGCTAGATAAAAATATAAATTAAACTACTGGAACCAAATTTTAGGAGCTTTGTGTTTGTGTCTGTATCTACTGAGGCTTTAGGCTGTCTATTTAATTTCCTATGCTTTAATAAAAAGTATATATCATAGGTTTGAAATTTAATTCACAGATCAGAGGTAGTGCATCACATTCCAGTTCTTTTCCAGCACTACTGAAAGGCTGATACACTACTGAACTTTTATTGTAAGGCAGCAGTAGTGACAGAGCTGGAGAACTTTAAAACCTAATCCATCAGTAGAATAACAAAGCAAACTGACTTTTTAAAGAAAAGAAGACAAATGGAAGAGATAGGTAACACCTTACCCACAAGGGGAATAAATTCCGTATTTATATTGTATTACTGTTCGTAAAGTTATTCTGTCTCTCAAGTTATTCTCTATTATCAATACTTTTTAAGTTCTAAAATGATAAAGAGAATTTTTGGCTAGGTCATTAAAATAAAGAATAGTCACTGTAAGTCATGCTTATGGACTCACTTTCACAAAGCACTTGTAAAAATGTGCTGACTGATTTAGACTGTCTGGGCCTCTGTCATATGTTTAATTTTTTTGGACAAAAACTCTTTCCTTAAGATAAACTGCTACTGCTTTCTAAAGAATATTACTGTAAAATTTGCTTTATTGATAATTTCCCAGCACAATTATTCTGCTTCTTTTGCTTTGGTTTGCCTCATGCAGGGCTAATTTAGACAAAAATGAATAATTACTTCAAATACATAAAGGAAAAAAAAAAGTAGGTTGAATCAATGACTGATACAACACCACTCTGAAGATTCCTGCAACAAAAACTGCAGTGCTGTCTTCCTTTGAGCTATCCTTTCAATCATTACCTGAAGTTTGAAAGCTGCTGTGAGACCCCTAAAGAGGAATTCTTGCAAACTTGTAATGATTACAAAAGCTTTCTGTAAGTGCAGTGCAGTTTTCAGATTATAAGAAGCTCCTAAAGAGCTGGAAAACGATGACAGCACACTTCATCTTCAAAAAAACCCAAAAAACTTTAAAACAATGGAAAGTTACCCTGTCATTTAAAGTAAAGGTTAAATGTAGTTCAAGCCCAAGCTTACCAGCAATTCATAAAAAGTCAACCAGCTTACTAAAATGAATAGTGGGGGTGATTTTCACAGGTTATCAACAGTTTAGTTTAAAGGGCAGAGAAGCCACTAGCGAGCTCTCCACCAACAGCTGTTAAGGCTTGAAAGATTTAAGTCCCTAAAGCCTACAACCTATAGAACATGTGATATGCAAAATCCCCCTAATTACAGGTCTTCCACAACAACTTCAGAAGCAGCTCTACTGCTAAAGGGAATTCTCCACCTCTCACTGCCATGGCCCGAAATACACTCCCCTGACTCTGCATAACCTGGATCACAGATATTCCCTTTTCCTTCTACCCTTCCTGTGTGATTCAAACAGGGAAACAGGTACTCCCTGAATCGTTTTTCAAAACCCATGTCTGATAAAAAGCTACAGAGACTCCTAACTTGCTTTGTGCAAACACTGAAGTTTGACAATAAAATATGCGTACATCACTCCAAAGCAAAGGCCGACAACCTGAACAGCCTGGCCTAGTGGAAGGTGTCCCTGCCTAGGGCGAGGGGTTGGGATGAGATGAGCTTTAAGGTCCCTTACAAACCAAACTTTTCTGTGATTCTATGAACAATGGCTTTATGGGTTAATCAGTATTTCATTGCAAAGTAAGTTTGACATCTAGGCATTGTTTTTCACGTCATTACGGACACGTAAAAGGCAGCGGCCTACCTCTTCCACTTCTGCCCACAAATCGCAAGTCATTAAATCTGGCCACCTGGTTCTTCATCACGGCGGAAGCATTCCGCAGCTCTGCAGAGTAGTTCTCATCGTTCCCAGCCATGACGGTCACCACCGTCCCGTCGGGCACTTCTCCTAGGGCCACCACCTGCAAAAATGGGGAGACAATCACGACAGGTGAAGCCACGCTTTGGAGGTGCGTGCTCCCCTCCCAGCTCTGCAGGCTGCCACGCTCGCGAAGAAGCTCTGTGGTGAGGAGTCTGGTACTCGCTGTGCGCAGAACAAAGTGCCACATCAAACACAGAAACATCGTGTGTTGTCTCCGTTTCTCAGAGCTTCTTCATTGTTGCATTTCTTCAGAAACCCTCAACATCCTTATGTTGAGTGCATGCTTTAATGCTTTCTGAAGGCCAGCTTTGTTCTTAGCAAGCAAGGAGCAGCGAGAGAACACGAGGCAAGGCTCGTATCCATAAATTATGCATGGGAAAGCATTTAAAATGGAAAGTTAGAAATTAGTATTAGCAGTCTTATCACCCAGGTTCAGTTCTGCTCTGGTTGTACCCAGCACCCTGACCCCTGAGCTCCTCAGACTTTAAGCCAGAGAGAACCCTGCATCCACCCATCCCAGGAGTGGCACTCGGGGCATCATCAGGCAAAGCTCTATGCCCAACACACTCTGCAATGGAGCACTTTATGGCTGGAATTTAAATTCCTCATGTGCAGTATAAAACAAAGCTGTATTTCCTTGCAGGCATGTAAATTTTCATAGTGCTTGCAAGAGTTGCATGTGGTTAGTGCTGACACCTCCCTCAAATTCCAGGATGGGTGAACAGAAGATATCAAAGTATTTCATTTCTCCTTATGTTCCAGCTACCTGATAGTCTCCCTTTTATGCTTTGGTGGTTGTGTAGTGCTCCAACATCTGATTAAATAAGTGTCGTGGAGCAGACAGCTTCTGATTTGAAAACACCGGGAATACCTACAGTGTTAGTGCACCGTGGCTTTTTAAAACAAAAATAAAGTTAAACAGAAATGCTAAGTTACAAAGAAGAAAATATACACACAGGGCAAAAAAGTCCACAAAAGTATTAATAAAATAACTTTCTTTTCCCCAGTTGGCTAATCCTGATGCTGAAAATAAATTTATAACAAGAAGAGATTCAGAAATATTGCTTGGCTGAGCCAGAACATGAAAAAATATCTTGAGCTACAAAGTCTCTCCCCTTGCGGTTACTACCAATTTACATGGTCAGATACAAGTTTTTATATTATTCAGAGTAATTTATTCTGTCTCCTGAAATATATATATTACATTTTGTCATATGGCCTTCCTGAAATGTCTTTTCCATAAATGAAACTAATAATTGCAGGTTGAAGGTGATATTAATTCAGTGGTAAGAATGAGAAGTTCTGCATATATAGGGAGAGAATTATGTGGTCCAGTGAACTGTACAGTGCTTCTCTAAAACAATAAAAAGGAATTACAATCACATAGAAAAAGACCATATTACTGAAAACTACAGCTTATCTTATTTAAAAGAAATATTGATGAGAAAGAAGCAAGCAAAGATTAAACACTGTTTGAAAAGAATTTACCTGCTTTTCTTTTTTTGCATAAAACATCCGGTTATACCACCCAAAACTAAAAGCAAAGTTTTGCCACAAACTACTGTGAGGTCTTCATGTATGAAAAAAAGATTTTACTTTAAAGTCATATGAAAGTCCCTGAACATAAAAACAGAGGAACCACCACTGTGGCTAAGATCTGAGGTCCCAACAACTCTCTGCCTTCGGTCTGGCAGCAACCAAGTCTGACGGCTTCAAAGCCAGGTATAAGGAATAATAAATAATAATCAAATAACAAATAATAATCTGGTGAACAGATTACAGAGCTGCCTCTAACCATTAACAAATGGATATCGGTTTAAACTATGAAGCATGGGGCTTGAGACTACTTATAAACCACTCCCTTCCCAGTCTGCAGCAGACCACATTATCTCTGGACAGCCTTGTCATGCCCATCAGCACCCCAGGGAGTTGCACCCTATGCTTTTTATACCTCACAAAACAACAACAAAAAATCATATTAACTCCAGAAATGCAAAGCACCTGAGAGCGCAGCAGGAAGCACAAGGCTGCCAAGGGCCTGGGAAGAGGGAGAGAGGTGCCTGAAGCCTCAGCTCACCTCTTTCTCCTCAGGTACCCACAGAGCACGGACAGGCAGCGCCATGACAGCTCTGTCTCAGTCCCAAACCCAGGTACAGCTTACAACACCTGGCAGGAGGGAGCAAAACCCCTTAAAAGGCTCCCCTCTGTCCTCTGTTGCTTTTCAGAGCTTTCCTCCCTGCCCTTTCCACTCGATGTCAGCTTAGCCATCAGCCCAGAGTTGCATGTGCTGCTGCCATCGCTGGGTGATTGTATCTAATCAAGAGCTGCATCATTACTGAGAAGCCTTGGATGCAGTATCACTGTGCATCTCCTTCAGAGAGCACCAAAGGACAAGACAAACTGAAATCAGAGGTGAAAATAAAAGCTTTGGCTCATAAAATAAAGGCCTATAACATGGGAAGATCCACTGCCACGCAACAGGAGCTTATTCTTTTCATAATTTGATACTTTCTTGCCACAAAATAGCCTAAGACAATTGCACAGGTACATAGTAGCGCCCAGTAGAAAAAAGCTTTG
Source organism: Aleadryas rufinucha (assembly GCA_013397815.1). Taxonomy (NCBI): domain Eukaryota; kingdom Metazoa; phylum Chordata; class Aves; order Passeriformes; genus Aleadryas; species Aleadryas rufinucha. Next base: position 297,892 of record VZTH01000026.1, read on the forward strand.
CAAAACAAGTTTGAAACCTGAAGAAATACACGTCATTTTGAGAATTTTCAAAAGTAATTGTACATACTGAAAGACTGCTGGCATAAACCATGATTTGGCAATTTTATGCCATGTATCAATGCAAAATTAATTACATATTCTTAGAAAGAGGATTGTAAATGCACTGTGAAATGAGTAAGGACTGTGTTGAAAATTAAAGATTAGAAGTAGCCACAGTGCTCATTCTTTACCCGTTCTTTAATACTCAGTATCTCTACAATTTCAAAATCTTTATTTTCCATATTAAGCTCCCTACATGTTTTGATGATTAAAGGTAGATTTTGCTCTTTTTTTTTTTCTTTCAAATAGAGCTCAAAAAAGTACACGAAGCCCCAAAATAAAACCATACCAATTCTTACAAGTTGAAAATAACTGTGTGTTTTTTTGCATAACACAGTTCTGGTTAGGCAACCTGTTTGCCCAGTTTCGGTCCAGTGGGATTTGAACTGGCCAAAGTATGTAGCCTGAAGACGGAAGTTATAAGCACAAAGCAAAACTCCTATACAACAGCAGGCACTCAGACTTTTCTGCAGAGTAAAATGCTTGCTTGTCTGAAAAAAAAAAAGGCCAACACTAATGTACATGCTAACTAGTTCCTCTCAAACATTGATATCTGCCACTTCAACAGTTTTCTTCGAAACACTGAATTCAAACAGCCTCTGAATGTAAAATCTTCTTCTGTATTGAGAATGCTTTTCCCAGACATTGCCAAAAGAGCATCTGATACTATTAAAAATATTTCAGTGTTCTGTAACTTAAAACAGAATAACTGATTCGCACTACTTTTTGTTTCAAAATCTACATCTGGGCTGACAATTTATACAGCAGGTTTCAGCTTGAAGCTATTTAAAACAGCTGAGTTATAAACTCCAAAAATTGGGGTTTGGAGGGAAATGCTGACAGTCCCTGAACTACTGTGGTGCTACTGGGGAGATGTTTTAGACTCCACATCCTGTTTTTTCCCCTGCCTTTAGGTCCACTAAGACTCTCTGCTGCTATTAGCATCATATAGAAGTCACTTCTAACCTCTAACGTGGCAATCTGGGTCTTTATGACTTGCAGTAAAAACTCCCACAGAGGGGCCAAATTCTGATGACTCGACTCAAATAAAGTATTGCTGGCTACTGAGATTAAGAAGTGAATATGATTTGGACCATATCCATTTATTTTATGCTGGAATATTGATAGCTAGAGCTGTATTAATAGGTACCCATTTAATACTCTTCCCCACAAATCCAGTCTGCAAAGTCTAACAATCTCGTTAGTGAGCACACAACAGGGACTCCCTCCCCAGTGTGTGCAAATATTAATACTTAAAATTCAAACCTAATGCTAAGCCAACACTATTTCAAAAAATTATAATCAAACCCAGCACTGTTTATAACATACTTCCTCTCCTGCATATGATTTATATCTGTTTTTTTAAATTAAAACAGTGCTATATCCAGCGTACGTTTTCGCTCGAGATCACTGCGAGAGAATTATGGCACACTTAACACACCACTCAAAACATTATCATCAACATATTATTTATTGCCAATAAAACTTCACAAAGTGTGTTGTCTGTGAGCTATTTCATTTTCAAGTTATTGTTTAGCTGAGATTTCTATAGCTCAAATCTGTCTCTTTTTTCCCTTTCAGAGCTGATTCCCATTCTGTTGTAACACAGTCAAATGTTTCACTGTATGATACATGCAGTTCCTTCCGTCTAAACCGACTGGGCAGCTGCATGCAAGTTGGATTTGAAAAATGATTTTATTACTTTTTTTTTTAATGGTTAAAAGTATTTCAAGTGAATTTCAAATTAATTTACAGGCAAAGAAGAGCATATATAATTTTGGCATATTTTAAAAAGTGCATGTGGCACATGAAAACACAGCTGCACCCGCAGCAGCGGGTGCAAGGGGCAACATGCGCCTCTGATGCATCCCAAAATCGGTCAGATCTGCACTGCCCTGTGAGCAATCAAACACAGGACCCACATATAAGAGACATATAAATACGTATATATGAACACGAGAGGAGTGGGAAACAGTCTAATCCTTTGTCTACCCTTTTATCACATGTAAGCATTCTTATTATAATAATATTCTAAATACTTTAATATTTAGTTTAGATCTTTCCCTTATTCTAATGAGCTGCGACCGCATCCTTTGAATTGCTGTGAGGCAGGAGAAGGCTCAGACACCTCAGATGAGAAAAACAATATGAGCACAAGAATGCAACAGCTCCCGTGTCCCTGCTTTAAAGAGTAACTATAACACCAACTTAATATAGCACTCAATTAAATTATAATCACAATTCTCTGAAAGCTCCTCCTCCTTACCCCACAGCCCCTCTGAATCAGAGGTCCACACCTAGAGAGCCTCTGAGTGCCACACCAAGCCACAAAGTCAAAAGACACCCCATTTTCCTGCCATTTCTGCTCAGTCCGACCATCATGTCCTGCACAAGCAGGCCCTGTGCAAAGGGTTCCTCCAGCAATTCCAGCCTCTCCAAGCTGTTCCCACACACACCAGCACTTTAGTGAAGCCTCTCCCGCACACCCGTACACCCGTAACATCTTCAAAGCAAAGCTCCATCTTTATCACCACTCACTTTACCAGGAGCTCATTTAACCATTTTTACTATTTCTTCCCGGACAAACGGCCATGATAACATGGCTGGCAGTCGGGAAACACCAGAACAAGGCGATGTTCTGGAATGCGTTGGGTGAGACTGCTTCCAAACTTTTCTGTCTTTTCAGGGATTTTCAGGTGTGTTATTTTTCACTTGAAAATGTGGGTATGTTGAGACTCTCGCAAGGCCACCCCGCCTCACTCTGCCCCGTGCCCTGCTCGGGAAGGCACTTGGGGACACGCCAGCCATTGCCCCCTCCCTACCAAAGGCCACGGGAAGGAAAACTCCAGGGGGAACACTTGGAAATATTGCTAGGGGAGGAAAAGGCCTTGCTTTAAAGCACGCAATTATTGTTGTTGTTATTACAGATTTTTTCTAAAATCGTTTCCTCTCATTAGCGCGCCGTGGGGATGGAGACAGAAAATTAAAAGCAGCATCCCCGGTGCAGAGCGGGGTGGGATTTATTATGGAAATGTGCGACCCTGCCAAGGAGAGCGTCTCTGGGCAGCCACTTCCTCGGTTGTCCACCAGGAGAACTGAAGGGGCCCCGTGTCCCCCCCTCCAGGTGCTCTGTGTCCCCCTTCCCAGCCCCATCTCTGCCCGGGCGGTTGGAGGGCAAAGCCCCGATCCCACTCTGCCACTCAGCCTGATCGTCGGGCTCCAGCCGCCCCCCGCACCATTCAGAGCCACCCCAAATGCCCCAGTCCCACTACCGGGAGCGGAGAGGGAGGAAGGGGCACCCCCGTGGGTCAGGGACTGGTTTGTCGAGGTAGGGGGGTGCCACACTGAATTCCGGCCCAGGGCTGAATCTCTCCTTCCTCAGGGAGGGAAAGCAGGTTTTAAAAAAAAAAATCCAGGGAGAGGGGCGATGGGGAGTAGGGGGTGTCTGCCGGGGGGATGCTGAGGGGGGCACAGGGTGCCCCTGGGCTGCGGCGGGGACACGCCGGCAGTGCCCCGCGGGGATGGAGATAACGGGATGGCTCCGAGGGTGCGGGCCGTGCAGGGGGGGCGGGCAGAGCATGGGGGAGCACCGGGGCACAGCAAGGGTGAGGGGGGCAGAGCTGGCGCACGGGGGGCACGGGAAGCGCAGCAGGACGGGGGG
>VZTH01000026.1:302239-321672 GCA_013397815.1 Aleadryas rufinucha
GGGTTATAAAAAAAATATATATATATCTAGAGAAAAAAGGGGTGAATGAAAAAGTGGAGGGGTGAGGATAAGTGGCAAAAAAGCAAATCAGACGAAAAATAGAAAAAAAAAAAAGAGGAGCGGATTAAACGCACGAGGAAAAAAAAAATCTCAGTCTGTTTTTGGTTTGTTTTGGTTTGGTTTTTTTTTAAAGAAAGATGGACGGGGCGAGGGGTGATGCCGGTCTGGGGGCGCCTGCAGCCTGGAGCAGCGAGGAGGCAGAGGCTGGCGGTGGGTCCGGGGCTGCCCCTCTCAGCACAGCCCGGCTGGAAACTGCATGGTCCCGGCTTCTGCCCAGCTGCAAAACGCTGCTGCTTCTCCTCCTCCTTCCTTCCTTCCTTCTCGCACAGTCTCTGCTCTTTTCCCTCCTTCTAGCCACCGCTTCTTCCCTCAAGTGCTCGGGTTTCTTTCCCTTTTTCTTCCCCTCCCTCCCCGTCTTCTTTTCCTTTTCGGATTTTCCGAAGATTGTCTTGGGAGAAGTAGAACTCGCTGCTGGTTCAGCTTCCTGGGCTGCTGCTGCTGGTGGCCGCCAGAATTGTAGCGTAACTCAGCCCCGGAGAGGAGCGGAGAGGAGAGGGGGGGTTCAGGGGAACGTCCCGGTTTCCTCCGAAGAAATCTTCCTCCTCCGGACACACACACAGAAAAAAAAAAAAAAAAAAAAAGAAAGAAAAAAAAAAGAACGGAGCAAACAAAAAGCCTCGCTGGGACAGAGGCGAGGAGCCGCTGGGTTCCCCCGCTTATTGCCTTTGGCTTCAGGAAGCGGGAACTCGGGAAGGGGCTTGGGAAAAGTGGCTCCCCCCTCCAAAAAAAAGGCGCTCCCGAAGCGATTTCGGCGCGGAAACAAAGTTACTGGGGGTGTTGGGGTGAAGAGGAAAGTCACAGGGCTGATATTTAAAAGAGACTTTTTAGCTAGTTCCTTTCGGAGGACCAGGACTTAAGAAAAGTTGAACTTTCGGATTCCCAGGGAAAAAACCGCGGGGATCATAGCTGAGAAAAAAACAATCAACACAATAATAAAACACCTCTCCTTAGGCTGATTTTTAAAATATGACCAAGCAAATTCTAGGAAAAGGCAGCCTCGGTACAGCCCGGTCCTTCACATGAAGTCGCTACTGGATCCAAGTCCGTTGAGTTGAATAGGCGAAGAAAAATCTTGCTTTTTTTTTTTTTTTTTTCTGCCCTTGATGAACAACAGCAGCAAAAAAAAATCATTAAAATGTCGCTTTGTTTGAGTTATTTTTCTTTCTGGAAAATCGGGTCAAAAATAATAATTATGAAAAAAAGCAACCAAAAGTTACAAACTTCTTTTGGGTCCCAAGAAGTTGAGGTCGGGGAAGATGAAGGAGCCGGAAAAAAAATAACAAACCCACGCCACAGTTTTTTTGTCCTGAATGTGGTTTTTGGAGGCTGGGATTTCTAATGATTAGGTTTTTGTGGTTTATATATACAGGACTCTCTGGCTAAGGCGATCATTATGCTGATGAGAGTCAGCAGCACGTGGTGCTTCAGTCCTCAGACTTCTGCAGCCTTCAAAATAAATAAACCAATGTGCATCCCCCCCAGGAGGAGAAACTCTCACCCACGGGGAGGGGGACGGGGAAGTGGGGTAGCAGGAGACGGTCTCCGATCTCCACTTCTCTCCGGGTTTTTTCCATTAACACTTTTGGGCTTGTTTGTTCAAATAAAAAAAAAAATTAAAAAAAAGGCATGAAAAATCTTGTTTGCAAAAAAAAAAAAAAAGTAAGAATAATCTGGTGCCAAAAGGTTTTTTGCTAAGTCTCCAGTAGTCTAAAGCCTAAACCATTTCCTTGAATGAATGAAAGCTATAAAACCCCCTTCAGACTATTAAGGTGAAGGGAGTCTGGTTTGTTTTCTTCCTTAAAAAAAAAAAAAAGAAAAAAAAAAAGGGCAGATCTTATTAAAAACCATTTACATACCCAATGGTATGAAAGTGTCACCGCCTCCCTGCGCAGATAACAGCCTATCACAACCCGCCCTCTAATTTCTAAGGCTTTACTCCGACTTGCTACTTCCACCTTCTTGTAAAAAGTCGGCGCTGCGTGTGTGCTCCTTGCTCGCCGCCTGTGTGTGACTCGGGGCGCTGTGTGTGTGTGTGACTCGGGGCGCTGTGTGTGTGTCTGTCTGCGCTGGGGGGTGAGCGGGATGTGGCCCTTGCCGGAGCCGTTCCGAGCCCCGAGCCCGGCACCCCGACCCAGCCGGGTCTGTCCCGCCGGACCCTGCACCAAAAGCCGGGCGGAGCTGCCCCGCGTACACGGGCTCGGGGTGTCCGTATGTGGCTGCTGGTGCTGGGGACTCCTCCGGGGCTGTTTCCGCACCCGCGGAGCCTCCGCGCCCTCCTCCCGCCGGGCGGCAGCGCTGCCCCCGCCACCCCCAATCTCTGCCCCCCGGGGCAAACCCCGGCTGTGCCCGGGGAAGGTGCGTGCAGAGGCGGCGGCGGCTCCTGCCTCGCTCGGCTCCGGAGCAGCGAACAACCCGCAAGCTCCGCCGATCGGTCACAGGGGAGAGCTCTCGCTCCGCGCACCGCGGCTGCGGCTGCCGCCCCCGCTCCGCGCCCGCCGGGCGCCCACCCAGCCCGGCTCCGCAGCCATCCCTCCATCCGTCCCTCCGCTCCGCGGCTTTCCCACGCCTCCCGCGGGATGCAGCACCCCCGACCCACTGTCTCGCAGAGATCTGTGCCCTCCACTTTCTTATTTCTGTTCTTTCCCCAACTTTTTTCCTTTCCTTTCCTTTCTTTTCTTTTCTTTTCTTTTCTTTTCTTTTCTTTTCTTTTCTTTTCTTTTCTTTTCTTTTCTTTTCTTTTCTTTTCTTTTCTTTTCTTTTCTTTTCTTTTCTTTTCTTTTCTTTTCTTTTCTTTTCTTTTCTTTTCTTTTCTTTTCTTTAAGTTGGAAGANTTTTCTTTTCTTTTCTTTTCTTTTCTTTTCTTTTCTTTTCTTTTCTTTTCTTTTCTTTTCTTTTCTTTTCTTTTCTTTTCTTTTCTTTTCTTTTCCTTGCTCAAAGTTGGAAGAGCTCTGGAAGTTTTCTATCCCGTTGAGAAAACGCGATCCATGTGGATAACGCTGCAAACCCCTCCTGAGCTCGCCCTGCTTCTCCCGGCAACCACAGGGATCTGCTTTTCCCCAAAAGTGGCCACAGGCGTTTCCAAGGCACAATTACTCATCACCTATAGGGATTAGTATATATGCAGAAGCTCTGGTTTGCTGTGGTTGTGACACAGAAATACATTTTTTCATACTTATTTTGGCAAAATATTTATGTCCATAGATTCTTTTGGCTTCTTCCCCCGTTCTTTAGCTGGCTCTAATACATTCCCTAAGAGCCATTCCAAAGGCGCTAGAAAGAAGGCAAGGAGTTGTTTTATATCCAAACGCTATATAAGCCTGACAATCATGATTGATTTCATTTCAAACAAGAAGATACGTTTCCACTTTTAATTAGTCACACTAAAAATTTTACAGTCACCTCTCTTCCTACTAAAATAAAATAAAAAGTTAATTAGGATAAACTAAAATAAGTCATTGGAAGCTACCAGTTTAAGGTCACTTAAAATAGTCCAGGGTTATTTATAATGTCGAAATAAAATTTTCCACTGAGCGCCCTAACAAAGTTTCAGGTATCTGGCACAGCTGATTTTCAGTCTCCATGCAAAAATATCTGCTGAACATTTACACATTTAACAGGAACTTACTACAGTCTGGAACAGATCACAGCTCAGAGCTCTAGAATTTTATTTAAATGGTTATGGACAAATTAATAAAAGTACCAGTAATGTTTATGGACCTACATAAAAGCTGGATGGGATTTTTCAGAAGAAGTCATTCATGTTATGATATATATAATCTGGAACGTTGGCTTGGATTTGGCTGGAATGGAGAGCAACCCTGCTGCTCGGCTTTCCTAGGGTTTTATTTCAGAACTTCTCGGAATTTTAGCACTGGTTGCAAAATGGGTCATATTTTAAGATCTTAGAGAATTGTAGGAGGTTGGTGAAAAAATGTGCTTGCGCTGCAAGTTACATCTTAACAAACACCTTCAGATCCACTTCACAATATCGGATTTTCACTAGTATGGCTGCGTTTGCTGCAATTTAAATCGTCTTTTAGCTTTTTCACTTTTAACCGTGTTACGAATACAGCCATAATTAGACTGCTTTTGGACAAAAAGGTAATGTTTTAAAGAGCACTGAGTTTGTTTACCATCACATTTCTAAAACATAGGCCCAGCATGCTCCTGTTGTAAGTACCGGGTGCTCAAGATGAAAAATAATTATCAGATATGAAAGATTCTAATCTGGAAGATGCTCCCTAAATAAATAGTTTCGATGCCAGTTTGCTGGGCTGGAATGTGCTGCGAATGCAATGAATACATAAATTTTTTTGAGCCTCTCTGTGTATGTAAATAGCCTTTGTGAAACAGGAATAAATGAATGGGTTCACTGGGTTTGTTATTGTATCTGATATTTTTAGCCAGAGCGACTACAGCGATGTCAGCAATTATTACTATAGTGAAAGAATTGCCAATATTCTTGTTTCCAACATCTACCTTACCGAAGTTTTTTATTCACTCGTGAAAGAGTGCATCGAGCCAAAATATGTGAACTTAAGTAAACTTAATGCTAGAGCAGGTTTTGCCCGAACTTCCATTCATTTCAGTAGGGGCGAGATAAGCTCCAGTGTCTCTTGGCAGCGCTTTACTTTCGCTTTGGTTGGAAGTTGACTGTTTGCCCAGCTATTCTTTGCTTTTTCTTAAGTATGACAAATAGTAACTCTAGATCAGCACGTTATTCGGTCTGCTAAGTAGGCGTGTGGTAATGAGTTCTGTAACTGCAGCATTCTTACTCAGACTATGGACTACTATGGTTTGTTTAACTACTGTGTCCCTGCCCCACTGATTTACAGCCCAGATAAAATAAAATTCTTTGTGTCCTGAAATTAGTTGAAAGCATTTAATATTTCAGCACCACGCACTGCTTTTTAGCATTTATAGTCCCTGATACAAACAAAAGCATAAAGCTTTGAAAGACAGGCTAGAAAATGATTACATAAACAAAAAAAATGAACTGGAGAATATTACTTTCCCCCTGTATTTTCAGTAGGAAGTGAGGACTGAGAGCTGAGACTCTTGTGTTCTGTCTCAGGATTTGATGCTGAATGCTCTGGAACCTCAGACAAGACTTTTAGCAAGTTTTCGTTCAGTATAAAATGAGGTCCTAACTATTATCATATACCTATTGAGATAGAAAAATATACGTTAAATTCTCAGAGGTCCAAAGACGAGCAGGGCTTGGCATCCAGTAATACCAGGAAAAAAATTTGGAAACCTTGTAGGAAACCTGCTCTGTCCCTGCTGAAAAACTGTTGGCTTTTCCACGGCACGCAGAGAAACACGGGCTATACAAACAACAAAGTAAACAATTACTGCTTCTGTATTTTTCCTAAATGATGTATTTTCTGCTTCTCTAATAAGCAGGGGCTGCAAGCCTAGGTGTGGGTCCTACTGCAGAGTTCTCCCATTTCCCTCCCTGTCTGCAGCCTCTTATGCCCCACTGGGATTGCATGTATTTCAGAGAGGTTTAAAGCAGCAAATGACCACGTCATCATCACGATGAGGAAGAAATGTCGGCCTACTTGTCATCTTCTAAGGCCTTTGAAAAAGAAAGTAGGACCTGTGCTTTTTGGCACTAAAAACCTGAACATATAGTAGGATTAGAAAAATGTATGGCCTGTCTTTATAAAATAATTTCTTTTTTTGATTGCAAAATGCAAACTAAAAATTAGCTGTAGGAAGTTGTTAGGTTCCTCATAGTTAAGGACAAATAGTCATTTTTCATGGCAAGACCAAATTTGTCCCTTTCCATTAATCCTCCTCCCAACTTCTGTTTAACTAATTTCAGAGTGAGGAAAAAGGTTTTTTTTCCTTGGATGAATTCAGATGAAATCAGTATGTTGTTTTAGAGATATAAAGGCTAAAAAACGAGAACTTAAATTTATTTTTTTTCCTTATTTCAGCATATGTAAAAGCAGCATGAGCCAGAAATTTCATGGTTATTCTTTCTGTTGACCTTAGTGAAAACTGGTTCTCTTGACTAAGTGTGGGGAAAGTGGGTGGTATAACTGTAATTAAAAAGAGTTTATACATTGAGAACCTTGCAGAGTCCCTAAATTTTGCATGCTGTTTTTAAAGAGTCTAATGAAGTGCTCTGGCCAGATACAAGCTTCATAAAGCTCACACAGGAGATACTACAAGATGTAAGTCAGTCTTGAGTGGGAGAGGGGTTTTTAGTGTTTCTAACCACAAGCACAGCACCAGATCCTTGCATTTACTCTCTCAGTGTTGCAATGGTGATGATTCCCATTGTAAATCTATTTTAAATAGCATAGATGGCAGGAAAAAATTTCTTTGTTAATAACACAAGACTTGAAGCTGAAGCATTAGAAAAACACTGAATAGTTATAGGCTTGTTCTAAAAAGGATGAAAACAGACAGCTATGAAAGAGATGGTGGAGTCTACAGGAGTGAAATCGAGAAAAGCATATGGTAATGGCAAATGTAGAATAAATATAATGAGCAAAGCAAGCCAACACTTTGAGTACTGTAAGAACTTTTTTTGCCCTTTCTTTCCTGAAAATTCACTCAGGCCAGAAAGGGCATCAAGAATAATCATATTTATGTTGTGACATAATGTAATCCTGAAAATGCTGAGCATTCTGCTTACATCTTAGCAGAAATATGTGTGTGCCCCACATCAGGTGTGGCCTTCAGGCCTTGGATGCGGGGGCAGAACAGAAGCAATTCCTTAAGTCTAGTGTTGTGGAATTGGCAGCCAAGTCACAGGAGACAACAGTGCCAGTCCAAAAACAAGCCATAAGGGCAGGTGACAAAACACTAGACATCACAGGAATGATTCTCTATACTAACAGAAGACAAAGATCTGGCAGAAAAAACATTATAGGCGAAGCTGCCAGCAGTATCTGCAGTTAAGCTTTTGTACCACTTTCCAGTATAATACCTTGTTTTCACTCACATAATGTTGCCAATTTTTAGCTGTTCAGGAGGAGCTTTTCAATCCTGAGTCTGCCTCAAGATGAATTTTTTGGAAACTTGCAGCAGAAATACTTTTGCTGCTTCTAAGCTTGGCATAAGAGAAAACACATTGTTTCACAACACTTTAAGATTTCATCCCAATATCTATTTCAGTGCTGGGATGGGAAGTTTTACTGAGTAGGAGAGGAATAAGGAGGAAAAAGCAGATAAGTTCCTTTTGTTGTCCCTGACCAAAAGGATCCACCCGAACTTGGCTGAGTTAGAAGCTGCTGAAAATTGTTGAGGTTTTCCTTGCGCGTGCTCAGTACAGATGGAGGAGTTGGCAGCTGAATTTTGCAAAGCCTCCATAGCAGCACTGGGCTTGCTAAACTGGATTGGATCTGTAGTCAGTCCAGTCTGACCAATATTGTCCCTGGCAGTAGGCTGCACTGTTTCCGAGGAAAGGATAAGAAACTCTTGAGTCAGCAGATAGAGATGGGATCTATTCCTCCCTTAAGGTCTCATCCTACTTAATAGTAGCTTATGAAAAATATAATCAGAATGACTGTCAGCAGTTCAGTTTTAAATTGTGTTTTTTAGAAGTCTATAATTCAACCATAAAAATTCCTTACAGGCTGAAATCTGGCTTATACTCTTAGTTCAGAAGTCAAAGACCCTTACAGATTTTTTTCAGTAGTCTGTTTTGAAGTGATAGAAAAAATAGTCATGTACAAATTCTGGACATTTCTTTCACAACACACTTCATCATTCAGTTATGATAAGCCTGATAAATTTTAAACTATTTGTTTCAAATAATGGTCAGGCCCTAGAAGGATCGAGAATAATTAAAATCTTCACCATCAACACTAGACATTCAAATGTGAATAAGGTTCTCTGACCTAAGGATATTAGGAGCGTTATGGTATTAGGAGCTTATGCGATGTAATATCAAAACCTGTTATTCTAGTTTACCTTATAAATATTTATATAATTTATGAAATGCACATATTGAAAAGCAAGGGAGAATCCTTCTGTCTTCTCATGGCAAAACTCATCATGAAGACAGTCACTTAGATGTTCTCCTATTTGAAATACAAGAAGAATGACATAACCTGGAAGTATCCAGGACGAACAAGCAAGAGATCCTCAGAGGGGGCAAAGCAGATGCAAAACCTTTCTTGGAAGACCACAGCAGCTCTCATTACTACCAAGCTTCCCTTTGTAGTGGAGAAGATAGAGAAGCTCTTCCCATCCCTGGAATGCTTTCAAAGACACTGTGCTTGGCACCCTGAGGTTAGCGCGATTTTTTAGCAGATAAAAGCCCGTTACATGAAAAGGCAGATCCCACCCTCTTTTTTTTTTTCTTTTTCTTTTTCTTAAACCTTGGTAAGAAAAGAAAGAAAATCCTTATTCTGTCTGCAGTTCCACTGATTTCAGTGGTAGCCTTCGTGGAGTAAGGTGCTGCTTCACCTAAGAGAAGCAGAGGCAAGACTTTAGCTAACTTGCTGCTTCCAATTACTCACTTTATCCTTTCATATTTCCATGTCTAAATGTCCATCGTGGTAAAGAACATGTCAAGTCTTTCAGCTCGTTATTTCCACTACATTTTAGAGAGCTGGAATAATTTATATTCTTAGGCAGAAAAAAAGGTCTTTCACTATTTTTGACAATTGAAGAACATGGACTGAGGGAAGCAGAGGAAAGCTCTATTTACTAAACACCACATGTAGATTACCACTGATAGTTTTTCTAAGGAAATTTATGACCTGCGTGGAGTAAATAAACTCCCTTTTTGGTAAAGAATCTGCAGCCAATCATTCATGCTTGCTTAGAGACATTACTGTTCATGTTGCTTTTATGTGGAAGCCTACAGAAAAGGGTGATGTTATGTCTAAAATAGACAGTTGGCAGCTAAAAAAGAAAAAAAAAAGCTATTTCTAACATTACTTATCATGAGATTCTTGCTAGATTATAGCACATTCACTCTGGTTCAGGAAAGAAAAGATAATGACAGGACAATTATAATTCTTGTAACTAATATGTTACCTTCATGCACGCACTTGCACGCCCAGCTCCATTTACTGGCAAGTTATGGCATTTTACACATCTGAAATAAACAGAGAGCTCTCAGTGTGTTCAGAATGTTTAGTAAGTCTGAAAGTTGTTTGCTCTGTATCTCAGAGTAAATGAGAATGGGACAGACACTTTGCTTCTCCTGGCTGCCCACCCTGTATTCCCATCATCCTTCCATGCTCCCCTTCCTCTCTCCATCTTCTGTTCTGAGTCCAGTAGAGACATAACTATTTAAGGCAATCAGGAAAACTAAGTGAGAAGAAGAAGTAAGAAGAAGGTATATAATGTTTTCAGAAATATTTGTTTCTCACGTACAAGTAACTCTGTGGCTTTGAGCTCTACTTCTCTTGATTTACACTGGCGTGAAAGGGGAACTGGGCTGTTATTAAGTCTACCTGATTTAATAGATGCACACAATGTGTTTGCTTATTTTCTTCTACCATATGTGAAATTATCAATACAAACTTCAGTAATTCCACATTCCACAACAAAAGTATTCTGAAGTTAAAATGAATAAGTGCCTTTCTGAGTGATGATCCCTTGTCCTTAACTCACCCCAGTGCACTTCAGCATGTGGGCTCTGTAACGTTGCTGGGGCTTTGCCTTCTCTAGAAGAATGTCCTGTTTTTGATGGGGAGTGTCTAAAATAGTTTTCTGCCCTCAGATCCACTCAAATACCAGTAGAAGTAGCTGCCTCACTGGTGTGGACAAGGTCAGCTAAGTTCACTGCTTACCGTAGCAAACCATGCCCTTGTTGAGGGCTCACGGGACAACTTGCCTGTGTAGGATTTGCCTCAGAGTGTACAGAAGAATTTGTTACAATAGATGTTGAACTCACTGACTTTGTCCACACTGGATGAGCAGTTGTTTTCAACAGTGCTCCAAGATGTGTGGAGAGTGGGCGGGCATTTTGACAGCAGTTGTCAAAAACACGTTGTTTCTCTGGGGTAGGTACATGCCTACCAAAATATCCATGCTCTAAAAGGCCAGATTCAGTAAACCTGGGATAGTGCAAAGTCCTCTGTGACAGCACAGCCTGCAACTTTCTGTGCTGGTGTACACTTGCAAGATGTCAGATGATGAGTAGGACTTTTAATGTACAGTCCCTTTTCATCTACATCAATACAGAATTGAAGGCGACAAGCCAATTGCCAAAGATTACACTAAGTTAAAGAACAGTTACTGGAAGAAAATACCCATGCCATAAGTAAGTGATCAAAGCTCTCACCATGTGTGGCTGCTGACATAATAAATAATGCTGAATCTTGCAAGCCCTTCACACACTATGTGCTCTTCTGAGCCCATGCCATAAGAAATTTTTTTGCCAAACCCAACTGGGTCGGGTATCTTTGCTTCTTAGATGTTCATTAATAATTGACCAGCTCTGTGGAAGCATCATAAAAGAAGTGGATTGTACCAGAGGTTTTATTTTTCTATGGTATTTATTTTTGCAATTACGCAAAGAATAAGCTGGCAGATGAGGAAGGAAACTGAAGCAGAAGTTATTTTTCATGTGGATAAAAGAAGATGCTATTTTGTATGGAACAACTTCTAGTTGACCTTTGCAATAAATGCCATAAAATACTATTTTGGCCACAAATGGAACAACATTTTTAGAAGGATTAATGTTTAATCTGTCTGTCTGTCTGTCTATCTGTGCAGGATTTTAAAAAGACTGGAGGAAGCTAGCAGTCCACTTTCACTTATAATTGTATCTGTAAAACTTTAAAACTGTGCAAGATCTTTCTCTGTTGTGCTGGATGCCATTAGCATTAGCATATTACCACAGAAAAGGAATCAAAGGTAGACAGTGGACTTCGTAAGAAATCATCCAAAAGCCTTCCATCCCTCAAAAACTTTAATTCCCAACAAGATCTTGACTCTCACAAAACCCACTAAAATATACGAACTGTTCAGTAGGCTCACAGAGTTGATAACAGTCTGAGTATTTTTTGATAATGATAAAATCCAGAGCTATATTAGATAGGAGAGAGCAATTTTTGAGGAATTTTGAAACTCTGAAGAAATTTCAGAGGGGTCAATCAATACACTTATACTTGAAAGATTTTTTCTTTTTTTTTTTGAGATGNTTTTTTTTTTTTTTTTTTGAGATTAATTTTTTTTTTTTTTTTTTTGGCATTGGTACAGGTTTCTATCACGCTGCATATCCAGTCACACAATATTGCATGCGTACCATGCAGTCATTCCATGTCTTTTCTGGCCCTGGATGTTAGGTGAATGTGAGCCTTAAAAAATAAAATGGATACTCAAAAATCTAAATACTTTACAAATACTTTCAAAGTGGGGGATAAAAGAGGTAGCAAGCATAGGGAAAGAATCTCTCCAAATTCAAGAGCTCTGTATTGGCACTCTGTAGACATTTCCTAGTAAAAATGCTTTAGCTGATCCCAGCTGTAATACTGGCTCACTGGAAAGGTTGACTGGGTATGTCCTTTGGCTGATCTGAACACACTGCCTATAGTTTAACATCAACATCCTGACTTTTTCATAATTCAAAAACCGTATCTAAATCATTAGTGTAAGTGTATTTTAAAATGGCTCTGTATTTTCTATCATGATCCTAAGTCGAAACTGGCAGAATGGAAATTGGAGAGAAGTTGCAAAGAAATAAAAAAGTATCCTGCTCTGATTCTCAGCTACAGGAATGACCAAAGCTGCCAGAGAAGCACCTTATACAAAAGGAAGACTGTCTGGGGAAGAGGTAAGAATATTCTCAGGACCTCTGTTGAAGGCAGTACTTCTTATCCAAAAGAAAGATGGAAATACGTAATTGTACCCTTCCTTTAAAGCCAGGTCTTGCTGCTTTCCTGTGTGTTACACATCACACGTTATTTTACATTGGAAGCTTGGTGCTAAAATCTAAAACATAAGGGCCAAGTTCTGCCCTTAGATACACATGCACCAGTCCAATGAGCTCAAAGAGAGCTGTGTTCATATGTTTAGCAATGGAATTTGGCCCTAAATATTTAAATATTTATTCAGGGGAAAAAAAAAAGCTTCTCTGATATATTTGTATCTCATATCTAATGTACACAGACTACCACCACTGGGCACCCACCCTGAGAAATAAGAAGTGTTAAAGAACCATAAACTCAGTATTCTACCTGCTCTGCATGGTCAAATAACATGAATTTGTTTCAGAACATTAAGGAAATTAAATCTTTAGCAACCTGTGGCTGATGTTATTTATTCTGCAGTCCAGTAGTAATTTGATGCAAATTGCTGGTGCTATTCCTACATCTCAAGAAATTACTGTTTTGAATGGACTGATTCTGGAAACTTTCATTATATGACTATGCAATCCAGAAAGAACTAATGTCCTCTGCTTATAATTTTTCTGCAGAGGAAAGCTCAGTGTTCTGGCTAATTCTCACTTATCTTCCAAAGGCTTATGACTGGAGTCCATAATAACCTAACCATGTAATTTGGAAATGGTTAACCTAAGGATCCCACCTGTTCTCCATGGCAAATGACCCAGATGTGTTTTTGCTACAAAGGATTACAAAACCTGCAAATTTTCCTCTAGCAACATAATACTCCAATTTGTATATCTAATAGTGAAATAGTAAATTTCACTATTAGAATTCTTATTAGTGAATTATTTTCACTAATAAGTGAAAAGTAACTATATGTAAACTGCTGTTTTCCTTGGACAAATGACAGCTAGAGGAGAGCTGAATTCCAGGTTCAGACACCTAAATTTGGTTGTCTAAAAGTAACCATTTATATTTATGCTAGCTATTTAAGCTCCCATGGTACTCAACAGTGACCTAAGGCTCAATTCACTTGCCTAAAATTAAGCTTCTAATGCCAGAACACCTGCCTTGGGCTACCTAAAAAATCACCATGGAGCTGGCACATCTGAGTCAGGAGGTGTGTGAGGTGCTTTGGAAAGGCAAGTGGAGGGAGACAACATAGCTCAGAGGACTTGACATGGATAACTGAGCTCAGACCTCACAAATGCAGTCAGTGGCTTCTACTGAGCAAGTCTAATGGACAAACACAGATGTCTGCTTTTGGAGGAACTGTTTTTTTGCCAGCATTGACCATGGGGACTGGGTTTCCATTTACAACTACTCCTGATATTGTAGTTGCCAGAATATATCCTGGTTTTAGGGTGATCACTACGCTTCCCGTTCAGTCAGGCTTAAGCTATTTTGGTTGTGCATTTTGTGCAGTTCAGTGATTTCAGTGAAATGCTGGCAGGCAGGACAGCCAGAGTGATGGGCAGGTGTGATTACAGGGGTGATGAGTCTCTCTTGATGTTGTGCTTCAGGGAGTTCCTTGAGATCCATTTGGACGTTTAGCCAACATTGCTACCTGCCCCTTAGCTAGAAGAGTCTCTGGCTACTGAGTGTTGGCTCTTAACATTGCTTGGGAGAATTGGAGCCTCGTCTGCTCTTTACTGATCTCATTTATAGGTGACAAGGATATCCAGCATACTGCCAGAGTGCTCTTTTCAAAGCTGCATGGATTTTTGGGCACAGTCAGCTTCATAAGAAAGACTGTGCCAAAGCTAATTTTCTGTTTTTAGAGCCTTTTGTCTGGAGCTCTCTAACCATAGAGGTCACCCTTGAATATCTCTGTCTATAGAGGTGCAATGCATGATGATGCCAAAATGCTGTGACCCCTGTGGGAAGAAGGTATGAACAAAAGTATGTGTGGACTTGTTAAACTCATTAACAGTCATGGCCAGTTGGGCCTTCTACCCAGGTCTTGCCTCAGCACTAACAAAGTGAGTTAAGGGTGATCCACGACCAAAAAATTCTTTGCTGGTACAAATTGTGATTTTGGTTTGCTCTGGTGGTTATCTTGTTTGAGATCAAACCTCAAGCATTACTTCAGATAACATACACAACTATTAGCATAAGCTTCCTTGGTTGTGTGTGGAAACTCCCAGACTCATTTCTGGAAGCCATAGTTTTGAAAAGGGCACAGCAAATAAGCACTATTTAAGGTACAGTCTCAGTTATGGCAGCTGATTGGACAGGCTGGAAGAGTCAGTGGCTGCGAAAAGGGCCCCCCTAAAGTAGTTTTTCTTCAAGTGCATTGATTCAGATCAGTCAGAAACAAAACTCTGCTTTTATCTTGTTTTATATTTAATTCATATGCTGCTTACTTAAGGGTGTGCCTATGGGGCTGGCTTCTGAGAGGTGTGTTAATACATGTGCAAAATGGCTACTACAGATTGAAGGTCTTGGTCACAACTGGATTACACAATACAAAGTTCTGTCCTCAAGATCACGGTGCTACCTAATTCTGTCTCTCCAGGTCTTTAATTTCCAGGCATTGGAATTGCCTCAAATCCATTTTGGCACGGAATACATAATTATTTTCATATTGTGCTAGTCTACTCTCCTGCTTTCATCCCTACGAGCCAGGAGTGAATAAGAGTTGGCAACTTCATACTCAACTATTATATTGCAGAGTACACTTTAATCAGCACCCTAATAAATAGCACGCCCAATTAATTGGGACATTTGCCAGCAAACCAATTTATTTCCCTGAGCTTCAGTGGCTGTAAATGATGGATAAATAGCATTCTTGCTGTTGTCTGCGAGCATATTTGTTGTAATTAACAGGTATGAGTTGGTGTTTGCTAGCATGTGTTTCCTCAGTAGCTCTGCTCAATTTTTAGTAGGCTCCCTGTTTCCATGCAGTTACTAAAAATAAATAAAGAACAGATTTCCCTTTCAGTATTTGCTTAAATCAAGGTAGTCCTTTTGCATTAAAAAAAAAAAAAGTAATCTATCCATTACATTCCTATATGGTTTTGACAATTAAAGGTAGTAATTTAATTAGCATGTTTCTGTTTTAATTAGTACAGTGAAGAGGCCTTTGCCACACCATGGAATAATTTTATAATAAAGGGAGGGATTTCTGCTGCAGGTCTCCAATGCTACTTTTTTTGACCAGGGGTTGCATGGTGGTTTGCTTTAAAGTGGTATTTCCCTGAGGGAGATCCACAGAAATATAATCTATTTTCATAAATTGGTATATGCTATGCTTTACTGTAGGCATGTGACAGTTTCTCTTATTTGGACATCCTTCGCCAAAAAATAAATAAAAATGAACACAGCAAACTTTTCTAATCCCTGCATTCCTCACAGATTGCTTTAATGGCGACTGAAAAAAATATTGGAAGTAAATGAATATGAAAAAGGAAATGGTACTGGGGAAATCTCAACAAGGGATCTTAAAAACCAGGATGGCTATGGATCAGCAAAGGGTAGAAACATTCATGTAATTAAAGGAGAACATAATTTGTGGGTTATCTGAAAAAAATTGTCCGGGTTGGCATTTACTTTGACTTGTTGGCAGGAGGAAAAGAAACCGCCCTGTACCACTGCATAAGGTTCCTTATTAGTTGTGGCTTCTGCAGAGGCTCCGTCTCCTCTTTGGAGCATGGAGGATTTCTTTCATTACATAATCTGGAATATTTTTTTTTATAAATAGATTGAATTTTTTTTTCTCCTGTGTGTGCAAATTCTCTTTGCCCCACTGCTTCTATACTGAGGTTATTATGCCGAAGGAATGCAAGTGTCTAGAGTAACAATGGTTCATTTTCCTTTAATGACTTTGTCGACAGGATGGAGACATTTTTGTGGTGTGATGAATTCACTCGGTCTCCCGTTGTGTTTTCTCCACATGCTTTGGAAACTCTCTCTCTGAGAATTGTGGCCATCCACTCCAGCAAGAGCTTCATTACTTTATATTCATTGTATTTAAATGACACCCCAGTGGTACTGACCTCCTGGGATGATTGATGTAAATTATATGCTATGTAGGGGGAAAATAAAATCCTTTTCTGACTTTTTATGTTCTGCAGAGAAATAAAAAGTGAAAACAAATGACAGAGAAAATCAGGCCTATTCAAAGTGAAACTTTGTAAGCATTATGGTTTGAGCAGACTCCAGTTTGTAAAAGTGCTGAGACAGTTCATCATGACCTCATGATCTGAAAGGTGACCTGAGAAGGGGAAACAATTTTGTATGTGCCCTTTTTTGGTTCTGTATAATACATAACAAAAACTTGATCATAGTTTTTTTCCCCCTCTGCAAGGATTGTAAGAATTCAGACTCAAGCAGGGAGCAGCCTCTGCACTTTTACCAGCTAGACAAAGACACGGTACGAGAAGGGACACCTCAGTGCTCTTTCCTCCTGTTTTCTAGCAGATTTTCTTGTATTGACTTCAGATTTCATAGCCAGTCTTGTTCAATTATTCTGCCAAGAGTTATCACCTATAGAAGTGGCAACAGGGGGAATGTTCTCTCATCAGCCCAGCTCATCATCAGGCAGGAACTTCAATCCCTTATGAACTGGTAACCTCTCACTGCAGGCAAAAGGGTTCTGCACAGCAACACAATTTGTCAGGAAATGTTTCTGTCAGTGCTTTTTCAGGCACCTCACCAAGTCACACTGCCTCTATCCAAGCTGCTGGAAGTTATGTAGTTCACACTGGACATGCTCAACTATATTATCCCAGTAATTCCTGTATTATCATATGGAACTGGCATCGTAATTTCTCTATTGTTTTCTATATTTTTATATTAGTCTGTCCTACCAATTCTGAGATCCATAAAGACATGCATAGAAATGTCAGCAATATGCTGCCTTGCTTCCCTCAGTTTAACGTAAGGTTTTGACAAATCACAGAATTTGGCTAAAAACTTGACTTGCCTCGAGTTTTTCTGCAGTACCTTTCATAACTTGACAGAATGTTTTGATTCTTCTTTTGGCCGGGAAAATGCTTATCGATAATCCTGCTTTGGCTGGGGTTGCCCAGATATTTTAAAATGTGTAACAGGAAGGAACAGTTCAGGCCATCCTCCTTGCAGCAATGACTTAAAACTTTGCTGTGCAGGCAAGAATCAGCAGTGTGAGGCCTCTCATTCTCCAGGATAATCTTGGTGTTTTGCCCTGTTGCTATCAGTGCTCGGGCTGGTATCAGCTTTACTTTCATAATCATAAGCAGCAGCAGCAGCAGAAGGGAGAAAGGCTGGCAGCACTCGGCAGCGAGTCACAGAATCACCTCGTCTTTCTGAGGCTGATGTGGGAGGTGGGAACAGGGAGGAAGCAATGCAGAGGGGACTGACAGAGTGTTTATATGAAGTAGCAAGAAGGACAGGGAGTGAGTGCTAGCCAAAAAAAAAAGTAAGGGTAGCAGAAGTCAGCTAAGGGAAAAGAAAATAAGATGACTTTCTAATAAACTGGAATTCAGATGGCCCCTAGAGTGTTACGACTATTGCAGTGGTTGCCAGAGCTTTCTTCTTCTTCCTTTTCTTATCCAGACCCCCAAAGAAGTAAAATGCTGAGATTTACAAAAAATTACGAAGTCTCTAAGCTGTCAGTTTCTTAGAATGAATCCTAGTAAAATGATACAAATCCTACTTGGTGTGTAGGCAGGAATTTGAACTAAAAAGGGACTAAGGACGGCAAAGTAAAAGAGCATAACTTTCGAAGTTACACACCCCACAAACTTTTGAGAAAAGTAGGATTTTTTTGAAAGCACTAATGGTTACTCCATTCACCTCTGTTGGTCCCATTTATTCGTTCCACTTTATACCATGGCACACATCAGCCTGTCTCCTAACAAACCTGCAAGTGACAAGTGGAACAACCCAACTAAACTCACAGAAACCTACTGTTAGGAGGTGTCCAAGGAAGAAAGGGTTGAAAGGAGAAAGGAAAAGTTAAAAGAAAG
Source organism: Aleadryas rufinucha (assembly GCA_013397815.1). Classification (NCBI taxonomy): domain Eukaryota; kingdom Metazoa; phylum Chordata; class Aves; order Passeriformes; genus Aleadryas; species Aleadryas rufinucha. Next base: position 320,118 of record VZTH01000026.1, read on the forward strand.
GAAAGGTGGGTTAATGCTCCAACTTGCCTAATAATGTCCTACCTGATAAACCTGATGAGCTGGCAGGATTTAGGAAGAGGAAAGCCACCATTGCCAGGAATTAGAGGAAAACATGGGTGTGTAACCATGCCAGTGCACTGCATCAGCACAGCAAAGAACAGAATATTTCAGGTGAAAGGGACCTACAACAATCATCCAGTCCAACTGCCGGACCATGTCAGGGCTGACCCAAAGTTAAAGCGTGACCAAAATTAAAGCATAATGACATTGCCCCAATGCCTCTTACACACTGAGAGAGGTAGAGCATCAACCACCTCCATAAGCCTGTTCCAGTGTCTGACCACCCTCTCAGTAAAGAGATGCTTCCTAATGTCCAGCCTAAACCTCCCTGGCTTCAGTCATGGTTGAAGTAGTACAACTGGTATTGCTGTAGTAAGGATCCATTGGTATTTCAAAGGGTAAAGATGAACACAGGTTGCTGTTTGCACTGGGCTATTTTTGAACACCTGTACAAGGCTGTGGATGCAGAGATGAAGGTGTGCTGGCACCTGTGCTAAGGCCAGACACCTGTGTATGCCCACATCTCCCTGCTCTGGGGGGATCCAGCGGTCTCTCCCCAAAATCCCCTGGCTTTTTGGACTCATAGCAGCCCTGGAGCTCTTTCCCGCTGCTCTCCAGCAATGCTTGGCACTGAGGAGGAAGGAAAAGGTGGCCATGGCCCATCAGGCAGTGCCTTCAACACCATCCCTGGAGGTGTTTTAAGATGTGGCACTGATGGACATGGTCTGGCTGCCAAGGTGGTGACTGGTCATAGGTTGGACTTGACAATCTCAGAGGTCTTTTCCAACCTAACTGATTGTGCGGTTCACAGAATCCCACAATTGTCAGGGTTGGAAGGGACCTTTGGAGACCATTCACCCCAATCCCCCTGCCAAGGCAGGATCGCCTGGAACAGCTGACACAGGAACGCGTCCAGGTGGGACAATCCACAAAATCCCTGGGCAGCCTGCTCCAGTGCTCTGCCACCCTCAACGTAAAGTTCTTCCTCATGTCTAGGTGGAACTTGTGTTTCATTTCACAGCCACTGCTCCTCGTCCTGTCGCTGGGCACCACTGCAGAGAGCCCGGCACCATCCTCCTGGCACCCGCCTTTGAGATATTCACACGCACAAATCCCCGGAGCTTCTGCGAGCGGCGGGCCGAGCTGCACAGCGGCGGCGGGGGCGGGAGGAAGCGGCGGCAGCCCCGCCTCGCCCCGGCTCCTCCCCGCGCCCTGGGAGGCGCCGCCGCCCCCGCCTCCATCAGCGGGGCGGCCGCTCTGGCGGAACCGGCTCCTCCCCGGCGCGGGCGGCGCCATTTTACCCCCCCCTCCCTCGGCGGCCGTGGCGGCGGTGGCGGGCGGGGGCAACAGCGCGAAGCTGCCGCCGCTTTGCCGTCCCCCTCGTTTCTCGCCTCGGTCCAGGCAGCGCGTGGAGGGGAAGGACCGAGGTTCAGTGCCTGCCCCTCGCTTTCCCCTTTCGGCTGTCCGCACACGGGGTGGGGGGACCGGGCACCAC
>VZTH01000027.1:0-69886 GCA_013397815.1 Aleadryas rufinucha
AATAATAATATATATACTTACATGTAATACAAATATACACATATAGATATGTAAGTTCTTCTGTTTCTTGTCTTTGCAAGGTGAAACTTTAGAACGTAGATACACAAAATGACAGGAAAGCCTTGTGTATATACGTATTTCCTACTGTTTCCTTACATAACAATAATTTTCTATCAGGAGCATGTTAGCAGATGCCTTAGTCTAGGCTGGATTCATTTTTGCTATAAAGTGCAACCCTAAGTGCTTGTTCTAAGACTTCTCCCTCCTTACCAAAAGAGCACTGTACTGCAGGCTGTGCCATCACATCAGACATTTTACTTGTGATCGAATTAGAATCTGGGTCTTGGGATTTGAAAGACAAACGCATTAATCCCCTGAAAGATTCAGTCAATCTCTGTCAATTCTAATCAGGTAAAGGCATTGGTCTTTTTGCTTCAAAGCAGTTGGAGGGATTTTTTTAATTCAGGGAGCTGGCCTTTTTATTTCAAGCTTATTTCATCTTTCAGGTAAAATTGTCCCTATTCCATGTGAAATACTGCAGGATTTAATGCACTCATATGTCCCCTTAAGCTATCACAGTTCTCCGTAATTTGCAGAAATCTTTTGTGGTCATCAGCACCAGCTAGTAAGTAGGACACAGAATTATGCTGATTTTGCTAAAACAGGTTGGGGAATGGAAGGGAGGAAGGTGTTTTGGAATGTTTGTCACTTGAGCAGATAACTTAAGATAGTGAATTTATCTTCGTTTGAAAGAGAGCATCTGAAAAGAAGTTTGGAGCAAGGGTCTGCATTTTACTAGGTTTTCTGTGTAGAACATGGACAAGCAGGCTTGCCAGGTAAACTGAAATGAAATTGGTTTTGTAATACCTCCTGTGCAATAAAAATGATACATGGAGTTAACTTATAATGCAGCAAGTTACTTTGCATTATCCAGGAGAGATCCTATGATGAAAAAGTTCTGAGATTAATACCATCACATTTTCTGATGCCACAGTGCTAGTTAAAAATAATTATATGCAGAGGCTCCCAGATGCCCTTAAAATAAACGTACGGTGGTGTTCGTAGTTAGCACGGTAGAAAAGACTCTTCTACTGTTTTGGCCAGGAGGTACTCCAGAACTGAATTGCCTTTCATATTCCCTCTCATAGAAGCATTTTGTGTTTGAAGTGTAATTACTTGTCCTAGGAGAGGTCAGGCCCCCAAAATGGCAATGTTAGATTCCCTGGGCAGTGTGTTACAAGATTTGTGTCAGTAATATATGTTTTTCCTGTAAATACTTCAAGACTTGTCTCTGAGATGTGGTGGCTCACTGTCCAAAAACCTGTTGCAGAGGGAAAGTAACAGGCTGAAACCATGCTATGGAAGAGTAATGGCATCTTCTCAGGTGCTCTTATGTTGTTGTCAGAGTTGATGAAATATATGTCTTGGTTTTCTCCAGTGAAGTTCTTCGATTTACAGTGTTTGTGGAAAGGAGGTGGAAGAATTGTTTACAGTGCTGATGAGGTGTGAGGCAAAGCCTACTCACAGCTGGGTTCTAATAGAAGTTGTTCCTTTGTCTTTCCTTTCACCCTCTAGTGAATCCTCATTCTTCCATCTAGAAGTGTAGAAATCTTTGTCTCCTGCCACAAAAGAAATCTGGAATAGGTCATGGTTTCCTGTTTTCAGCAGTGGGTGGTAACGTTCACCTCCTGGGTAAAATTAAAATCTTCCTCTTTCACATTTCCTTGTATTGCCACTTTAGTGTGTAAGATACCATGAAACACTGTGTTAGAAAATAGAAGACAGATTCTCTAATGTGTCTTTTCCTCTTTATCCTCTTTATATTGCTTACTGCTAGAAACCTGGGAAAGTGACTGTGTCTCTTCCCTCACCTGTTATTAACTCTTTGTATGCTACAGTGAAGAGAGTTATGGATTTGATTAAAGCATGTCACTTACTGACTATTCCCAGAGCTGTATCTTAACTGACACCTTTCTTCTTGATGAGTCCTGATGAGTCCTTGCCTATTACTTGGTATCAGGTAGATGATGAGGTTCTCCTTTTTTTTTCTTTTTTTAATGGTGTTATCTTTTATTTTTAAATTCAGATTGATAGAGCAATTGCTAAAAGCAGGAAGGAACTAAAGTGTAAAGGATATAAGAGTGTAATAATTGCAATGCATTAGTGATTTCAACCTCTGTAGGTGGTATTCTGTGTGGTTTCAGGAGCTTGCCAAGAAGTTAAGCAGTAACGGTCTTCTCTCACTCTGTTCACTTCTCTTTTATTGCCTGTGTTTCTACAGCCTATCTATCTGATTTTTTGACACTCCTGCCCTGTCTTGCCCTTGGCTTCTTTTGGTGGCTGTGGCCACATGGCTGAATCCCGTCATTCTGGCAGCATTAATTCCTTTTGTGAGGTTTCCATGCGTTAGGATGAATTCTCTTTTATGGTATTAACAGCCATGATAAGAAGCAGCTAGGCTTCTCTTTCTTCTTTTCCACTTCTTTTTAGGCCTCCTAGCATCTTGGAATGTGCAGCTTAATTATTGTTAAAGCATCTGGAAGTAAGAAGAATCTGTATTCTGCATGCTCGCTTTCCCTAGATCACAGCATTTGTTTATTAGAAATAGAGGGCCTCATGAAATTTGTTCCTAAAATTAGGTTCTAATTTATGGCCTTAAGGACAACAAAGAAAACGAGAAAGAAGTGTAGGAGAAGTAATGGCAGTACTGTTCTGTACTTTCCTCATCGCATTGCAGTTCCTCATTTTCATGATAAGAAGGGTTTTCTAAATTACTGGTTACATGCCTGGGATCAGGACTTAATTTATGGTATAGGAATTTTTCATGGTCTTTGACTTGCAGTTCTCTAAAAGAAATTTGTCCTCTAGGTAAATCTCTGGGCACCTGCATTTGTGAGTTTACCCCCAGTTGACTGAAGGCAGGTTTTTCAGAGGTTTGAGCTTCCCTGGGAGCCCTGTTGTGATGTGGTTTCCATATGAACTGTAACTGACCTAAGCATCTGGAAAATAATCCAGTTAGTATCATAGAGCTGTGCAGTATCTGAAGTTCTGATAGTTATGAAGTAGTTACTTTTTATCTCTTGTTACAACTTGATATTAGCCTCAGGACAGGGGGAACACGTGACACACGGGCACTAAGTAAGGAGGTGTCGCTGCAGTCTCGCTTCCCTCCTCTACCAGAGCTGTCTCCTAATCTTTGATGTCACTGGTTCATCAGGCTAAGACTGCTTTTTTCATACTGATCCAGAACTTAATATAGCATATTCGCAGCTCTGAAATATGTGTAATGTAACTGGATCCTATGAGTGACTGAAGGAGACTGTAAATAAAACCTTTGTTTCCCGTATGGCAGCACAGATTGACTAGAACCACCCCTTTTGAACTCTTTTTTTTATTTGGTTGTTTTCTGGTAACGTTGTTAGTACTCTGTCTGAAACGTGAGTCTGACCTACATCAAACAGCAGAGGTTATCATCATACAACCTGTATTAAATTGATAGGAGACCTTCTAGTGCCTAATTTTAAACTAATAAAAGCTACTGATTTTATCAGTATTTTGCCAAATTTGTGTATCTTTCATTTGCAGTGGTGTTGAATATTTGGTTATACTGCCACTGCAGTCACTATTCATCATAAACAAAATTTGTTTGGGGGGATTAGTGGGTTGATTTGTGTTTGCGCTCATGTGATTCTGTTTGCTTTATTATTTTGGATTGTAGAACTGGACAACAGAGCTTGAATGATATAATGAATCTCTGTGTGAGGTAATGTGATATAGGGGGTTATTTTTAAAACTATTTTCTTTAACCTTCCTAGAAAGAATGAGTGCATTGTGTTTCTACTATCTGATGCAGCTATTCCAGGAGACAATAATACTTAACAAATTCAGTGCTTAAAGTGATGATGGAATATATTTTATTCAGACCTTGTTGACTCCTGTTTGCTTCACTCCCCCAGACAAACGTGTTGATGATTGGCCCTTGATGCAGTCTCCATTTCCAACACTGACTATAAGCACTATTTATCTCCTCACTGTCTGGCTGGGCCCCAAATGGATGAAGACGAGAGAGCCCTTCCAGTTACGCTTCCTGTTGGTTGTTTACAACTTTGGAATGGTTCTGCTCAACTTCTTCATTTTCAAAGAGGTTTGTATGCCTTCTTGCAAGAGGGAATTCTTACTGAGGCTTGAGGATGTCAAAATGAAAATGATGTTGCATATTCTTGATATCTATTGCAAGTGAATGTTTTGGACAGACTTTTAAAGATGTGTTTGCCTTGGAGGTGTTTCTATAAATAGGTACTTTCTGTTTGAGAATAATTGCACTAAATGAGTCTGTAGACAGAATTTGTGTTTGAGGTATTCCAAGTTCTTCTTAGATTTGCATTAGTCTAAACACAGGAGAAAATAAAATTTGTAGATTTAACACTTGGAACTGATACTTTTTTTTAAATCTTAATAATCCTAAAGGGTATCAGAATGTATCTTACTAGAAATGGAGCTGTTTGTTTATGCTTTCAATGTGTTTATGATTTTTAGAAATTCAGATGTCTATTGTCTGTAGTGAGGAAAAATATCTTGTCTGTAAGTTGTCTTTAAGAATAAAAATGAAATTAACTATACCTTTAAATAAAAATAAAAGGATACAGACTTCTAATATTTGGTTTGCAATGTTCTGAGTATGTTAATTGCAATACATTTCAGTGTTGCTGCATTTTTCCTTTGTTGGATTTTCTGGACAGAGGAAATGAGTAGTGACACTGCAGTGGATCAGCTGTGTAGCAGTAGCTAAGTGGGATTACTTAACAGTTTGGTAATTATTATTCGAGGATATCTGTACAGAATATGCTGTTTATGATGATGCTAAGTTTATGCTGCTGTGACTGCTCGTGTGGATCAGGAGTTGTCTTCCTGGAATACCTCTGATCATAGATCTGCAAAATCTGTTTCCAGAAGTAAGGAAATGAACAGAGCAGTTAAAATTACAGCATTGCAGAAGTGTCTGGTCTGTTCTGTACTTTTGCCAGGAAAAAATGGCATATCTGATGACGATCTGCATTTTGACCCTTTCCCAGAGCTCCTAGCATAAAATCATTAATCATAAAATTATTTCAGCCTCTCTTTAAGACATGGTTTAGTAAAATTTTAGCCATCACACCTTAGTCATCATTTTGTCTAAATTGTTTTCTTGGCCTATTCAACTAAGTAATAAAGTACGAGAGGTACAAAAAAATTTAATGCTGACATGCAAGCGTAGTTGTAGGAAGAGATTAAGTCAAATCATCTTGGCAGGCTGAAACTGAAACTCCTGAAATTAATTCTGCAGTGTTACTGCTGTGCCTGTCTTTTTCACTTATTCTTTTAAACTGGTTTGTTTTATCCATAAGCTGAATTCTACCAAACTTGCAGTCAAATAATTTTCAAACCTATGTTCCTTATAGGGTATGTGTCTGTAACATTTCCAAGTCACTGAATTAACATAAAAATTAATGGGACTGAAAATACATATTTGTTGTTGATATGCTGAAAGCTCATAACTTTGTACACAGAGGTTCTAGTTTCCTGCTCTCTCCTAATGGTAGGTTGTTATTCAGTGGTTGTTAAGGCAATGGATACAGTGTTTCCAGGAAGTGTCTTTTCCTTATCGTAGAGATTGATAGGAGGAAGGTGTTCAAGTTTCAGTTGTTCCCTTTACTGAGGCAATTTCTGCTTCTGTCTACATGAAGTTTACAATACCACCATGGCACTGGTGAAATTCACACCAGTTTTAGTGTAATTGCTATGAGTAAAATGATAGATACTGTTTGTTTTTTGTGACTGATTGTAAAGTTTCCAGACACTGCTAAGAACAGAATTTGAATGTGAAATGCCTTTAAACATTATCTAAATAACCATCCTGATGGTAAGCTCTTTTGTTCATCTGTGGTAGCTTATGTTAAATAATAAGTCATAAAGCATGGCGAGTCTAGTGCAAGACCCTCATGCATTGAATTCAAATTCAGGTCCAAATTCAGAGCAAATTTTGCTTAGAACATGCAGAAGTCACAAAGGAGTAGACCCTATTTTGCCACAAAATCATTAATTTCTTATTCTACTTCAAGGCAGTCTGGTGACGTCAATTTACTGCCTTTTGCCAAGGGAACCTTGATTGAGTTACCCAGTAGGTCACAGTAGAGAGTGGTTGGTTTCTGTAACAGTGCGAACTCAACTTTCCCTGCTCTTCTCTATTAGTGCTGGATATGCTTGGGCCTGTGTGGGACCACACTGGAGTTCCAGTTAGTTACAGTAGTTTGTAAATGGACTTGCATGATGCAGAGGTAGTTCAATCTCTTTTCTAGGATAATATCTGTGGACAGTTCTTTCATTTACCTCCTTTAACACACATGTGCAGCAAATAAGTCCAGAGGTTCACAAGGTTTTGTATGTTGATTTTTCTCCTGAGTAGCACTTGTCTTTGCATCTGACTGCACTCCTAGTGTCGTGTGCAAGATGAGACGCCAAAGTATACTAAAGTTCAGTCTAAATAAAATGCAAGTCAGGTTAGTGGTAAGAGTAGACAGTGCCTATCCATGAGGTGTGTTTTTGAGATTTTTTTCTATCACCCCAATTTACAGGTTACGTCTGCTCCACTGCTGTCTCTCTTTGATCCTTAACAGAGTGGGATTACTTGGCTTTAACCATTTCTGGATCATAACATTTATGGATGTCAAGATTAGAAGTATTACTTGAACTTTGTACAGTTCTAGACAAGTGTACTTCTTTCCAATGGGAACTTGCTCAAATGTTAATTTTATCTTCTCCTGTCCAGGTTTTTGCAACATGTTTGGTTTGGAGAGGCCCTACAGGAGCACTTCAATTGCTTTAGGCCATTTTTGTTGGCACAAAATGGGGAGCTTTTCTCCATCTGTTTTCCCTCACTGTGTTTTGTGGGTGTTCAGCTTTGGCTGTTCAAAGTGTTTTGGTTTTTTTTCTGGCTTTTGATTGTTATACTGTATTAAGAATTGTAGATCCAAGTTGTCTAATCCCTGTCTCTTGAATAGGGTTCTCTTGAATCCGTACTGGGAATAGCATTTCTGTCAATTGTAGTGAAATCAATTAGGTATTTTCTGTTTCTGAAGGTAGAGCCATGAGAAAGAATATTCGTGTCTGAATAGCTTAAGGTCATACTGGAATTGGTTGTACAAGGCTCTAATTATCTGGGCAGATACATGCAGGGGAAAATGAGTACTTTCTTTTTAATTTGTAAGAAAAATATAAGTGCTCTGTAACAACAGGTTGTTAGTACTAAATATTGGCTTTCTTCAACAGTATTCTCAGGACTAATAAGAATATTTTAAGTATTTCTGTTCAGGTAAGTTTGATGTAGCAAGAAATTTGCTGATAATTATTATAAATGTGGTTTATGTATTACATTTCTCCTCATGTGTGGCGTTAATATTTTCAGTTGTTCTTGTCATCAAGAGCTCGAGGGTACAGCTATGTCTGCCAGACTGTGGATTATTCAGATAATGTTTATGAAGTTAGGGTGAGTATTTCTTTTTTGTATTTGTATATGAATGTGTATAATATAAAGCACTACATGATGGTTTAAGCCTTGTCTGAAAACAGTATTTCCACAGCTGCTGTCAGCCATGACTGCATCCCGTTACATCCTCACAGGCCACTTCAGGTTTGACTACATTGTACGTAGCAGATTTAATCAAAGTGCATCAGCATATTTGTACTTTCATCTAACTGCTGCAAGTAAGGGCAGTCTTAAGGATACCATCCTTGGCTTCATCCACAGTTGTACAATCCAGGGTAAACTTTGTGTATATACTTTGTTTCCTAGATTTGCTGAAGGTTGTGATACTGCGGTAACCACATTAAAGGTGGTGTGTTCTAGCTAGATCAAAGCAACTGAGATTTGTCAGCTTATCTTGTGGTTGCACTTCACCCATACTGGTGAGGCAACTCTTTGTCTCCTTTACCCATGTTTGGCTTTGTGAGGTCTTGCTGGCATTTGGCAAATGTATTATCAGTACATTTCATTGTATAATCTTAGATTTCAAATATCTGGGCTTTGGAAAATGTCCAAATTAAAAAGAAAGTGCAGATACTTGTTCATTTTTGTAATGCTGTTGATTAGCTCATGTACTAATATCATCCAACAGAGCTGACACTTGCGAATCTCTCAGCTGTTCTTGCAAGTTTCATGTACAGATTAGAACATGTTCCTGAAAATGCAATGGAAGTATGCTATAGTCTAAATGCATTATGTTTATAGCAGAGTTTAAAAAATGTCTATGAGATGGCTGTTCATGGATAGTGTTACTCAAAAGCTTGTGCATGTGGCAGGGCTGGTAGTGAGAAGGAAAGGTTTGAGTCTTGCACCTTATTTGTAATGGCTGATATTGCAGAACAGCTCTGTGTGTAGATTTTTATTGGCCTCATGGTAATTGCCAATCTTTCACTTGCCAATATGGTGCTCTCACTATTTCAGTCACTAGAATGATTTTGGTAAAAATTTTGTTGAAAAACAAGATCTAGCAAAGTATAGCAAGTGCTTGACAGGTATGGGATTTTTAATAGATAAGCAAGATAGAATGCCCTTGTACTTAGCTGAATGACATTGAGGACTAGTATGGCATATAATCAAAGAATTTTTATATTAGCTAAGTACAAGCAGTATTCTGTTTCATAGCCTCACTTTTAGGTGCACTTGTTCATGCAGTGGAGAAGTCAGACCTACTCAAAAGAATTATCATCTGTTTTGTTTGTTATGGCAAGCAGAGCATTATTATACAATGAAACAAAGGCAAAATTACCTGAAGAATGTTATATACTATATAATATACTATATATACTATATAATATGTCCAGAAAGGAAAGGTTGCTCTAGCAGTATATACTCCTTCGAGTTCCTGAATTTTTAATATTTTTTTAATTTTTAAAATTTTCTTTCCCTAAATTTGTGGATTTGCATAAAACTTACCTCTGAAGTTTTAAGTTGTAGCATGTTCAGTTTTCAACTGAGAGAGTCAAGGAAGGAGGGAAAATTGAGTTCTCTCAAGTTGCTGCAGCAACTGTATAGTATGTTAGCAGTCAAGATTCTTACCTTGATCATTTTCTGATAGTTCTTTTGAATGAATTCTCAGTTTAGGTAAATAAGTTGCAAGTAGAAAATGATACTTTCCACAAGTGTACTTTGTCTAACTGAGGATTCTGGGATACATTTCTGTCCTGCTTTACAGTATATCATGCTTTGCATTTAGAAGGTCTGTTGCTTTTTGACACTGTCAGACCAAAAAAAAAAAACCCCAAAACCCAAACTTCCTCAAGATCTCTTTCAACATCGTTTTTCATAATATAAACCTGCAAAGGCAATATTAAAATGTCTTTGCAGTTTTGAGTATAGAATTTATAAGCATTTTAGCACATCTCTCACACTCTTTTAATAGATCTAGATACTAAATGTCTAGCATTTATTGGCACCAGGTTTGCTCTGCAGGGAAATGCTGCACTGCAACAGTGGAATCAATTACAAATGCAGTGACTATATTTGCAAGAGAATGAGTAAATAAATTCTGTGTTGCTCGGACAAAGAAGACTGCGACTAACTCACATGGAAACAGCACTGAGCCCAGAAGGCATTATGGAACATGCTCTGAAAAGCAGAGTTTCATATATGACTTTAATTTGGGGCTTTGAAATTCGGAACAAATATTGAGAAATGTGAAACTGATTGTATATAGTGAACTAAATGGTAACATAGGAGCCTCGGTGGGGCCTCTGTTTCTGGCTTTTTGGCAATGTGCCGCTGTGATATTGCCATCACATTGAGTGGTCTCTTTTGTCTAAAGCTCTTGATCAAAATAAGGGATCAAGAAATCCTCCTTTGTCCTTCAAGGGAATATGGAGAGCTCCCAGAAAACAGTTCCCAAAAAAAAAAAAGTTTGGCTCTCCTGGATACCGGAGAATGTCTTTTCCTGCCTCTCCAGAAAATGTCTTTCGCTGCCTCTCCAACCCACATCATGTATCACTACAGTAAGTCAGTGATTTTAAGGGAACAGTGTAAGGACATGTGATGGCACTTCCCCTGTATAGTTTAGCAACATCAGCAACCTGTAGCTTGGAGACCTCTTAAGACAGACGTAGCCTCTTTGGTTTTGCCACTTTTTAAGGGGATATTTTTTCCATGTATTTTTCTGTATATTTTCTTCAACTTTATCAGTCTTCTGGCTTTCACTGCTGATTAATTGTGTAAGTAGTTAACACAAAACATGAAGAAGCTGGTCCTCCTACTTACTGTTTTGAACCTACCTACACCTCTTAATCTCATTCAGGCTCCCCTGGCTGTTCTACCAGAAGCAATGGACAACTGGAGCAAGCAGGGATGAAAATTAAATTCCACAGTTGCAGAAACATTTGCAGAAATAAACTCCTTTGTGAAGGACTTATGTGATGGATGTAGTAGGTAGCCACCTTACTGACTGCTGGCAGAAAGTTGAGTGGTTTTGTTATGAAAAAAAAATAAAATGTTCATAGTAGACAAGAAAGAAAAAGGGGAACAGATCTCTAAGAAAGTATTTAGAGGCATCTGCAGATGTATCTTGGAAAAACTTTTTTGGTTATAGCTTAAGAGTCAAAATAATAAATGCAAAGGGCTGAGGTGTTAAATCCATGCTTTGCAGTACTCCTTTGGGAGCTTCAGTATTTGAAGTGAATGATTTCATAACACTGTCTAACTTAATGTATGTTAGTGTCTGTGAGAAGTCATTTCCTCCTTTGCTTACATTTGTGTGTCCTTATTTCCCAGGTCAAAGTTCATCTACTTTATTCGCATTTCTGAAGAATTGGGAATATGGGGCTGTGTGAATGAGTTCTTATTTTAAGTGTGCTGATTGTAATCATGAAGCTGAGCAATGGTTGTTTTCTGTATTGCAATTGTAATATGCATTGTTTGTATTTATGTCTAGAGCTTCTCCTCTTATGAAAAAGACATAATATACTTTAAACTTCACTGAATTTTTTACAAGTTCTGTAAACAAAATTCTATAACTGAAAGAGGGAAAAGAGTTTACTACAAAAGCCACTTTAATTTTCACGTTGCTGTGACCTTCCAAGAAGTACCTGTCCCTTCATACCCCTTAATGGATAAATGTCTCCAACCCGAAACGAGGAAGAATGGTGCAGAAACAAAGTCCTGTAATAAAACAGCCCTCCATTCAAAAACCCTGCAGCAGGCAGAGGACATGGGATTGGACCTCTTGTTGACCCCCTTAATCCTAGGCTGTAATGTAATCTTTCTGTGCCATCTGGTGTTTTAACAGACTTAGGTTGGCACATACGAAAATTAACAGAAAATATAGGGTTGTGACTAGTATTGTTCATTAGAGGAATGTGCCTTTTTAATGCATGTTTTCTTTTCTTTTAAACTAAATCTTTCTTGCATGCTGTGTCCCTACAGGGTAGGTCATGATTTCTGATGCTTTGCAAAAGAAGTTTAATAGTGGCCACCTACTCCTGACATAACTTACGTATCAGTGTATTGTTCTACTCAATTTCTGCCCTTTTTCACTGACTTTATGCATGGTCTCAGGCAAATGACTTGATATCTGTTTCATTTTTTTCTATAAGCTAATGATGAAAACATCTGCAGAAGTCACTGGAAGTACTGAAATAGATCATGAGTACACAAAACCTATCAGGTTTGAGAGTAAATGGTAGAAAATTTGATGATAGTAAGACAGCAAAGAAGCTGACAGGCAAAAAAATCTACAGGAATACAAAATCTGCAGATATCATCCTTTAAAGAATCCTGTTGTTTTGCTTTAGTGATGAGAAGCATTTTGATCAAAAGTTCAGATTATTTTTGCCCATGGACTGTAATTGCTTTCTGTGCTAGGTGGAATTCAAAAGAAGAGCAATGAGATGTTATGTGACTTGTCCAAGAACATATACTGAACCTGTGGCATCTTGGGCATAAGATAGAAGTATTTTTTTAGGATTTTTTTTCACTTATATTTTGCTCTGTGTCACAGTAAATTGGCTGTTTGTTTATTGGCTGTTTGACTTATTGTTCCCCTATTTCATTAACAAAAATGTCCATTTACTTTATAAAAGATTTTATGGCAGTTTGCTTGTAAATGACCTACTGGTCCTCTAAAAGTTTCTTGGAAGGGAGGACCTCCAAAGAGCTAAAGTATCGCAATGCTGGATTGTCATTTTATGGACATAGAGTCCAAAGTGTTTATTGTTAACTTATGAAATGGAAAGATGCTTATATTAATTTGTGTAAGAGATGCAACTTTAGCAAAGACCTGTAAAAGATGCTGGACTGTTATGCTAACTCACTGGGTGTGAGACAAACCTTGATGTGGGTGTTATTAAATACCTGGCTACCTGTCCCAGAGGCAGTACTGGATATTGAGCAACATACGTATATATATATATATATACACACATATACATATATATGGTTCCTGCAGCTTGCCTGTGTGTCCGGGAACTCCAAGATCTGTGGGAGTCACTTTTCTGTCCTTAAGCCTCTCTCCAGGTTTAGATATTAATATCTCTTTGTATAAAACTGAAGAAATCTGCCTCCTCTTCCCAAGACCTGAAGTGGGCTAAATCACATCCAGAGAGTGAGAAGGGTATTCGTTAATGGATACATAGAAGGCTGCACTTTGGCAGCAGTAAGATATGCAGTCCCTCTGGGAAAGTGAAGAGCCTGCAATGCAGATATGCAGCACTCTTCTCCTATGCTGCATTTTTGCTTCTGCTGTAATTTCTCCTAAACTCTTCGCCAGACCAATTATGGCTGTGACCAACTTAGTCTGTGGAGAGATGTTGTCCTTTCCTACTGGTTTGAAGAGGTGGAGGAAAACACTGTGCAGGGCTGTAGCATTGCTCTCTACAGCTCATGATTCCCCTTTCTCTCACCTAAGAGTATGTGTGTAGCTGGGAAGGGAAGCTGCTCTGTGTTAACTCTTTTTTTTTCTGTCTTCCCTGGGGACTGAGCAGGCGGTGGAGTTATTTCACACCACGTTAAATTAAGAAAGTCTGATTTACCATCAACTGAGTCCTGAAAGACAAGGTGAACTCACAAATAAGTGTGTTGTGACATTGCCTGCCGTTGGTGGTACCAATTCCAACTCTTTTTTTTTTTCACTCTCTGTGTGAGTCACCATCTGGTCCCACCCTTGCATAACAAGCTAGATGACTTACAGTGCCAAAACTAGACTTGTTGCTATGTTTTGGGATCTGGGAGGGAGTCCCTACCACCACCATACTCCCATATCATAGCATTAGCATATTGCTACACAGAGCTTCTGGGCTTTACTTGCTTTAACAATATCCTAATTTCAGCAGGAAGCCATGTTTATGTTGCATCCTGGGCAAGATTTGCTGGGATGGGTGGATTAGAATAAGAATTTTGGGTCTGTAGCACTGCCCTTTTGGGTAGATGGGTTATATCTGTTCAGTTTTTATGGCTCCTGTGGTCTCTTTTTTTCTATTCCCTGAATGGCAGAGAGCCACTGGGGGAATGCTGCTTTACAGAGGGAGTTACTGAGCAGGCCAGAAGAAGCTGAGGGAATATTGCTATAAGGAATGTGAAATCTCTACTGCACCTAACTTTTTTGGTATCTTTCCACCCATATGCCTGTGGTACTGAAGGTTTCAACCCTTGCAACTTCATTTTCTTGTAATGTTTCTGTCTCATTGTTCTGACCACATCAAAGTGTTGTCTCATTAGAAGGGGAAGCCCTGTGGGAGTCGTCTTCCGCAAAGCTTAGGAGAGATGGGGACACAAACTTCCCCTGTTTAACTGGTAAACTGTTAAGATATGGGAAAGCTTTTAACTATATCAGTTCTTTTTTACAGCTGTGATTTGTGAGCAGTAGGCTCAGAATAATCTTCTTCCACAGTCTTCTTCCATGTCCAGAATAGATGAAAGGAGTATTTTTTTTGTTGTTCTCATACTGTCAGATGTTTGACTCCACCTCAGCATTTAACCAGGATTTAGGGAAGGAAGAGGTATCCTTCTCTTACAGCAGATGGATGGTGAGAACTTTATTCCATTCAGCTTGGAATCACTAAAACTTAGTATTCTCTGTTTTTCATTGCAGATAGCTGCTGCTTTATGGTGGTATTATGTCTCTAAAGGAATTGAATATTTGGATACAGTATTCTTCATCTTGAGAAAGAAATTTAACCAGATTAGTTTCCTTCATGTCTATCACCATTTCACCATGTTCACCTTGTGGTGGATTGGTATTAAGTGGGTTGCAGGTGGACAAGGTGAGTTCCCTTCTTCTCATATGCTTTTGACTGGTTAGAAGGGAGAATTATTATTGTTCAGTAGCAATAGAAGAAAATTTCATAGACTTGACTTTATGATATACGAAACTGTTTATTAATGCATACAGTCTCCCTCTGTGGGAAACATGGGGGAGGAAAAGATAGCAGGGCAATAATCTAATGAATTGCAAAACTTCTTTTCTTTTCCTTATGGGAATCAATTGCAAGCCTGAAGTTCTGCCTTCAAAAGTATCTGTATCTGTGTGAAACAGAAAGATGTATGCATCTTGCCTAACTTTAATTTTTGCAGATAGAGAGAGCTGCAAAATCTAATTGTGGGCCACATTCTGTGTGCAAATTTAATGAAGTTAATGGAGATGTTATTTTGGCATTGTATATGAGTTTGAGGTTTGCTTTTGTTTTTGTAAAGAGGCATGTATAAAATTCTGAAACCTTCCCTTGGAGGTGAGCCAATAAATCTGTCAATTCACTTTTAAAACCTATTCATGACACAAGTCTAAATTCATTATAAGCCCCTTTTTTTCCTTGCTTCCTTTCTAAAGCCTCCATCAAATGATTGTATTATTAATTGCCCTGGCCACACTGTCCATTGCCTACACTATACTCTTCTTATTCCTGTTGTTTAGCCTTCTCTCTCTCAAACTGAAAGCTCTGCAGAGCTGAGGGTACAGGGAAAATGCCTTGTTCTGTTTGAAGCCTACTTTGTAGGCTTATGCCACTGAAAATACCATATAGTAAACATAAAATACCATATTATGAACACCAAACTAATATTTTGGGTTTGGTGTTTTGGTTTTGGTTTTTTTTGAACTACAATAATACTTAATGCATGGGGGGTTTATGCTCCCATTTACTATAGATATTTTGTACTGAGTGGCCACTTACATTGCAAAGAAGAATTACAGAAATTCAGTATCGGTGACTACCATTTAACTTCTCTCACATAATATGCAGGAAGCAGGTACTCAACCAGATGTTTCACGATGTTTCTTTGCAACTGCACCTATAAAATAAGTTTATTGGAGACTGTATGGTTACTTGTAGTCTTGCTTAGAAGTTCCCTGGATATTTCAATAGGCCCTGTCCCTTGTTGCCTTTTCAGAATTTTCATGCTAAATATCAGCAATTTTTAATACAACAGTTGCAACTATTTCCGAATTTCTTTCAAGTTTTGGTGTTCTAGCACTGCCTCTTAGTTTCTAGAGCCTGAAAAAGGAAAAGCAGCAGTTGCTTTTCTGCATTTACATAATACCACTGCATAAATGTGGATAGATCTGTGTTCTTCTATTTTCTAGTTGATAGCACATTGCTTACATAGACAGGTCTATTATAAACTAGACCCTATTATAACAACTGGGTCCAGACCACATGGGCATCTGAGCTGTTTGATGTCAGCAACTATTGTCTGTATTGCCCTAATCTTATACATTAGAGCATTTTCGAGCCTCTCTATCAGTGTAAGAACACCTTAACAAGATATAATGTGATTCTGTTAAATGGCTGCTAATCTTGACAAAGCAAAGAGATCTTAATGCAAACAAAACTGCCAACATGGATCTAACATGGATCATTCTGGGAAATGTTGTACTATACACTGACATATTTCAGAATGCTGGATAATTTAAATCATAAATAAAGAAACTAAAGATGATTAATTTAGACAAACTCACCTGGCAATGCCTTAAAGTTCTTATAAACACAAGTCAAGTTTTGCTTTGTATGGGGTTTTTTTGGCCTATTTAATCAGACTTCCATGTGAGTTTCTCGACTTCTTGCTGAGAAGTGAACCTTTTGCATTTAAGTACAGCTTTAAAGATTTAAGTTCAGAGCCTGGTACTTCGTACTTTACATTGTCAAATAAAGCTTTTAATAATCCTTTAGAAAAACAATTGCAGTTACGCTACAACAACTAATGTGGAATACATGTCATTTATGTCTGTTCAACCAAAATCTTATAAAAAGCTTTGGCGTAAGTAGTTCCATGGAAGATGTGACATACTACTTGCATTAACATTTGTTTGTGTCAGCACATGTTGACAGCCAGGTCTGTACTATACTATTCAATATTTTGGAGATGGAATCTTGACATGTCCTGTGCTTTGTAATTTTTGCTATTAAAAATAATAATATGAATAATACTAGAAAATAATCCTCTTTTTTCCAAAGTTACATGATGATCTTCCCTTCTGTTCCTGGACAGCTTTTTTCGGAGCTCAAATGAATGCATTTATTCATGTCATTATGTACATGTATTATGGATTAGCAGCTTGTGGCCCTAAATTTCAGAAATACCTGTGGTGGAAACGATATTTGACCATATTGCAATTGGTAAGTAAAATTTCTCCTTTTGAGATAAAAGGTGTTGCTTCTGAGTGGATTTGCATTTGCAGAGCTTTGGAACAGATGCTGCTCCTTCCAAAAGTTCTTCTCTGTCTGACACTCCTCAAGTTAGAATACTTCCTGGAGATGGAAGCATTTATTCAACTTAAAAAAAAAATACGCAGCATAGATAAGAGTTGTGTGAGTTAAAGTCTAATGCTTCCTCGCTGGTTGTTTCAACAGAATTGCAAAAACATGTTCAAAATGTAGAGAAAATCCAGATCACTTATTATCTTCTCATTTTCCTGTTTCTTAAAACTGATACCAATATTACAATAAATTTGCTGTTCCTGGTCAAGCATAGATGTGTCTGCATGAATGTGACAGCCAAATACAGCTTCCCTACCACGTCCCAGTTCAGCAGTTTTCATTACTTAATGAATTGTGATAAATTTGTGCACTCAGACCTACAAAATATATCCAGACCTTTTTGATTCTATGTTTTCTGTCTTTCAGGTGCAGTTCCATGTGACTATTGGCCACACAGCCTTGTCTATTTATATTGATTGTCCTTTCCCTAAATGGATGCACTGGGGTGTCATTTTCTATGCTGTCACCTTCATTTTCCTGTTTGGTAACTTCTACTATCGGACATATAAGCTGCCCAAGGAACCTGTAAAGAATGGCAAAATAGCAAATGGTGCTGTTGCAAATGGAGTAAGCAAACCAGAAAATAATGCAGTGGTGGAAAATGGAAAAAAGCAGAAAAAGGGAAAAGCAAAAGGGGAGTAACTTGATCCAGGCCTTAACCATTGTTGGCAGTGAGGAACCTCCAGTTTGGTTTATAAAAGGAAGAAAAACACTATCTGTACCAATTAACCTTAGGTTACTGAAGAGCTAGAACACAGATATTTTCATTATTTATGAAGATTGTTTTAAGAACAGCACTAAAGTTGAATTTCTATTGTAATTATGTAATTATCATGCATATGGTCTCTGTGTAAACTTGTAGACTGCTGGTGTTGGTGAATGTAAGGAAGAATTGCAGTTGATTCCATGTTTAGCAGTCCAAAAGCTAATACTACCATTGATAAAGGCAGTTTTGTTGGCACCCACATTTCTCGGGGGGGGGTGGGGCAGGGAGGGGAAGGAAGTAGCATTTGAATACTTGTGCTTTCTTTCCAGAAAATTATTAAATTTCAAATTATGACGTATTATCTAATCAGAATGCGCAACTTTTCTTGTCCTCCTTGGAGAGTACCTTCAGACAAAATATGTGCTGTCAGAACAGTGTTTGACTTTTCAGACATTACTTGATTTAATTGAGTATCTGTTACAGTTTGGTTTTTGTTTTATTTTTTTTTTCTTGTGTGGAAATATACCTACCTCTTCATCTGCTGAAAAGAATATTGAGCATTAAATAACTGGTTTCTGAAATACGGAGTCCTCTAATCTAAATATCTATTAATACTAATTCAGGAGAACGTAT
This sequence comes from Aleadryas rufinucha, assembly GCA_013397815.1. Lineage (NCBI taxonomy): Eukaryota > Metazoa > Chordata > Aves > Passeriformes > Aleadryas > Aleadryas rufinucha. Next base: position 18,110 of record VZTH01000027.1, read on the forward strand.
GTTTCCCTGTGGGAGTAAAAGGGATTTTTGGTGGTATCCTTTGATCAAGTCATCAATAACCTTTTTTTCATGTAAACTGAAATTTTGGAGTGGTACTTTTAGTAGAGCCAAGTCAAGAACAGATATTAAGAATGTATAAATATGAACGAATATATTGGTTGAAGCAAGCAGTAAAAATAGGCCTGCTGCTTGTTGTCCGTGACCTGCATTGAATCTGTGGCAGTGACTGGTACTCAAAATGGTAAGATAATGTTATGGTGGAGAGAAAACAGCATGTAATTCCATTTAGAAATGTTGTGTGCATGAGTAGTCATGCTAACTACAAGACCATCACTTTATTCGGAGAGAGAATTAGTTTTAAAAGTACTAAATACAGCAAACATAAAATGTCGGAAATATTGCTATTGCTTGATACCTGTCAAAACTCTACTTGTTAGACACTTGCAGAAAAAGTATTGCTGATAGGCCACCATTTTTAGTCAAAACTGCTAAAATAAGTAGAAATTTTAGATGGATTTTCATTTACATGTTACATAAAGGACTTTTTACCATTCCTTTTGTGAAGAAAATAGGGAAAGATTTATGAATAATGTGATTACTAGGAGATACATTTTGAGCTGCTTAGCATGCAAAGAGTAGAAGATGGGTGGAGTTAGAAACTACATCCTGAATTACCGTGTTCCTTGGCCATCACTGCAAGAGCTACGTTGTTACTGTCCAAATGCATCCCCCTCCCAGCTTTGGTCAAAAACATATCCAGAGGTAGCAACAAACATATCTGGCAAGTGGCACCATTGGTGCAGGAAGAGTACACAGAACTGTAAGTGTGAAGTGAGTGACATGTTTAAGAGATTTTTGCATCTCAATCATCCATTCATCTGTTTATAATATGCAAACAGGTCACATCTTCTGTGTCTCAGGTTTGTCTCGTCTCTAGACAAAAAAAAAATCTAAACCCAAAAGACGGGTCCTAGGAAAAAGAGTTTTGGATATAGTCTGTTGTATTAAAAAATAATTCCTAATGCTGGAGTTGGTTCAGCTGGAAGGTGGTTCATCCCTAATCACCACCACTGTGGATTTTTGGGCAGAATATAGAATTGTGAAAAACTGTGTCTGCTGAACTCAAATGCATGTGACCATTAAGTTTCTTATCTTCTGTGTCTTGTGATTCTTCCAGCCTTTCTAATGATGCTTTTTGCATTTACATAACTGTGTATTTATGTAGTGTGGCATGGGGAAGAGGGATGGTGATCTACCCTTCCTTCTTGGACAAATGCCACTACCCTTAACCATGCCAAAATGCTGGCTGACTCAGTAACTTTGGAATGGCTAAAGGAGTAAGTAACTACAAAGCAGATTTACAGCACACCTGCTACTCCAAGATAGTGGCTGGTGTGAATACACTTACCCTACTGTAATTTCAAGGTAGTTTACCCCACTTTGATTAGAGGGTAGCTTCTTTCTATTTGCCATGGGATGTGGGCAGCTAACTTATAAATCTGTATCATTCCTTGAATTGTGTTAAATCGGTTGTTTGCTCTGTCATTCATTCAATAAGCCAAATCAGCTAAACTGATACTCTCAGTGTGATCTAGCTCTGAAACAGTATATTGGGGAGTATTCCAGTACAGGTTCAATTATGTCTTTGCCACACTTTCTGAGTTAAGAAGTCTGTCTTGCATGATGGCAAATATTTAAATAACTGAAAGTTAAATCGTTTTTCCCCCTCATCATGCATGGAAGTGGATTAAAGTTGATGGCAACTTGAACCCTATTGACAGAACTTGAATAGAAGCCTACTGTCAAACTCTGGGGTAATTGTTAAATTCTGAGAAAAAGTGAAAAAACTCATTGTGAGAATGCATGTGTACATACACATCATGTTGTCTGGCCCTGTGCATAAAAGCAATTTGAGAGATTGCCGTTTCATGGCAAAAAAAACCCAGTTATTAAATTACTGGAACACTGCTGTTTCGAGTACATCTTTTGCAATGACTTTCCTAGGTCTATTTATGATATATTTGATGGTTCATGCAATCCAAGTCCCATTACAATCTTGAATATAATGGCCTTATTGAATGTGCATTTTTGTAGGCATGGTCTTGAGTGCAATATTTCTGTTTCTGACTATGCAGCCAGACTCATAGAATACAGGGCTGAACTTGTACAGCTTTTTGCTTTTCAAAATATGAGGCAATAATGCACATGTGAAATACTGACAGATTCATTAGAGTCATCTTTGAGTCTAAGGAACCTTAAAATTTTGCCATGAAAGTATGTATAAATATATGTATTTTCTATACACAGTACTGAAATTTAAATTATACAATCTACTTTGCAGGGTTATTGGGTTTTTTTCTTCTAAATCCTTTCAATTTATTGAAAAACTAAATTCAAACCATTTGGAACTTTTTTTGCCAACAAATGATATTTTTTTTGCTAAGAGTTCTGAAGCTCTTGGACCAGAGTCTCATAAATATTTGATGCCATATAAGTAATATCATTTCATTTAGCCTCATCTCTAGCAGTGACAGTTATTGGATTATTTTAGCACTTTTTCAGTGTAAAATAAATACTAATTATCTATACATGTGTGTATATATGTGTACACATACATAGTGTATGTGTGTGTGTATATATGTATGGGTTCTTAGCAGATTCTTTCAATATGTGAAGTAAATTATATTTCTTGAATGTGAATTTGACAGGAGCTAATAGAATGATTCCTACAGCTCCAGCAGTAAAATGAAGCAGTTTTCATTCCACAGATCCAATATCAGTCTTGCAAACATAAATAGTATTTGTCAGTCATTTTAGACATAGGATGGCAGACAAGGCAGAGCCATTTCTACCAGTGTAATAAATATTTTGAGGCATCAGTTGTAGATTCTGAGGGGAGGGATCTCAACTCAGGTTAGCTGGGGAATTATGCTGTATTATGGTAGGGATCATTTTAGTTTTAGTAACTTGCTCCAGATGAGTCTTTGAAATCATTGCAATCATATTCTCTGTTTTACAGAAAACTTTAAAAAATAAATCATAGAATCATAAAACCGTTTAGGTTGGAGAAGACCCTTAAGATGGCTGAGTCCAACCATTAAACAAATGTTTCTCTGTAGGGTTAAAAGCATGGCCTATTTGATTACAGGACCATCAATTACTTCCATCCCCAGATCAGGAGAAAAAAGTGAAGGCAAAATGAAAATGCTGCACATTTTTTTTCAGGTTAACCTAAGGGCACATTTCTTCAGAGTAAACACTTGAACTGCATGTGCTGGGAGGTAAGAAAGGATAAATAGCTTTTGTGATTCAAGTCCTCAGTCCTAAAATAGCTTACAAGCACTAGCTATCTCTTAAAAACTTGAATAAAATTGTTCATAGTGCATAAAGTTAAACCTTGAATGAGGCTAGTGTGGGCTGAGAGTCATATTTAAAGTGAGATCTATTTCAGTTAAAATTGAAGAGAATGGGGAGCTAATTAACTATCTGGATAGTGTATTTATCTTGGTTAGAAACACAGACTTACCTAACTTGATACCTAAAGCAAGACACCCATATGACATCTCATTGCACTGCAGTCTGATGCGCCGGACCCTTTGCACAATATAAGCAGAGGGAGCTCTGGAAATCAGTGGTTTGGTTCCCATTTACCTCAGCAGAGTATGTTGAGCACTAAAGAGCAGGGAAAATGCTTTCTGCCAATATCCCAGAAGGATTGAGGGAAATGTATGGTTCAGGGTGCTGCTTTTGCATAAGGTGTTCATGCTTTTGTAAGCATTAAAAATAAACATTACTTTTTTCATGCTGTTTGAGTTTGGTTTCATACATTCTGTAGTATGTTCTTCTGTGTCCCATCTTGCCTCAGGATGCCTGCTAATTTCAGTGTTGTGCAGATCATGTGATGTAACCTGTTTTGTTGCCCAGAAGTTTGAGAAAACCATTTTTGTGACACTTCCTCGCATTTCAAGGTTACAGGGACTTCCTAATTTCGAATATTGTCCCCAAATAATAGTGTAGTGGCTTTGAAATCATCCTTAGGGAACTGATTGAAAATAGGATGCCCACTTAAAAAAAAAAACAAACCCTAAGTTTCCTTATTGGGTCTTGGAAGTGTTAACAATTAGGAATCCAATTAGCCATGTAGTTTAGCTTTTGCTGGACACTGTGTGGTGTTGATGTCGTCTCTCATCCCAGAGAATCTGGAGCACTTTTGGCATTAGGTGCAATTTGTGGTTACATGTTGCTGGGTACAGTAAGTTCCTTCATTGTCTGCCAAGTATGATTGCTGTAATCAACCTTTTAATATCAAGTTGCACCCATGTTGCACTCCTAGAACCTAAGTGCAAATAGCTACTCCGGATGTCAAGTAGTAGAGAATCAAGTCTGCCATCATAGCAAAATATGGTGTGGTCAATTATGTCTTGCACAATTGTCAGCTGTTGCTTCAATCCACTGCTTGCATCCTCCCTGGAATCAGAAAATACACCAAGTGCTCAGAACAGGATTTGTCCCTTAGATTATTAACATGTGCTGGGTAGGCTGTCTCTGCAGGCATCTTTTTCATAAGTCTATTCCCCACCAGTAATTAAAAATAAGAATACATGATCAAGTCAGATTCATCAGGTAATTGGATAGAATAGACTGGATCCTCAGATGTTCGATTTTCTTTTTTGTATCACTTGTTTCTTAACATCTGGGAAATTGGGATTGGGTGGGGGAAGGGTTTTATTACCTGTTTTCTTGCTCAGCTCAAAGCACTGGGTGAACGTGGGCTACTCTCAGACACACACAAAGCATGTACTCAAAGAGAGCTTTGAAGGCAGTACCTTGTATGGACTGGTGACTTTCAGTGTCTTTTTATGCTTGGGACTTTTTCTAGGTCACCTCATGAATGCACACACGCTTTTCTGTTGACTGCCTGACATGTCAGTGTCATCGCATTTGACTTAATTACAAAGATACTTATTGATGGGCAAGTTTATGTCTCTTGATCATCCAGGCCCTGATTAGTGCACACTATAAAACAGTGCTGGCAGTTCCTGCCAGAGCACCACACGGTCAGTGCAGCTTTGAGGGAAAAAGCTATTTGCGTTTTGGTTCAGTAGGCTGGAATTGCTACAAGCTCGTATGGCATCACTGCTATCTGTCAAATCAATACCAGGTAGGTTTTAGTCTGCTGAACAAAAAGAAGTCTTTGATTTTTGAAATGATTCAAAGTGTTTTCTGTCCTTATCTTTAGTTAGAGAGCTATTGTTCTTTCGGTGGTATAACCTTAATTTGTTTCAGAAAACCACTTTTATGCTAGTATTTTTTGGAGTGTGTTTATGAGAGAAAGCCAGAGAAATACAAGAAACAACTTGGGCCAGCAGCTAGAAAGCGTGAGGTAATTGCTCCTCTGGTTTTTGCCATTGCCCCTAGAAGTTGCAGGAGTTAAATAACTACTCTGTGACTGTTATTGCTGTATATTCATTACAGATGCTGTAATGGTATACAAGTAGTGTACTTGTGCATAAGTACATTCTGAAGAACAGAAAAATTTGCTTTGTCTTAAATGACAATGAAGAGAGCAATTTATCTAACTACAAATGCTTGGAGTGAAAGTAATGACAAACATCATACTCCTGCATTGGCAGGACTGACTGTGTATTTTCTCATTCATAATCTTCAGAACTTCTGAGTAGCTTCTTGCAGTAACACAAAGCCCTCCAAAGCTGAAAATTGCTGTGTAACTGCTAAAAAACCTATTTTTGCAGAGCTTCTGTTACTGCTTTGTTTCTTTTTTGTACGTGTATCTTTGGCTCAGGTAGTTGATTACTAAATTATTCCAGAGTGCGATGTATGTCATAGAAAGATCTTGTAGTAGCTGCAAGTGAGTAAAATGTTAAAATGAATTTTGGGGTGTTTTACAGTCAATGGTTTCCAGTCCATAGCATCATTTGGTACAGTGGCTTCACCTCAAACGCTGCTCTTGGGCACAGGGTACAGCACTCTGGGTCTTCCCAGCTTCATAGGAGTTTTTTTACTGAACAACAGATTCTCACCTGGAAATTGGTGTCTGACCTGGTTTTGACACATTTGGCAGATGGCACAGTAGTCATCCCTGGGCCAAGGAGGAATGGTGGTTTTTTTGTAATTCCGCCTATTCTCAAAACACCAAACTTGGCAGGGGAGGTTGGAACATTTTCTGCTAGCAGCATGAGGTAGAGTTTGAAGAAAATGTTCAGTAGCCTGGGTTCAGTACTTGTAGAGAGCCTAGCATGCTTTTCAGTTCTTAGTTGCTTGACATAAACCAAATATGCTGGAAATGCTCCAATTAAATAGGAAAAAACCCACGACATTGTTAGGATTTATTCAGAAAATGATATTTTAGGTAGTAGCTAGTTTTTTACTGAAAAATTCCCCTTTTTTCCTCTTCGCCCTCTTCAATCACTGTGCATGCCTTTCTGCTCTGCTAGAGTGGCTCCTTGGATGAAGATTGTGATGTGTGTTCAGGGAATAGTTTACTGCTGTGATTTGTCACTGGGGCATGTGGAGTGGCTTTTCTTGCAGTCTGAAACGCCAAATAGCAGCCGCACAGTCTGAGCAGGTAGAGTTGTAACTATTTTTTGTTTAATGATCTCAAAACTGGGTGTCATGGATACAATAAACTAGAAGAAGGAACAACCTTTAATAAATTTCATCTTCATGCTTAACAAATACAGGGCTACAAGGGCAAACTCCAGTTTTGTATTCTATGATATGAAGGCACACTGTACATTCATGACCAGAGCTTTTGGCTGTGAGAAAACAGAGAGTTTACTGTGCTATAAAATCACTTTGTTAGAGATTTTATACTGAACTCTTCTGTGATGACAATTTAATAAAAACCAGATTTTTATATAAATCTGACTTTCGGGTATTCTTATTTTAAAGTCAGGTAAGTTTTCTTGCACAGGTAAAATCTCTCATTGTGGCTTCTGATGCTTTTTGGTATGCTCTAGGTGAAGTTTCACTTATTTCAGTGAGAATTTTCACTAAGGACAGTCCATTAGTCCATGATGCTAATAGAATTTATAAAAGTTTGCTTACCCTCTAGACCTCACATTGCACACTAGGAAATTTGGAGGATAATAGAAAAATAAGGACCAAAACCTACTTTTTTTCTATTTAGTTTTTTTTGAAGACTTCACAATGAAGGTATAATTACTTTAGTAAAATACTAGAAGTGGCAATGTGTTTTGAATTTACACAGTGTTGACTGTGGCAGAGTTCTTACTGAGAAAACCCTGCTTTGTGCTGCAGACCAGTGCATGGGTGATTTTTTTTCTCGCTTTATGGCACTTTATTAAATCTGCTTTTGATAAGGGATGAGATATGAGACTTGTATGTGCAATGCTTGTAACTCAAACTCTCCTTAATGCCTCTGATTGCATCAGCACTATGGAATACACCTGTACTACCATCTTGAGAAGCAGTTGGCATAAGTTGCCTGTCTCACAGGTCTGTAAAATCTCTTGGATCCAGAAGGTGTTGTCTGAAGCCTGTTGAAAGTTACAGAGGTATTGATTTACTAAAATCCTTGAGCTGAACCATTAGAACAACAGTTTCAGTTCCAAATTAAGCAAGCCTGTAATTTTTTTTTCATACTTAGACTCACAGGGTGCCTTTCAAAATATGTTTCAGCACATTTTTGGCAGTGAGACAATTTCTCATTCTTTCAACACCTTGTGTCTGACTTTGCCAGCCTCTGGTCCAGCCACTGGCTACCGGGGAGCAGCACTGGGCTCTGCAATTCATGGCAAGTATTAGAAGATGGCTGTTCAGCTCAGTGGGAGATGCACTAAGCAGAAGGAATCCATTTACTTTGTAATGTGTTTTGTTAGGAATTTAAGAAATTAAGTGGGTATTTTAATCTGGCCAAAATATTCTTGATATTTTCTTCACATTATCTCTTAATTTATGTTTTCATGGGGAGTAGGAACATGTGCTGTAGGAACAAAGAGATGCACAAAGCATTAGTGATTTGCTTGCTTTTGCATTGCAAGGATGCTGAAAATAACATGATGTTTTAGCCAGACAAAGGATTTGAGACTCTGTTCTCAATTTAATTTTTGGTGTAGCAATTTTGGCAGCATGACATCTTGAGGAAATGTAATTCTTTGTTTGTTAAAACAGCAGCAGAATGCTGTGCAGTGCCTCCTTCACTGAGCAAATTTCCCATTATAAGCGTAAGGCCAGACACCAATATTAGTTCTCAACAGCATAGTGACCTGGTGAGCAGTGCATTCTGGATCTAAATTACAAATTTAAAAGAGTTCCATAATCTGCCACAAAATCTATATAGTCAACAGCTTTTATTTTCAGCACTGTGACTAGGCCAGGATATAGAGATTATTAGCTGCAAAAGCTATGTTTAAGAACTAGGGAAAAAAAAAAAAAAAAAGAAGAGAAAACCAAACACGTTGGTTGTGTTCTATTTTCTTGTTTTAAATATGTTTTAAAAGTCATTGCATTCAATACAACTCTGTCATCTCTTTCTTCAGCATTGAGGAATAAGGTAAAGAAAAGAAAAATCCCTGAACTGTGCTCATTGAGGTTATTACTTACTGTTCTTTTTGTGCCCCCTGCTATTTCAGTAGCTAAAGCAATCAAACTAAGAAATGCCCGCATTTTTGTTTATTAATGCTATTTATTTTAAGAAAACCAGTATCAGGTTTTAAATCCCCAGCTGGATCCTGTTTCTCTTTGTTACTTACATAAAACAGCCATTACAGTTGTGAAGAATGCTTTAGAGAAGAGATTGATGATACACTTAATCAGAGGTGGGAGTGGGCTAATTAACTATATTTCTTGATTTCTTTTTTTCGGCTGTTATAATGCAATCTGAATGTTTATGCCAGAATTTCAGGACTTGAAACTGGAAATTCTGGAGCAAAATGAGCGTTTTATGTTAGCAAGAAGGAATTAATCCATGCCCAGCGGGATGGCTCTGCTGCCCCATGAAAGTTGAAAGAATAAGAAATCATAGCAATACTTGGCCCTGACCCACTTTTAAAATGAAAACATTCTCATCACTGGTCAATGCTATTGCTTGGAACTGGTTTACCTTTGAGGACTTATGGGATTGACTGAGCTGCAATTTAAATATGTAAAAAAATAAAAATAACCGATGTTGAATATCATCTGTTCCAGGTGATTTAGTGGGGAAAGTGAAAATTCCCATAGCTGGAAACTGCGACCACTTGCAAAACATTTTCCAGGTGGCACTTGAATTTAGCAGGTTTGCACAACCTGCGAGATGTCACCAGATTGCAGGATGAAGGGATGGATAGAGGTGAGTGGTGGTGAAGGCACAGACAGCTGGATGATGCATTTCATTACAATGTTTCTTTGGGAAAACTTGGAGCCCTTCCTAACTGCTGATGTTTTCTAAGGAAGAGCTAAATAACGTGGCATCAATAGGAAGGGCGTTTCTGCAGCTCCACCTCCACAGCTTTAGAACTTTAACTGATGGGCAATCTTAAAATGGCTTTTCTGGCGTCTACCTACCACAAAAGCAGAAGCTGCTCTTTCCAGAGCTCCTCAATGTTGGTGAAAGACCACTCTCAGTTCTTTAGCTTTGGGAATTTCTTACCTTAGCAGGGAAAGTTGACCAATAGAAGACTTATAGTTTACCTGGAATGGCTACTGTGCAAACTGTGAGAGTTTTGTATGTTTTCCAATGGTTTACAGGAAAGGATGAGAGGACTAAACAAGTTTTGAGCAGACACCCTTTCTGCAGTATGGTGTCATGCCTTAACAATAGTTTTATCCCTCCTGGCAGGGCTATAAAGTAAGGAGATTATTAATTCAACAGTAAAAAGCAGAGTAGGTAATTTGTGTTAGTCCTAGCTCTTTGTTAATATTTCTTTTTCCCAAGAAAAAAAAAAAAAGACGTTTACAAAGTGGTTGGAATACTTGGTAAACAACCAGAAACAAGACTTGCAAGGACTTGGATAAGGATGACTCTCTCCTTTGATCCTGTTCCTTCTGCAGCGTGGCAGGCTAATACAGGGCTGGTGCTGCATCTGCAAGCTCAGTGCAGGACTTGTCACACTGAGGGGCTGGAAATGAGGTCCTGCAGCCACTGCTGCCTCCTGGGACATGGTGGTGTGGAGAAACACCGAGAACTGGCAGAGCTTTTGCTCTCCTGCCCATCCCCAGAGCACCCTGAATCTTCTCGTGCAATGAATATGCCGCAACGCGTGATTTGTACCGTCACAGCTTTTGCAGTTTCTGGTCTAGGATGAGAGACTGAATTAGTTTGCACAGCATTAAACAGGAATTGTGCTGAATGCTGAAATCAAATGCCAAATCCCAGTATCTTATTCATTAATAAGGTCTTTTTTAATTTGGGACATAATTAGCTTACATCATGAAAAAATTCTAGATGAGCATTTTCTAAAAAACAGCTGAAAAGCAGTCACATAGAAATATTCCTAATTGCTGGAAATAGAGCTAAAACCATTTTGCTTAAAAAGCTTCTAACACAACAGCAGTTGTGTTAGCCAGAAAATCAGAAAGTGTTTATTTTTGCTATGCATGTCTAGATATACACACATGGACACCCATCTCCCCAGTCATGGTGCTGCACTTTTTACTTTTTCTACAGCTCTTGCAAAGTAAATTGTAAAATCCCCAGCATCTTTCTGGTGTTATTCATGAGCATTCCCAGTTTAGCCGTCTGTGTGCAAGCCCTAAAGCCTTTGTCAGCTGCACAACAGCTCTTCCTTAGCTTTGTCTCTGAGCCACAGGAGAGAGATTTTTATAACGTCACAGAACTGCTCTGTCCTGAAACTCCAGAGCACATGGAGTAGTACAGTGCCAATGATCAGCTGTTTTTATGAGGTGTTTATATAAGTATTTTATCACCCTCTAATGAAGATTAATGATGTGACTGTACCACAGCCAGCAACAAAAAATACTACATATAGGAGTGTTTGAAAAGCCAGCAACAGCTCAGGGATGAGACTGGTGGCTCCCCCCAGAAAGCTCATCACCACGTGGGGTCCAACCCCTTCACCTTGTCCAGGGGACGTGTGTCCTCACAGGGCTGGCAGTCACCACTCCACTCCACCTATTCTCTGTTTCCTCATTCCCAGCCTAACCCTCAGCTCATGCCCATCGCTTGTGGAAAGGATCGACCAATCTGGCTCCTGCTGCAGAAGCGCTGGCTCAGGCAGGAAAACAGCCAAAACCTCACCAAGCAACAGGGAAACATGAGCAGGTTTGGTCTTGGTGTCGCCCAGGCAGCCTCTGAAGAGCACTGGCTGTGCAAGGCAGGCCTGCCCCTCGCCTGCTGACAGCCCTGCGTTATCTCCCCTGCCATCCTTCCCATCAGCTCATTCTGCTTGGCTCTACTGGTGACTCAGTCTATTAAATGGGCGTCATATTTTATTACAAACCTGAGCTGATTAATTACATGCTGTTAGGCAAAAAAAATGCAGGGCAGCTGTAGAGGGGAGTGGTGATGCAATGGAGGTGCAAACAGAAAAGTTGTCACTTGTGGAAAGGGAGAGAAAAGGATTAAAGAGCTAAACGTAACCAGAAGAGCTGCTTTCCTAAGAGGATCAGTCACTGGAGGCATTGGGAAAGCATGGCCTCACAGGTCTGCTGCCATGGGAAGCACTGCCACCCATCATGCCAGTGCCTTGCAGCTTCACTTGCAGGCCTGGAGAGAGGGGAGCTCCTTGTGCATTTTCAAAAGTAGTCATTGCCACCTGAGCTAATTAAAACTAAATATGGTGATGCATTTTAGAAAAGATTTTGAAAGTTCTTTAAATGAGGAGCATCTGAGCTGGTATGGCGGGATCCAAAAGAAGGAGAGTCTGGAAACTTCCCTCCTCTGCCCAATAGTAAAGCAGGGGGAGGAAGTGCCCATTCATCCTGGCTTTCTGCTTGGGTCAGCATCATTAACTATGCAGTCTGACCAGGAAAGGGCAAGGCACCTCTTCCCAGGAAGAGATGGAGAGTTCCTGGCAGCTCTGTGTCTCAACTGGCGCCTGTGGGAAGGGAGGACACACTCCATCCCTTCAAGGGGAAAAGCAAGCATGAGTGAGATGAGTAAGGCCAGGGAGGATGGTGACTTTCCACTGCCAGATCCATCTCTTGGGGCACAGGCTGGGATTGCCTGTCTTTCAAAAGAAGGCTCTCTCACACACTCACACACACGCACACAAAAGCAACCTTTAAAAACAATTTGGAAATTTTGGATCCAAGGCAAAGGGTTAGTGGTGTGGTTTAAGAAGCCAGGAACATCAGTAGATGAGAGCATGAATCATTCAAGAGGCCTTTTACAAAGGGGAAGTCGGCAGGTATCACACTGAAATTACCATGGGTGGCAGCTCACACCCTTCAAGGTGCTGGCTAAGCCAATTTATTTTTTGCTATACATGTTTATTGCTCACGCTTGAAATCACAGGGAAAAAAACCACTTCTGCTTGCTCTGTAAAATAGCCTGTCTGCTTAGTGCTTGAGCTGGCACATCCCTGGGTGGTGGGCTCACCCTGGCTGGATGCATGGTGCCCACCAAAGCCACTCTATCACTCACCTCCTCAGCTGGGGCAGGGGAGAGCAAATGCAACTAACAGCTTGTGGGTCAAGATAAGGGCCGGGAGAGATCACTCACCAATCACTGTCATGGGCGAAACAGACTCACCTTGGGAAATTAGTTTAATTTATTGCCAATTAACACCAGAGTAGGGTAATGCAAAATAAAAACAAATCTTAAAACACCTCTTCCCACTCCTCCCTTCTTCCCAAGATGAACTTCACTCTTGATTTCTCTACCTCCTGCCTCCCAGTGGCACAGGGAATGAGGGCTGAAGTCAGTTTATCACAGGGTTTTTGCCTCTCCTTCCTCCTCAAAAGAGGGACTCCTTACACTCTTCCCCTGCTCCAGTGTGGGGTCTTCCAAGGGCTGCAAGGGGATCTTTGTTCCAGTCATGGACCTCACCCTGGTCTGCACCACAGACTGCAGGAGAATCTCTGCTCTGGCACCTGGAGGAGCACATCCTCCCCTCCTTCTTTACTGACTTCAGTGTCTTCAGAGTTGTTCCTCTCCCATATTCTCACTCCTCTCTGGCCAAAATTTGGTCCTGGGCAGTAAGTGTTCCCCCTTAAATCTGTTATCCCAGCAGATGGTCACCAATGGTCTCAGTTTGGCCAGCGGCAGGTCCATCTTGGAGCTGGCTGGCATTGGCTCTGTTGGGCATGGAGAAGGTTTCTAGCAACTTCTCACAGAAGCCACCCCTGTAGACCCCTGCCACCAAAACCTTGCTATGCAAACACAAAACACCCTGTTTTCCAATGCCATATGAAAGTGGAGCAAATGAAAGGGAAAAAAAATCCTCCCTTATGCACCCCTACACTCTCAAAGCCAAACCCATGGACTCACTAACTCTGGAGAGGCAGCACAAGCCTCCTGTGTGGCAGATGTGTATTTGCAGACCTCTCTGACAAGCCAAGGCTATGTGCACCTTGGGTCCAGGTCCTTAGAAAGGTCCACCTTTATCATTTGCTGGATAATTTCCTCCTGTGGCCCCACACTCTGGTAGGTGTCTCAGAGCCCTGGCTAAAACACAGCAGGAAATGGCAGAGATTTTGAATGTATTATTACCGAATGCAGGTCACTCACTGCTTTCAAAACAGCTGTGTTATCACTGTCTCACTTGCCAGAGAGCACAGGCTCTGTGTTAACAGAGGAGCCCACAAATAAATGTACATCATTGTGTGCTGGGTGCATCCCTGGGCACTAGCACTGCAGACTGGCATCACTGGAAAACCTTCAAAGCAATTGAAAATATCATTGGATTAGGGAATATAAAATTTTTTTAAAATGGTTACACACTCCCTGTAGATTTTTTATTTCAGGAAATAAAATTTAAAAGAATAAAGTTTTTTCAACCTCGTAATTATGTCATGTGTTTCATCCTACCTTTGCCTCTTTAATATTTTGCTTTTGGTGTACCCTACCTTTGCCTCTTTAACACTTTCAGCCAGCTTACTAAGTGATATACCATATTCTTGCATAGAATTATAGAATAATTTAGCCTAGGAGGTCTCTCTGGCAACTTTTTGACCCAATTTCCTTCTCAGGTCAGGACCGATTTCAAATGATCAAGAAGCTCCTCAGATAAACGCTTCCCATTACTGAAAATGTGCCTTACCAAACATTCATTCTTTAGACACTTTGACTAACCCAGGGACAGGGCAGAAGGGGTCAGAGGTGTCTCAGCTGTTAGTGGAGAGGGTGAACCATGGAGAATCGGAAATAAGAGGTTAGGGAGAGGGTTTGAGGCTCAGCTGGGCAATCTTTTACTCACCTGCACATAGAGACAGTCTGGTTTTCTTTTAGATCATGACAAACAGAGAGACAGCCACTTGCTGGAAATAATAGTGATTCCCAGCAAAAAAAAAAGCAAAACTTCAACCATCAGGATGATTCAGAAATTGAAAATTCAGAATTTGGCATAAGAACAGGGCATATGAGGCCCAATTCCAGGAGCCATGGCCAAAAGCTCCACAAGAAAAGATGCCAAAAAAGGAGATGCCACCAGGAGAGGCCCAGAAGCATTTTAAGCTGTGTATACAGAGATCTGTATTTTTTATGAAATATCCAGCAGACCAGCATAGAACTTGTGCTCCCAAAGAGAAATGGGATATACAAAGGGGAAAGCCTCATAGATGTACCTGAAAAACAGCAGGCAGCCGCGACATCCTACTAAGGAGAAGGGTGAGAAGAGGTAGTCAGATAAACAGAGATTTCTGTCATGCATTTAGAAAGAAGCAGGATGGTATTTTCCAGCATAATGAGAGAAGTGGTATTTTTTAGCTTCTAAGTTATGAGGACATTAAAAATCTGTATTAGACATAAACAGGTTTAAGTCTTGCTACATACTCAGAAGGCCTGGAAAATCTGCCAAGGATATAATTGACCTACTCATCTTCCTTTTAAGAACATCCTGGTGTACCAGGGAAATTCCTGAAGTCTTACAGAGCATTAGCATTAAGCCATGGATAAAAGGCATAAAGATGAGCAGGCTAATGGTACAACATTTAGTCTGACATCAACTCAAGACAAACTGACAAGACTGATGACAGAGGGAATGGACTGACAGATGACAAGAACAGAAACTAATGCTGCTCAACACCTCAGTGAAAATGTTACTGGTAAGTTGTATGAGAAAGAGCAGATAACTCTGGATGGGCAGGGGAGGAGGGGAAAAGTGAGAAACAGCAGAGGGGACACCAAGGGCAGAGGAGGAGAAGGAAGGGGGCAGAGGAGGAGGTACTCCAGGAGCTGAAGGAGATATCCACCCCATTGCTGATGATAGGCACCAGAGCAGTTTATCCTGAAGAACTGCAGCCCAGGGAAGACCCCATTCTGGAGCAGGGGAAAAGCATGAGAAGGAAAAAGAAGTGGTTATGGACTGACTCCAGCTTCCATTCCCACATCTCCCTGTGTGACCTGAGGGTAAAAGGAAGAAAAAGAGTTGGGGAAGAAGTGGGAAAAGAAATGTATTATTTTAATGTTTATCTTTGTTTCTCACTACCTGAATCTATTTCAATTGGCAACAACTTAAAATATTTCCTCCCACCTCCATCAAGTCTAGTCTGCCTGTGATGCTAACTGGCAAGTTACCGAGCTCCCTGCCCTTCCTGTGACACAAGACCTTTCTCACACATTTTCTGAGGACGGAGGGGGGTGTGAGTGAGTGAGCAGCTGGGAGGGATTTAGGCTCTTTGGGAAGGTTAACCCACCACATACAGATCATGGGAAGCAAAAAGCAACTGCATTAACTAATTTACGAAAAAAACCCCAAATGATTAATAAAGCTAATAAATAAAGGGTAAGGAGGCTAATCACGAGGATATATTCTTGCTTCGCCTGTCCTTGGATGCCGTAGGTCAGGGGCCCATTGTCATCTCAGGCTATTCCAAAAACTGAAACTGAATGCTATTGGCAGATTGATTTTCCTTACAGGTATTTTTGGCCTTGTACACATCTACTAGATTTTTTTTAAAAAATGAAGCAGTTTGTTTTAAAGTATTGATTTTTAATCTTGTTTGCCCTTCATGTTTGATTTAACTAAAGAGAAGGAGCTCTTGTAAGGGTTTGCAACCGTTTGCGTGTGCTGTGCTTGCTGTAATCCATCCCCTGTGTACCTTAACTATAAACACAAGGCTTTCCTGAGAGCTGCTGCCAAGGCTCCAGGGGCCAATAAAGAGATGAGATACGTTTCCCAAAATATCCACTAGAGGGTACTCAATGACCTCCTAGTGGAGACAGGTTTGCTGTCTAGCGAGCGGGAGAGGGAAGCCAAAAGAAAATGTCCCTGATCGTTGCATTAACAATAGCAGAGCACAGTGCAGCACCGGAAGCACACTAAGCAGGATTTTAGGACCATCAGGACCATATTTGTACCACAGCTCCAGTGGCCCCAAACTGCCGGACGAAAATGGGGCAATGGGAAATGAGGGTTTGTTGCCCTTTCCTGGGAAGTGTGAGCCCATATCCAGCCCCACTGTGCGACTGGATGTGGGGCTGGCTGGAGCCCAATTCATATACCTGTGACAGATCGTTGCTGGGATTTCTTCCTTTCTTTCCTTCTTTTGCTGTCTGACCTGCATTTGAGGTGACCTCTGTGCAAGCTGTTTTGACATGGCTGAGGTTTCCTGGGGGGAAAAAAATGTGCATTTTTTCATACTGCTGGCCATTGAAAGAGTTCATGTAGGATACTGTGGTATAGCCACCCATCTCATAAAACAACAGTGATTGTTATTCCACAGTGATCTAAATTTTTTTTTTGTTAATCAGTCACGATCGGTTTAAATGGGTAGCCAATGACTGTTCTTTTTTGCTAGAAAATGAGATAATTTTACCATGCGATTAAGACACAAACAGAGGCTTTAAAAACCCACCAAATCCCCTGGTCACACATTTCTGCTTGTTTTATTCCAGGTTTTTATTTCCCCATTAAATGCTACAAAGGACATGTAAAATGCTAGGCATGGCCTCAGAATGCTGGCCCTTCAAGGATACGCCATTCATCTTCTGCCTTCTGCTTCCAACAAATCAATAACAAGCATCTTATTTCAGTGTTGAAAGAGAAGATTTTTACTATCCAGCAGGACATCTGAGTTATTGACCTTGAACTCTAATCAGTATGTTTGAATGTTCTCACCAGGTTTAGAGCTGAGGCTAAAAAAAAATCTAATTAAATCAGCAGGGGGCACGATTTCTTCAAAATGTCACAGGATTATCCAGCCATGTGCTGGGTATTCTTTCTGTTTCACAGAGCAGAGCTGCCCACCAACGCTATTTCTAAAGATCTAATATGTTTTTTTCTGAGTTAACCTGTTCAGGCCCTGAACTTTCCCACAAGGAAACCTCAGGTCTTACTAACATAGTTTGCTCTTGCAAAGGGATCCTCTGCCCTAGCAATGGGTCAGTCTTCCAGGGCATTGCTTAAATCATCCTGGAGTCCTTTTTCTTCTTTTCCCGAATGTTCAGATTTCCTGGGAACAGCCCAAGCCTTGGGTGCTTTACCATTAGCCTGCAGAATGCTAAAGAAGTGTTGATTCACTGCCATGGGTCAAGGGGACCAAGCCCAGAAGTCCCCTTGGGGAGGGGGAGGCTTGTCTGCACCCCTGAAACCCTTAGCAATAAGCAAACAGGAAACCTTTCCCTCCCAATATTTAGTTTGCTCCCTATTATGTCCCATTGCAAATACTCTCTTGAAATACACCTTCAGACCAGATTCAAAACTCAGGGATAAAGGAAAGGTATGGTCAAGGGTAACTGTAGGTGAATAGATTCCATCTACTTTTAGTTCAGGATAATGAAATTTCCCCATTTCTCTAGCACCCTGGCTGTGTGTACTTGCCATTTCTTTACCAGTTACACTGTTGGATGATTTTCACCTGCAGAACAGGCAGGGAAAAAACAGTGAACATGCAGAAGGTGGTCAGCAGGATGGTGCTCTAAGGTGGAACACTGTCTGATGCCCACAGCAGTATGGACAGATGACAAAAGAAGTTGTCTAATAAGGACATATCCTTATTTTCTGTATGTCCCCTTGGATACTTGATCCGACAACTTCCTTGGGACATGCAGGTCTCTATCTCCTGACTAGTCAAGACCTGCAGATCAGGCAGAGGGATGCTTATGCCTGCCCACAGCCCCTCTGGCACTTCATCGTAGACATTTGTTCTAAAGAGGTTGACTGGGCTGGATTGCTCAGTGACGTGGTGTGAGCCAACTGAGAAGTAATGGCTACAGGAAGAGTCAATTGTCCCATCAGCCAACAGTGACAACTCACTGTCTGGGTATTCCCATGAGGGGAATAAATGAAGACAACATACACAAACAAAAACCTGATTTTTTAGCTTCAGGGTTGAGGAGAGGAAAAAATATTCGTTATTTGCCCACTGTAAAATCCATACATCTCAAATAATGGATATAACATAAGGGCAGACACTGATCTGTTCTCTGTGGTGACCAGTGACAGGACCCATAGGAATGGCCTGAAGTTGTGTCAGGGGAGGTTTAAGTTGCATATTACAAAAAGGTTCTCCCCACGGGGTGTAGTTGGGCACTGGAACAGGCTCCCCAGGGAAGCGGTCACAGCACCAACCTGACAGAGTACAAGAAATATTGGGACAATACTCTTGGGCACATGGTGACTCCTGGGGATGGTGCAGGGCCAGGGGTTGGACTCAATAATCCTTGTGGGTCCCTTCCAGCTCAGCACGTTCCATGATTCTGTGAATATTTAGTTGTTATTGGTAGCTTTTGGATACTTCCTTATATCCAGAGCATGGCAGTTTCTTCTCTGAGATGGTTTCTGCCAGTGCACAATCTTACCAAAGGCTGCACAAGCATTTAAACCCCTCTTTGTCCCTGGCTGTGGCAGCTGGCTGGTCTGTGTTGGTGTCTCTCTTGGGAGGCTGCTCAGGGGATGAAAGGCTAGTTTGTGCTCTGCAGTCTCCATGACACAGATCAAGTGCTGAAAGCAAGACTGTTCTTTCAAGATGAATGGAAAGCCTCCAGCTACTTCTGCCTCAAGGTAGAAGTAAGAAGAGATTTTCCCTGTGTTCATCTTTTTGCTACTCTTCTCTGAAGACCATCAGTTTCAACCTCCTGTTTAAAGATTAGGTGACCAAAACTATCTAAAGCATCTGAATACAGGAGGACTACTGATTCATGAAGTGACATTTTCTCATTTCTCTGTCCCAGTCCTTTCTGTGTTTTGCTGAAGATGCCTAGATCAGAGCCTGCTGTTGGATCATAATCCCTAAGGTTGTCCACATTTTCTCCAAAAAAGGCAGATTCACAAAGAGATGAAAAAGGGGATAGGACAGCTCAATATATTTCTGCAAAGGCTCATTATCTCATACTGACAACAGCCAATTTTCTCTGTTATCTTGTTTCATAAGTGCCTTTCTTTTGCCAGTTTTTCCTGGAGTTTCCCTAGTTCAGGAAAGACAGATTTACCTAAAAAAATGCTGTCCTCTGCAAATTTTTAACTCTGTGTTCTTTAATTTTGAGATCTCTAAATGTGTTTTAAAATGATTGACAGGTTTTCATTTTTTCAGTCTCTCATTTCAGTTTCTGCTTTTACCAATATGTGTTTCACCTTTTTTTGTTTTCTTCAGTTTTGTTTTCCCCCTGTAAAAATTTGAAGAAATCTCTTCTACATAGACGCTGATCCCTAGCAAAAATCATAGCTGGTATGTGATGTGTGGGTAGATACACAAACTCTTGAAAGTCTCTGTAACTCATATCATGTGAGCCACTTCCAATTTTACTCTTTATTTAGCAAAATTTAATGGCACTGCTTGTTTTTCAGTGTTTCAACATGTTTCTCAGTAAACGTTATGTACAAGATGATCATCATGTCAAATACTTAAGAAAGTCCAGATCCATGCTTAAAACCTGTCTGGCAACCAGTCTTAGGCATAAATATATACATCTATATTTACACACACAGACACACACACTGTATATATACACTTGTATATCTCATGTACTCTCCAAAAGAGAGTCGCTGCATCCAAGCTGTCCGTGGGAGCAATGCCACTGGGAGCAGCGGACATTAGCCAAGGTATTTCCTGGCGATGTCCTTGCTTTTGGGGGAGAGCGAGCATGTTGAACAGGAGCAAACCCCAGACTTTACACCATGGTACTCACACCTTTTTCACAGCACTCCTGGGTGTCACCCACACCCGGGATTGCTACATCTTACCCACCAATTTGGCAGCTCAGGGCAAGAGCTCCAGGATCTGGAAACCAAAAGGAGAAGCAGCACAGTGGGGAGGGGAGTTGGGCAGGCTGAATCTCACGGGGACTCTTCTTGGTTTTGGAACCCTGCAGCAGAACAGCATTCCCTTAGGTATATTTTTTCCCAATTTTAAAAACTGAGGCTGTTAAGCTGGCACTCATCATACGCACCCATTGTGTTAAATTTTTGAAGCAAAACGAGTGATATTACAGCAGAGATGGGTTTCTTACTCTACTAGATTATGTCATCATATTGATGTATGAACACCCAGGAATGCATCTGTCTTGATTTACTCATTCCTAGTGGGCAATGCTCTCTTTGTTTTCCAACTTCTCAGCAATGAAGGCCATTAATTAAAATGTATGGCTCTCTCAAGTGCTATTTTAATTGCATTTCAAGTCCCACTTAAAGGGCTGGTAAATAATAAAACTGGGTATTATGTCCATTTTGAAATGCTGAGAGATATAGGGGGAACAGACGACTCCTGCAATTAATCTGCTGCCCCACACTGCTCAACTCCTGAGAGTGCCATTTGTTTGATTAATGGATGTTATTTTTTTTTCTGTAAAAATCAACAATTCTAATATTGTTTTCCGTCAGAAACTATTTGTGCCTTGCTTGTGGATTAAAGAGAAACTTCTTTAGCGTGTCTCCCACATGCTGGTGAAATCATCAATCAGAGCAGCCTCTCCTGACCTGGAAGGACAGGAGCTGTTCCAGGCACATTGGATGCATGTGGCTCGGTTGCCTCCTAGTTTGTGACTGTATTACTCCATTGCCTTCCCTGCACTTCCTCCTCAAGGAATCTCTCCTGGTCTTTTCTTCTCAGCTTCCTTCTCCCTTTACTTTTCCTCCTCCCACCAATTTTGATTGGATGGGGTGTGTAAAGCCCATGTGCCCACCCAGGACAGCCCGAAGTGCTGCAGGGGAGCTCCACAGACAGCAGATGGCAAAGGCTCAGTGCCCCATTAGCCACAGTAACAGGGTAGAAGTTCACACCTCAAGCTCCCAAGCCTGGTAGGACCACTAACACCTTCACTTTCATATTCTCTGATCAAACCCCACATTTCCAACAATCCTCCTGCCACCTCCTCCTGCCCCACAGATGCCAGGATCCACTGCAGAGGGGACATCTCTACCGGGAGATAAGAAGTCCCCAGAGGTGTGTGGCAAGACCTGGATGTCACTGTCATCTCATGTGGCCCCTTCCATAGGGATCTCCAAGCAGCTTGTCTCATTCCCACTCAGCATTCATCAGCAGAGCTCAAAACTTTCCCTCCTTGGTCAGTATCGTCTTATCAGGGTTTTCTCTTGATAGAGAGATTAAGAAATTACGTTCTGGTTGAACAGCTGCATCCTGCTTCTGATCACTACTGACTCCATCAGAAACACCTCCCATCTGTATGCCACTTTTCTCTCTTAGCAGGAAAATCAGAGGAAAGTTGTGTGATTGAAAGCTCTTCTTAGACCTCTAAGTACCTTTTCATACTACAGGTACCAAATATATACATATATATTTAAAATAAAGGAAGAGCTTTCCAATAAGGAAGTCTACTTCTTGCTCTTGGTACCACTTGCTTCTCCAGCCCCACTTCTTTTGGCTTGCCTGGTGCAAAGCAGCTGGAACCCGCCCTCAGACTTAGCCCATCCTTGCAGAGAGGTTTCCAGGACTGGGGCAAAGTTGTACAATCTGCTTGCAAATGCAGCAGAAGAAGGCTTGCCAAGCAGTTTACTTTCTGCCAAGGAGGTGCTTCTGGCTTCAGAAAGCTCCTGATTGTTTCTGTAACCTGAGGCATGACATGGGTGCTGCTGGCATGATCAGTAGTTGTGTTTCAACTCCAGCTTGCCCCTGTGAACTCAGAAACCAGCCTTCCTCTTACCCATTTCCAAAAGATCACTGACAGCATTTCACAGCTTCACAAAGGGATGGTGATTCACAAAGAGTTTCAGGTGGCTGAAGGCTGTAGAGGATGAAGAGGCACATCCATTTATTTTAAAGTCAGTATATTGATATGTATTTGTGGGAGCTGTAGATTCATCAGAAGTCACTGTATTCATTCCTTCCCTGCTTTCATGTCCTGAGCATAGCAGATGTATCTGCCTATTGATTTCATACTCATATATATAAATATTAGGGTTCCTAAATCATGGCTGTAGAGGAAATGTTTTCCTTTGTTAACTATTAGCCTGAGAGTGGCCCATTTGGATGCAGCTCACTCTGCACTCTCATGAATTTTGTAACACTCCTAGGAATAAATAGATTAGCCCTGTGTTTAAGAGTGCAGCTGGTATCAAAAATGATGAGCAGATGAAGAGAGACCATCGACTTTGTCAAGAAGAATCTGTGTGATACACATGTGAGCAGCTGAAACGGGGAGTGCCTGATGCCTGCCGTGACATCCCATTACCGAGTGCCTGCCATGCTTATCACACACAAACGAGGTGGGGTTAACAGGTTTCATGTCGAACCCCGGAATTCTCATACTGGGTCTTCCCATTTTCCATTTGAATGGCAGACCTTTAGACCATTTTGGCAGACACAATTTTTTTTTTTTTTTTTAAATCCTGTTGCAACAGATACTTCTTTGGCTTGCACTGTATAATAGCTTTGCTGACAATTTTGTTGCTTGTTTCATAATATTCGGTCTGAGCTGACACCTATCTGTTACCTGGTAAAGCTTGTCCCCTTCACTGGTGAAGAGCATTCCTGACTTAGGCAGTAGCAGACTCCTGATTTATTGAGATTTCCTCACCATCTTTTATCATGGTGAACCAGAGTCAGCTACTAGAGAGAAGAGCATGCCCAGTAGTTACTAGACAGTTTGAATTTGTCTAGTATTGCTTTAAATATTTTAATCAGACGAGTGCGAGGGGGAAGCTTGGTCTCATTAATCGGTACACTGAAAATGTTCATGGATAAGCTCCTGAGGGAAGAATTGCAGGATGTGGGTTATTTTAAGCAGCATTTGCCTGCCTATGCAGAACTGAAAATGCTTGTGATCTACAACACTTGACAAATAAAAATTTGAGCAATTATATGAAGACAAGAAAACCTGTATATTCTGTGCTGAATTATAAATCATGCTGCATGGACAGGTGCAAGGGAGCAATTTCACTGGCTAACAAAAGGCCAAACAAGTCTAATTACATAACAATGGCCTCAAATCCAACTTTTAATCTCCTCTCAGACCCTCATCACTATGAGGAAGGGAAAATCTTTGAATTTTTAATTCACCATCAAGCATTTAAAATGTATTAAATAAATTAAACACCCGGGAGCCTTAAGAACTTAAAAGCTGTGCTATTTTGAACAAATTAAAGTTGGCTCTGAATAAATATTAGTTTCCCTTTCATATGTTGCCTCCTAACTTGGTAACATGTAATCCCAAATCCTTTCCCAGTGCAATGCACCTTGGCAGTTTTGGTTGTGCCAGTCAGGTGCTGATGTGGGGTACAGTCAAATTGCTTGAGCCTATACTAGATAGATGTGTAGGGTTACTGAAACCACATTTTAGGTTGATGATTATCCATAACTTGTCAGCTGATTTACTTACTGACAACACCAGCTGTATTACCTGCCAGGCTGCCATTTGACCAAAGTTCTCTTTGCTGGCTTCTGTTCTGCCCTGTCTCTCAGCAATCCCAGCCCCATGTTCCTCCTCATTGTTGCCTCCACAGCTTTTGTGGGACCATAAAATGATGCTGATATAGATCTTAAGTGAACCTTCTTTAATGAATTCTCTTAGGCAGATCGATTCCTCAGTGTGGCTCACTGTAAGGCCCCAGATGCAGAAGTACTGCTGTGATTTTCCCACTAGCTGCAAGATTTGGGCTGGCCCTCACCACTTCAGCCTCCCCCTCAATGCCTGAGTGATATTGGACATTGGTTACAACCCACAAGAGTCCATGTTAGAGGTTTTCTCAGCTTAATTTCCAGCCCAATTTAGAGGCACTTGAAAGAGGCTCTTTGGGATGTGTCTGTAGAAAGGAGCAGCTTTGGGACAGCTTCTTGTGACCAAAACCAGGGCACCCTCCAAAAATGAAATGGAGAGTACCATGAGTCCCAACTGGGACCCTGTAGCCTTCATCCCACAGAGCCAGTGATAGGATGGGCTGACAGGGAACAGCCACCGGATCTGGGAGTCCCTGGAAAATGCTCCCAATTTCCCACAAGAGTGGTGTGGGAACATACACACCTGCTCACTTACATCTGCATTTCCACAATGACAGCAGCAAGCTCACATCAGCTTCAAATCTAATGGAGGGAGACTGAGAGACTCTTTTTTAATACTGTGTTGTTGATTTTACCTATTTATTTCTTTTGAACACCCCCACACCTTGACTGCAAGCTGCAGAAAGGAGCTCTTCCAAGAGAAATCCAGAATTAGTTTCAAGGAATGGCACTATTTCAAAACAGTTGATTGGCTCTTATGACAAGAGCTAGTATTACCTATCTCTAAAGTCTTGAAGAACCTTAATTTTTAAGCTTCTAAAATTTTCTGTACATGCTGGGCAGTGATAAAACGGGCAACAAAACCACAGCTGAAATATTTGGACAGATGAGCCTCTGTGATGTACAGCTTTAATGACAAATTACGGAAGTTGGCAATACAGTTAAAATTAATGGATTTAAGTAAAGTACAAGATTTCTACTTGAATCCCAAGGATTACTTATAAAGAAATATTTGAAACCTCCAGTAGCCTCTTCAAAAATCTGTCATAGCCTGACTGCTTACACATGGGTATTTTATGCATGATGATGCAGGTACCTTAGTGTTTAGAGACACCAGATTTGTGAGAGACATTGTACATATTACAGAAAAATTCATTCCCAGTGATTTTGTATGAACTGTGGGCACAGAGGGGATGAAGGTAATTGTGAGACAGTGTAAAGCAGCACAAAAGCAAAAGCCGTGTTCTGCAGCTGCAAAAAACATTTTAATTGTTGCTTTGGAGACATCTTGATACTGCAGTTGTGACCGTGAAATCAGCTGAGGTTTAGAAGAGAATAACACGGTAGAAGGATAAGAGGATTTTGTGGGCTGCAATTTATTTATTTGAACATTTCATTGCTCAGAACTTACCCTCAGAGCAATCTAATATTGCATGGAATAATGGTCCACGTAGACTCAGCTCAGCTCCATTGTATACCATGATTTAAAGTGTTGTATCCTGCAGGGTAGCCCCAATCCTGCAGCACCCCCCTNTAAAGAACAAAGACAACATCTTAAGGGGTATTTTGTAACTGCTGCTCTAACACAGCTAAAAAATAACATTAGAGAAGTTAGAGATGCTGCTTGATAAAATGGCTTTAGGCTCAAAGAGGGTAAATTTAGATCTGATATACTGAAGAAATTCTTTACTGTGAGGGTGGTGAGGGCACTGGAACAGGTCAGACAAAGCAGTGGATGCCCTGTTCCTAGAAGTGCTCAAGGCCAGGTTGGATGGAAATTTAAACAACCTGGTCTGGTGAAAGGCATCCCTGCCCACAGTAGGGGAGGTAGAACTAGGTGATCTTTAAGGTTCCTTCCAATGCAGGAAGGAACAACAAACCATGAGGGTTGTTGTTTTCCATTTGCAATGTCCTCCCCATTATTCCTCACATATCTTCCCTCTACAGAGAGATGGTGGTTCACACCATGACTCTGATAATATGCCATAGTCAAGCTGTCTGCTATGCCACAAAGGTCAAGTTTTCATATCTCCCACACCAGAAAGCACTGAGTTCATCAGACCTGCAAAAACCCAAGGTGAACATACCTTAATCTCTGCAGTTCAGGGACAAAGGGAACATGTCACACAGCTCTTACCTGGTGTCTGACCCAGCTTACCCTGCTCCCTCTGTAGGGTAGAATATAGCAATAGATGGTCTACATCACCCATTGCTATCTTCTTCTATGGTCTGAATAGGCCCCTTTTTGACTACTGGCTGCTTCATGTTTATTTCTCTACTAATAAATAAAGCAGAATACCTGAAAGCAGAAAGTTAGGATCTCAGCTCTCTCTAGTTTTGCTTTTGCTCTGTTGTTTGGAGTCTCATTCCAGACAATGAAGATGCCTTCTCCTGCCACCAAAAATCTAGTTCGTTGTGCTCATGCTTGTGAGCAGGCTGCAGGAGTCACAAGGAGGATGGAGATGGCCCCTTTTTCTTCACTGGGATACTGAACCCAAGGTACCAGAAGCCACGGTCCCAGTTCAGTGCCTTGGATGTCAGGAAGGACAGGGAATAATACCCAGCTAGGGTATATAAGGACCCTCTCCTTCTGACTTCAAGTAGGGCAGGACTTCATCACTTCCTGAGGGGTTCAAGGGGGCTCTTAAATACATACATGCATGAGCAAGATTCCTCCTCTCTCGTGCCCTTGCAGTAAGCTCGCCTCAGGCCAGCCCTCAGTAGGATGCTCGAACACTCTGTGCCTCAGAAAGGCTGGAAGCAAGGCCGGCAGTGCCTCTCTGCTGCTGCAGGCATGTTGTGAAGATAAGTTAATTAATGTTTGTGAAGCAGGCACATTATGGGGTAATGAATGCCACAGAAAAAAAGTATTAGGAAATTAGCATTTGAGAACAGGGCTTGGCTAGCATGCAGTAGATAAGGCCTGGAGCCACACAG
Source organism: Aleadryas rufinucha (assembly GCA_013397815.1). Classification (NCBI taxonomy): domain Eukaryota; kingdom Metazoa; phylum Chordata; class Aves; order Passeriformes; genus Aleadryas; species Aleadryas rufinucha. Next base: position 45,023 of record VZTH01000027.1, read on the forward strand.
TTCAACAGCAAGCAAAACCAAAATACTGAGCAGCTTGGTCCCAAAGCAGGGCTGGTGCTTCCTCAGCTCAGAACCAGGCAGCAGCCCAGTGGGAAAACCAAGCATCAAGGAGCATCGAGGGCCTGGCACAGGCGGCAGCGCTGCCCCAGAGGGGCCACTGCATCTCCTCGGAGTGCTTTTAATGCTGCTCCGCCTGGATGTGGCTCTGTGTGTGTGTGTGTGTGATGGTATTACCCAAGGAGAAGTAAAGCAAAGCATGTTGAGATGAAGCTGCAACCTCTTACTCCCCATGAGCCAGGGGATAGTGCCAGATGGTGCTGGAGGTCCACAGCAAGATCTGGCGCTGGGATTCTCTGTATTCCCATTCACATCAGGGCTGTCACACAGCCTTAAGCACTGTTGGAAACTTATTCAAGAGAGGGTAATTTCAGCCTTCATCCTGTAACTAGTGTTTTGTTTGCTGAAGGGGCTGAGTGGGGAAATGAATTCCAGCATAGAAATGTATTTCTGTGATGCCGAGAGCTCACGGTGAGTTAATCATGCCAGCAGCATACTTTGTGCTATTACCCAGCAGCCTTTGTCTAACTACCACAGCATTTCATTAGACTTGGAGCTCTCCCTTGGAAATACTGTTTGTATGAAGAAGGGGGGGAAAGAAAAGTGTTGTGACTGCAGTGAGCCAGCTGTCTTGATTTACCTCTTGTGGAAATCTGGATATCTAAAACGGTCAGGGAAATATCATACAGGTGTCTCTGGGATTTATTTAGAAGTTTAGTGTGAAAACCACATTTCAAGTCAGAGAGGGGAGGAAGGAAGAAATACTCTAATTTAAGTCATAAAAGAACACTGATTTATTTCTATGTCAATCTCACATGAAGGGGGACACACAGCTTCCCACTGGCACCTTAATGCCAGCATGGAGAGGATGTTAAAGGCACATAAATACCTTCCCAGCAAAAGATCCAGCTGGATTTAAAACCAATGAAGCCAGCTTTTGGGAGGAGTGCTGAGAGGGCAATAACAAATTATTCTATTAGCATTAATGCAGTCAGCCTGTGCTATTTATAATGTAAATATCATCTGAGTATAAAAATTGCCTCATTGGCAGAACAGAGGTAAAATTCCCATCCATCACATTTTAAAATAGCCTAATCACACAATATGTACTCAGTAACTGTAAATGAACAATGTCCGTAACATAAAGATGAATAATATTGGGCAGATATCTGTTATGTGTTTTTCTGCTGATGGAAAACATAAATATTTTGGCCCAAACATAAAAACTCTGAGTGTGTAAAGAAGTATTTACATTAATCCACCAAATAATTTCTTTTATTCCTGCAGGGATTAGGGCCTTTAAAAGCTCGTAAAGGAAATATGGTTTTATCTTATTTACTTGAAGATTAAAACACACTACAGAAGCCATACACACACTTATGTTTTCACACTGTTGCAGCGAACAACCCCAGGGGTTTGAACTACACCAGTCCAGGCATAAAGCCTGACAGCTATCTCCAGCCCTCAAATACTGGCATTGTTTTGATTTGGGATACTCAGATGCTTTTATTATTCAGATGATGTTCTTCCAATGCAGTCAGCAGAAGGGCAGCCAGAAGGTGAAGGAAAGACCTTTTTCTGGAGCAATTATGTGAAAAAATAAAAATATCTCCTTCCCAAAGGCTGTTTGAATGTAGGACTGTGCAGCAGATGTAACCCCCAAAGAACAGGTGCCCAACCTCCTGTGCCTGTCCCCAGCACATGTGGCACAGGCACTGTCCCATTCATCACTATCCCACCCTCGCCATGGTGAATGCGTTTCCTCTGGGGACCTCATGCACAGCTAGAAAGAGCCTGATGACACTAAGCTACTCAGAGTTTATGTCCCATGCCATCAATGGGAGGATTTTCAAACCAGCTATTTCCCCACCTGCCTTGTCTTCAAGATCCTACTAACCCAAGAAACTGCCTCAGAACCTCTCTGCTGAGCCAAACAGAAGACACAGGTGCTCATCCAATGTACAGAAGCGTGGTTTTAAAACCCTGGCTTCCCCACCTCAAGGTAAAACACTCATCCTTAAAAAATGCCTTATTCCCTTGTCGCTGATGAGGGTGAACCTCCCCACCAGAGCACATGCTGCTCTGCCTTAAGGATCACTGACGCAGAACATGTCTGCCAGGAAACTGTGCGACGTGTTCTTTACATCATGACTCAGACTACTGAATGAAAAATCAATTCCAACACATTATGTCATTGCAAGTAGGGCAGCTTATGTACCTACTTACCTTAGCTCATCCCACCCCCACATTTTTAAATTCCTCTTTGAAAGCAGATGGCTTTCTGCATTCAGCTGGAAGTTTTGCCAGAATTTATATCACACATGGTTAGAAAGCAGTGTAAGTTTATTCATGGCCAGTTTGCATCACTTGTTCTTGTGTCCGTGTAGTCTGTGCTCAAATAACTCCATTCAGGGAGTCCCAGGAGGGACGAGAGTCCCATCAGGGATTCTTTCTCTCTCATTTTAACTCATTATTCTCACAAGTAGGGAACAAAGTTTGACAGATACCATGAGTATCACACAAAACCAGATCGTTCACACAAATCACTTGGAATTACTTAGATTTCAAATAATGTTCGGGAACAGTGGACTATTGTTCTGAAATTCATGTCAGAATAAAACAGCTCTTAACACCGCTGTACTGCTCTAGACAGTGACACTTAGAGTCACTTGCTCTACAAACTACCATGCCTTGTAATTCTGCCTTCTGTGCCACTGAATCTCCCACTAATTCAAAGGACTCAGCACAAATCAGCAGGATAAGCAAGGCCAGCTGGTAATGATGTTAAGTAAAAATAGCAGTGAGTGATGCCTCCTCTCCATTTTGAGCACACCCTTGTTCCCCTGCTCAGTTTCAGAAGAGGTTGAAAACTACCCACTACCAGGCCCACACCTGCTTTTTAAAAATGTAGCATGTTGCATTCCCCTTGAACCAACGGGGTTGTGCAGAGCCCAGACCCAGTGCCCCCTTCAGACAGCACACAGATGTGCCTGGTGAGGCTGCCACATACCTGAAGAGAGAACAGGACCCTGGAGGCATCTGAGCCTCCTTTTGCTGCCTCAGCCCTCGAGAGATCTTCCAGGGAACCATTGCTGGTACTGAAGTGGAGTTTGTCATGAATCTCCTGCAATTCCCAACCCGAAGATTTTCAAAATCTTCTTTATCATGTGGCTCACCATCATGGAAACAAAATGTTGGTTCAAACTAGTTGTTTTTTTCATGCAACCATGTTATCCAGCACTTCAGATTTTCTACAAGAAAGTTGTCTGGGTTTTCTTTTCTTTCATTCTCAGTTTACATTATATTTATTGTATCAAAAATGTTCTTAATTAAGATCTTTATTTATAATGTCCACATGCAAAGGACTCCACCTCACCATGTTTGACAAAGCTGCTGACAGTAGGCAATAAAAGGAGATTACAGTGTTATAAAGGACAGAACTGTCACTGCCAGCACTTTTCAGGAGTATGAGAATGCATGGCCAAAGCCTTACTCTTCAATAATCTCTCTGAAACAGATTGTTCCCTCTAACCTCTTACGTAGCCTAGAAAAAGTTAACTACGTTGTTGATGTGGAGGCACTGGAAGGATCACCCTCTGCTGCCCAGGGATTCCTCTGCACTTTGCAGACACTTGTGCCAGTAATGCCTACTGCAGGCATGGGGGAGGAAAAAGAAGGGTTTGAATATTAGGAGGGTCAGATATACATATTCCTGGAGAGGCTTTTCTTATCACTGATAGAATAAATTTTACAAATGAGAGAGAGAAGGGAGGGAGAAAGTCAGACCATGATCCTTACCACCTACACCCCTGCAACTACAGATATAACAGACATAATTTTCAAGAGAGCATGAATAAGTATGGTACAAAAAATATATCTTTCCGTTTGGCTAAGTTTGTTCTATACAAGGGCTCTCATAAACACTGCCATGCTTCCAATAGATACAGCTTTACTGTAAACTTTTTGCTCCTAAGACACTTGTGCACATGCCTGTGCCACCTGATTTGAGACAGACACTGCGATGTCTGTACCTTTGTCTCTGCTAATAACTCTTAGCAACACTTCGGGTGTTTTCCCGGCTGAGGCTGGAGAAACTCCTAGACACCCACTGCCTTGGCAGATGGGGAATTCTCTTGCTATTTCATGTGCTAGGCCTGGCCTGGGGGCATTTTGGAGAACACCAGCTGCTTTGAGCCTCTGCAAAACCCCACCACAGAAGTGTTGCAGAGGAGACCACCTTTCCTGTGCTTCATTCCCCTTATGGATGAAAAGGACCTGAAAACCTGTAGGTATATTGACTCTTTGGAAAATGCTTGAACCAGGACATGTCCCAAATTATCTCCCTGGGTCAAAATTGTGTGGTGGCGCACATATTACCTCCAGTGGTTGTTTAAGGAGTGAAACACACACATCCTTATTGCCTCAGCTGCGTGTTTAAGGTATCATAACCTCTGTCTCCTCCTTAGCTAGATGGGTAGCAGTCACTAGCAGATTTCCTACTCTTCACATAAGCAGCAAAGTATCTAATATTTATAATGCAAACAAAACTATATGTGCCACTGCCCTGCTTTCAAAGGATGCTCCTGTATGTACTGTGATTAATTCCTTTTATCTGTAATTTGAAAAGTTAGAGTTGAGTTGGGAAATTTATCCAAAAGAAAGAGAAAAAACTCTGGTCTCTGCACTGAGGGTATTGTATTATTGTAACTGAAGATGTAAAAAACTTGCTTTAGTTGGGTTGGTAAGGACAACCAGATTTAGCTGCAAGTTTTCCAGGCAAAAGAAGGCCAGTGCTCCTCTAAAATTCTCAGATCTTTCCTTTGCTTCTCTCACTAGAAAAGCAAAAGAAAACATGAGAATTCAGAAAGTGCATCTAAATTCACAGTGAAATGAAATCCAGAATTGCCTCACTTTATAGCTGATCACTGGAAAATAAGCTAAAAATAACAGTATTTGGAATAAAAATAAGTATTGAAATAGGCATTGTGGAGTAAACTTTCTCTTTTTTCTTACTATCTCAGAAATAAGATACTTTACAAGGTGGTTGTTGCCTTTCAAGGAAAATTGGGTTCCAGCATTGCCTTTTCTTTGTGACTTAGCAGAAAAAATCCTCACAGGAACATCCAGTGAAGCAATCTGACTGTTTTCCAGCAGAGATAACACATGTTAATGGGGCAGTGCTCCCAGAAATGCTGAGAGCAGGTTGTATCTCCTGCTTTTATGAAAGATGCCTTTCAATCACACAGCTTACTTTCATGCTGCTTTGGCCATGGCAGTCAACTGAAAATCGTGCCAAATGGATTAGAAGAATAGAGTGACATAGATCCAATCTGAGAAGTGACTTTTTGAGCTATTTGGCAAGAAATGGAAGGTAGGACTGTAAAGATAACTGAATTTAATATTTCAAAGTTGTAATTATAAATGATGAGTGCACTTGGAAAATGGAAAATACTTTGAGGGAATCATCTGTCAGAGGAGGAAGAGAAGAGTGACCCAGCAAGAGCACGTCTCAGTGAGTTTCCCAAAAATGAAAATAAGTGCAGGAGGTTAAAAATAACAAATATCTAAAAGACACTGACAAAGAGAAAGAGAATTACGCTTTCTCATTTGTTCTTGTTCCTCCCATCTAATTGCCTTTTTACACTGGCTTGCTTGCTGGGCTGTCTCCTTTCCTGGGCAATGTGTCCAGGTGGCCAAGAAGGCCAATGGCACCCTGGCCTGTAACAGCAATAGTGTGGCCAGCAGGACCAGGGCAGGGATTGTTCCCCTTGGCACTGGTGAGGCCACGCCTCGAGTCCTGTGTCCAGTTCTGGGCCCCTCAATTCAGGAAGGACGTTGAGGGGCTGGAGCGTGTCCAGAGAAGGACAACAGATCTGGGGAAGAGTCTGGAGCACAAGTCCTGTGAGGAGCAGCTCAGGGATTTGGGGTTGTTTAGCCTGGAGAAGAGGAGTGTCAGGAGAGACCTTATCACTCCCTACAATTTCCTGAAAGGAGGCTGTAGCCAGCTGGGGATAAGTCTCTTCCCCATGTAACAAGGAATAGGACAAGAGGAAATGGACTCAAGTTGTGCCAGGGGATGTTTAGATTGGATATTAGGAAAAAAAATATTTGAAAGGGTTGTCAAGCATTGGAACAGGCTGCCCAGGGAAGTGTTGGAGTCACCATCCCAGAAGGTATTTAGAAGCTGTGTATCTGTGGCAGCTGGGGACATGGTTTAATGGTGGACTTGGCAGTGCTGGGTAAATGGTTGGACTGGATGATCATGTAGGTCTTTTCCAACCTAAATGATTGTATGATTCTAACGATCTGATTTTTTTTTTTTTACTGTTGCTTTACATCTTGATGCCAGGAAAGTGAAACATAGAAATACAAGAAATTAAAATCATGCCAGAAATACAAATCTGGTAAACAGTCTGATGGACTCTAGAAGAGAAGTGAAAACACAAACATATAAATAATGTTGTATATGATATAGATAACATTATGTAAATAATAAAAATTATATGCAGTATAAAAAAGACATATATATGTGCTGTTTCTGTCATTAAATAATAGATTAGGAATAGCAAATTATTGAAATGAAGCTATTATCAGAGTTCAAATGCACCAGACTCACAGATGTATAAAGCTTTCTTTCCAATGGATATTTAAGAATACCACTAAATAAATCAGAACTGTGAGGTGCCTGCAAGCAAAGGCCCATTTATCATGGTAGGACTTAGAAACCAGAACATCAGTGATAACCTCTGGAGACAGCTCAAAATAAATGAATAAATAAAACTAATCCATATGCTTTTGTTCAAATGTGAATCTTGCAGTGTTAAATAATTCAGGGTCAGTAAAAATCAGTGATTCCCATTTCAGTGCCTTCTCAGGGGATATCTGTGAGGGTTCTTGATGAGGACCCTCAGGTGATTGGGAGAAATACATGTTAGCACAGTGTGGTCCATCATGTGCACTGCTCAAGTGCTGGAAAGGGAGGAATAGCAACCCCTGAGGAAAAGAGGTTGGAGGGGAGCAGGGATGGCGTTGGGGACACAATACTGGGAGGGCCAGAGGTCTGTTTAAGCATCAGAACTCATATCAGATGGCTGCTTGTGCCTACTGAGAAGTGCTGAGCTGCCCTGGTGGATGTGTGTATGGGTTTTCCCCAGGGGCATCTCTCAGGATCTGTGCTCTGCAGTGGTACCTGGGTGAGTTGGCAGAGAGGGAAGGGATGAAGTTTGGTACCAGCACAAACAATTCAGTCTCTTTCCAAATGTGAACAGGGTAAGACACAGTGGTACTTTTAAATTAGGAAAGGAGTTGTAATTCCAGTAAAACTGTTAATCAATCTTTCACTAATCTTTACCAGATCCAGCTTCAAAACAAACTCAGACATTCCTGGGTCCCAACATAAGGAAATCTGTCCTTGTTCTCCACTACCCACACATGCTGGTTTCTCATTTCTGTGTAAAATGAGAAATACAGTACAATTTCATTTCACAAGAACATTATTTTTTCTTAGAAAAAACCAAGAGACATCAGAAAAACCAAATAGGATAAAAACAACAATAATCCTCCAAAACATCTTAGACTTTGTGGCAACTTCTCCACTCTCTGAAGAAGTTGTTGACGTCCAAAATCATAGTTTCATATTAGACTGGCTTCATACAAAGCTGGATTAATCAGTTCTGCTCAAACCAGGAGCTAGTACTCTGTTCCATTATTGCCTTCCTCTAGTTTGTTTTCTGGTTTCCATTCTGCCATTGTTCACTGAGGTCCACACTACAAACGGACTGGGGAGATGAGGAGCAGCAGCACTCCTGCAGTGTCAACAAACTGCAGTGCCTGGGGATGGAAAAACCATAGTGGGGAAAAAGTAACCTCTACCAAAGGCATTTGGAGGGGGGAGAATTTGTCAAGCTAGCATCACAGTGAATAGCAGTGCATCTTTTAGGAAACTCTATGAGATGGCAGTAAACTCCAGAAGTGTGGTGATCATCTCTGCCTGGTCACTGCAACACAGACATAGCTGATGGTCTCATTCCACTGGTCTTCTACAAGTATGAAATTCATTACTCTGTAATAATGTGTGTTCCCTGCAGAAAATTATAAGAAATATAAATGCTAGAATGTTTGATTTTATTTTACTTTTTACTTTATTTGCAGGGAAAATACCACTTCAAAGCCAGGAAAAAGTCACAGCACAGGTGGAAAGAGAGGTGGACAGTTAAAACTCTCCAAAGCTGAATCCAGGGAGGGACATAATGCAATGGGCTTCTTCAACTGCATCACCAGCAAAAGAAAGGCAGGATAAGTATGGGCCTGCTGAGAAATTGTACAGGAGAGCTGGTGACAGAGGAAATGGGAGAAGCCAAGCTTGATGCTTTCTTTCCTTGGTCTTTATGGGTAAAACCAGTCTTCAGGAATCCCAGGTTCCCAAGGCCAGTGGGAAAGTCTAGAGCAAGGATCACTTACCCTCTGTGAAGGAGGATCAGGTTAGGTATCCTTTCAAGGAATTGGACGCACACAAATCCATGGAACCTGATCTGATGTACCCATCAGCACTGAGGGCCAATGTCATTATAAGGACAATCCTGGCCATCTTTGGAAGGTCTTGGCAACTGAGAGAGGATCCTGAGGACGAGAGGAAAACAAATATGGGTCCTGTCTTCAAGCAGAGTAAGAAGGAGGATTCAGAGAACTACAGGCTGGTCAGACACTCCTTCATCTCTGGGAAGGTGATGAAAAAAGCCAGTGTTCTTAATACCTTCTTTGCCTTGATCTTTTCCAGTAAAACCAGACCTTAGAAATACCTGGGATTGGATGTGGCTTCCTACTCAAAAGGAAAAGGAATTATAAAAGACCTAATATTACACCAAGTAAATGGTCACTATAGTGTCCTCATCTGAAGCATAAATAAATATTTAAAATGAGAAAACAGAAGGTTGTATAATGAATATTTTTAAAGATAACTTGAACAAGTATGAAAATGCATCATATCACACTGGATTTTCAAGATAGAGGCATAATTCTATTCCACTCCACCCAGTCAGTCCCTTAGAATTTACACTCATAAATATATATATATATATTTTTTTTTTAATCTAAATATAATATAATGTATAGGAAACTTTGTGTTTCAGGGCATTCAATGACCACCATGGAAAATAAATCCCTGGCCTTTACCTGAATTTAGTGTTATTAGTTCTGCTGAAAAATGCACACTTATTTTTTCACATAGCCATTATTTTCATTCTGTCAGTTTTGTCAAACTCTCCAAATTACAGCAGATTATCATCACTATTACACCCATATTTCTTCTAAATGGTCATGCAGGCAAGGCAACCACAGAACTCTGCTGCAGTAGTAATAGTTTTGAGCAGGGCCAGCGTGCTGCCTTTGCAGTCTGAGACCCTCTGATATTTGTGTGGACTGAGATGACCCCTTGGGCAAGGTCAGCAGAATCTCAGCCATTTGCTTCCCAACCAGCTTAGCCAGTAAGCAGATTATGGATGCACTTGGAGAGTTTCTGAGTGCTTAACCCAATGAGAGCCCTCCCATGTTTTGCACTCCCAGGCCCATGAAGATGTGCAAGGCTGCAGAGGCCATTCTATTTTTGATATGACAGTGCTCGGCACTGAACTATTATCTGCCAGAACAGCTGGTTAATAGGGAACTGTCCAATATCATTTGTTTATAAGCCAGCTTATAAATGATGAACACTACTCTGTCACTTTCTAAATCCTTACCTTTCGTCGTCATTCATCGTAAAGAGGAAAAGCCAAGTTAGCTACATATCTGTCAACAAATGTTTCACCTTACCTGCCCCTGCATTAAGAAACACCTATTGAATGAAAAGATTTTTTTTCACAAACAAAAAGAATGTTCAAAGCCTCATGCAATACTTATTTTCTTTATTTTTAGAGTAGGCAATATGAATTTTATTATATTTATATTTAGGATGGATGATAACACTGTGATTTTTTCCATTGAATGACTGCAGTTTTATCTACCTGTTTATGAGGCTGAAAAATGTAATGGGAAACTCTAACAGATTGACAGATCACACCCGGGTAATTTCCAAAGTGTTCCAGCTCTGCCACTCCTCCCTGTGCCTGCCCACTCCATGTGTCACCGTAGTACGCTTCCACCCTGCTCTACCCTCCCACACAAATCCTTTTGACTGATGGGGAGTCCAGTGGGTTATCCCAGGTGTTTCCTTCAGCATCCCGGTGGGCTTCGGATGTGCCCATCATCTTCAGCACTGCCTGTAGGTGTCCATGCTCCTGCCAGTGAATTTCCCACCTCCTGATGTTCATGGAATGGTTTGTTGCTGCCTTCTCCTTGTTTTTTCCCCCTCATTTCTGCTCTTCATTTCACCACCCTTGCCTCCCTTTCTCCACCCAGTCTCCTCCCCAACAAACCACCTGGTTATCCCTGTTTTGCTACATTTATTTCCAAATGCCTGACACCATAACATGTGCAATCTCAGCATTAAATCTCATTAATGATAAGGTTTCCTAGGCACAGCTGCCCTTACAGGGCACAATTCCCCAAAAGATCTCGAATTGCCCTTGAATTACCTAGTTCATGCTAGTTTCAGTTGGCTTGTCTTGTATGCTTTCTGAGACACGACGACTTGCTTGTGTCTCGATTCCCCTCGATTCCCCAGCTTCAGGTAAGCTCAAGCACTGTCTTGTCCCATATAAAGCTTCTCCTGTAACATGTTTTTCTCACCTTGTTTTTTTTGCATTCATGGCACATCCTGCTCTCCTTTCCCCTCCCAGTCACAAGTCATTAGCCTGAACATGTCCTTGGGACACCATCCTGCTTCCTGCAGAGGCACCATCTCAACACTATCCTTGTCCTCTGCAACCCACAAAGCTTTCCTGGTGTTGGAGGGACACTCAGTCTTAGCACTGTGCCAGTCCGGGCAGCAAGGCAGGGGCAGGGCAACAAAACAGATACAGCCTCCTGCTGACTGTAGGCTACACAAAATGTCTCTGGGGCTCAGTTCTGTCCAGATCTGTCACTGAGGGTGGTGGGTTTATCTGCACCAAGGTTTGTGCTTGAACAGATGTGGACGCTGCTGCTTTGTTTCAGGGAGGAAACAAATGTTCTGGTGATACAGCTTTGCTGAGAATTGGCCAAACCTGGGTTTGGCTAAAAAGGGGAGTAAGAAAACCAAAGCATTTTGTCGCATTACTTGACACCTGATGGGGAAAATGTAATTTTCCAATCTAAGTATCTGGGAGCAGTATTTTCTATTGGCAGATATTTTGCTCAGAAGTGATAAGTCATTTATTGTAGTAATTTTAGTAGGAGCACAAGTTTTGGGAGACCTCTCTTGTCCCTGCAGCTGGTCAGTTCTCCTCTCAGGCATGGGCTGCAAATTCAAGACAAGCAATTTCGTAAACATGAAAATAGGATGTTATGATCAGGACACCTGATGAAAGGGTAGAGGAAAACACAGAAGAAACCAGGACTTCCTTAAGTGCAACAATTAGAAACAGGTGGTGATGTTTCACTACAAGGGCACAGATGAACAGGACTTTATTTTTATTCCTATAATTTATAAAACTTTTTATGAAGAGAGCTGGCGAGTGGGAAAAGAGTCATCTGCTCCATTGATTGATCTTCCTTCCCAGCACCTAAACTAGATGAAACACCAGTTGAGCAGAAAAGCCTGAGTAAGCATTTTCCATGTAAGAGATTTTTTTGTATTATCTGGTGTTAATAAAGACCTGTTATTGTTTATGTTCTTACCTGATATCAGTAAAGATCTGATTATATTCTTTCCTGATCTCTACTTCATAGGAAACATTTTAAAAGGTTATCATTGTTTATGTCAGTGACATTTCTGCTAAGCTCTGTGCCTCTCCTGCTCCTTCCTTTGCTGCCATGGCTGCACTCCCTGTAATCTTATCTAAAAGGTCCTGTGCTGTTTCTAGTTCCGTAATCTACTGTGGTAAAAAAACATGGACAATGGCAGTATTTATAGAGGTAGTTGGAAGAAGGAGTTTAATTAAAGGCCATTTTGAAAGGAAGATGGTCCCATTGTTTTAAAAAAAGATATCAAGACCATGGAGCTGTAACTGCTTCGGAAGGTTTACTTCCACTTTTAAAGCAGATGTCTCTGTTGTTATTTAATTATGAATAAACTGGAATAGCTGGATGCCATGGGAAATCTGCTGCAAAAACAGATGTCAGATAAACTGTTTTAGTTCATACAAAGCACTTGCAAACTCCAAAGGGTTATGGCCTCTTTTAGTTAAGCCACAGAGCCTGTAACATATAGTGCTTATTTTTTATTTAATGCAGTTCATTAAAAACAACTTATTAGGGAGCATTGAGCTTGTCCCATTCCCTGACTTGTCTTGTGCTTCCCTCAAGAACAATTCAGGGATGTTCTGCTCTTTTTTGATATGTAAAATCAGGCACAACCAGGTTAGTACCTTATTAGCACTAAGCGCATTTTCAGTCGAAAAGAAATGTTGTGCAAACACACAGGTTTGGAGAAAATCTTAAGCACAGCTGAGACCTTCAAAGTTCTTATAATACCAAATTACTTTGACTGGCCTTTCACTTTATGCTGAAATGAGGTTTTTTTTACTAAAAGATGGAACTTCTAAAATGACTCTAAGCAGACTTTTTCTGATTTCCCTCCATCCCCAAAATCTTGCCCCACAGTGACTACAGCAAAGTTTTGGGCAATTGTAGTAGAACAAGCAGGAAGAAAGCGTGTCCCTGGAGGTCTGGGAGCTGTGACACTGGTGCATTGGAGATGGACATGGAATAAAATATGCAGATCTGTTAGTTTTTCCACAGAAGACAGGATTTGGGTCCAGGATTAGATAGCCAAATGCCTGCATTCAAGCAGCCTTCCCTAGACATCCATTTGCAGTAATGAGAATTTGATGCCTTGTTCACGAAAGGACATTCATTTACTTACCTCAAATTGAGCTAAGCTACATCCCACTGTTAGTGTGTTTTCTAAACTGAATAAAAGGCTAAAGGATGAATTCAGTTTTTGGACTGTAATTAATGTCCACACAATGATGATGCCTTTATTCAGTGATAATGACAGCTGATGAGGTGGGGCCATCTATGGAGTTGCTATGACCATGATGGAATCCCTAATGTTGAAGGGTTGTAAGCAATATTTAAACAATTGAGAACAGTGCTGTTCATGTCTTGTGGCTGCTCTGACCGTGGTTTGCTTTAACAGACCCTGTGCTTCAGGTGGTTTGGGTTGTGAGAAAGCCCATTGCTATTTTCAAGATGTGCCTGTACATCTGTTGGTCCCTCTGCCCACACAGCCAAGCAAGCGTGCAGGGGCACCACTGATGGAAAGCTTCTGCTTCCTGCAAGTGCTTCTTTGAACCCAGCAATAAGGAGGGCTAACTTTACTCCAGGAATTTTGGTGAACTTGTGTCTTTCTACATAATTTCAGTCTGGCTGCTCAGTAATGTGTGTAGGAGCAGCAACAGAAATTCAGAGGGGCCTGTCTAATTGCAGCCTAATTTTCTGTCTTGACAGCAGCAGCACCGAAATTCTCTGAGGGGTTTTTCCCATTTCTGTGTGCCTGTGCAAGGAGAGGCATTTCACTCTGCCTCTCCCCCAGGAGCACAGAGCTCCTGTCAGCCTCAGCAAAACAGCTGCTTCCCTGGAGAAACCACTCCTAGGCAAGCACATGCTGCTGTGGAGCAATAAGGCAACTGGCTTAAAATTGCATTTTTTTACTTGAAAAATGTATGTGGTAAATATTTCACTCTGCATATAATTATTAATCTGTATTTCAGCTTTTCTTTAATCTATTTCTAGGCAAAGCAGGGATGAAAACAGGACTTTATATAACCCTGATGAAAGCATCTGTCAAGTAACAGGAAAGAAATAAGTACAAGAGACTTGTTAATAAAACAGTAAAACTATCTGGAGACATCGCATTACAACGAGGGAGCTTAGTGCTCTAATTAAACCATCTGCTTTTAAAATTGATTTCTTTTAGCAACTGGATTGATTGCTGGGGCATCCCTGCATGGCCGAGTTGAGCCCCTGGACTTGCCTCAATCATTCTTCCCTGGCCATGCACGCACTGTCCTCCACACCAGCTGTCTCAGATGGTGCAGAACAGCACCCAGAGCCATCGTTCTCGTGCAGGTGCACTCCAAAGAGGTGCCTTCTGTCCCAGGAGGGTGATGTCCCCTAAGCTGGGGCCATTTCTACCTTGTCCATACACCTTCTTCACTAGGGTCTCTGCTGAAACAGTAAATGACAGCCCCATCGTTTGGGAGAACAGGGAGGAGGAATAAAGTAACCTTTCTCCATCCACTGAAGAAATTTCTTTGGTTGAAGGATAGTGACTACTGACTGGTTTATGACATGGAACAATAAATGTTTGGGAGTTTTGATCCAGGGCACAACTGGAAGAATTTTGCAATTTTAAAGCTTTGTGAAGAAGTTAGTCCCTGTGCCATTCACCTCTACTGAAACACCATCAGGTATCCACTGCCCAACTTATTTTCCACACACAACATGCTTTCACTGCAGATGAGCAGGTTTTCCTGCTTTCTTTTTGTTGTGTTTGTCTGCTCTTCCTGGCATGGTGTGCAGGAGAAGCAGAAATGCCACTTCTATTACCACAGGCATGAGGATCATGCTCACTGTTGGCTTCTTTTTACTGAAGATCTTTCACCAGTCTAATGAAATAAAATAAGTCCCTGCAAATGTCAACCACTGGGATGCAATGCTTGCAAAAGCAAACGTGCAGGAATGTGCTTTCCTCCCCAGCAGGAAAGTAGGTAGCAATGGGGGTGGCTGACCAGAGGCAATGTGCAGAGCTGCTGGGAAGCAGAGGCACAGGTTACGTGTACTGCCTTACTCGCCCTCCCTGAACTCAGCCTTGTAAACCCAGAGAGCAAAGCTGAAAGCAGGGGAAAAGCTAATTAAATGCAGCACTCAATTAAAATCCCTCTAAAAATTTTTATTAGTTTTGTGCAAAACAGTTTACTCATCCTTTTACTATTCTTCTCAGTTTCTTTATGAGGACAGACTGTTCAGGGGAGTTGAAAAACCAAGGTGTAGGGCAATCCCTGAGCCTGAGCAATTAACCCTTTATGTGCCAATTTGATGTGGTCTAAACAGAGTGCTGAGCTGCTGCATGCATGCTCAGCTACCCAGAGAGGAATCACAGAACCACAGAATACCAGGTTGGAAGGGACCTCATGGACAACCTGGTTTAACCTTTCTTGACAAACACATGGTCTAGGCAAGATGGCCCAGGACACTGTCCAGCCAAATCTTTAAGGTGTCTAATGCTGGGCAATCCACCACTTTCCTGGGGAGATTTTTCCAGTGGCTGATTGTCATCATTGTGAAAAATTTTCCTCATGTCACCGGTCAGAATCTCCCCAGAAGCAACTTTTACTCCTTACCCCTAGTATTTTCAATGTGATTCCTTGTAAAAAGGGAGTCTCCATCTTCTCTATATAAATACTGGAGCATGGTAATAGTGTCTCCCTTCTCCTCTAGAGCTTGAACAAACCCTCTCAGCTTTTCCTCATGTGGAGTCTTCCTAGTCCTTAAATTATGTCTGTGGCCTTTCTCTGGACCTTCTCCAGCCTGTCCACATCTCTTTTTGCCTAGTGGGGACCAAAACTGAACACAGCATTCCAGTGTGGTCTCACAAGTGCTGAGTGGGATAATGACTCCTTTATTGCTGCTGGTGATGCCCTTGCTGATGCAGAAGTAGCTCCTTGGCTTGAAGTGATTCCTGACCACCTCCTGCAGCAAAAGAATCCAGCCTAGCCCAAGGAGTTGCAAGCAGTTAAAAATAATCCCTCTAAAGCTTCCTGGAAATGGTATAAATTGCTGTTTGAGCCTTTTCTGTTGTTTTCTACACAATGTTGGCAGAAAGACACAGAGAAGGTGGTATGTCTGTAATAGCTTTTATCTTCTTCCCCTTCAGCTGTGCCAAGAAGAGGAGCCTACTGTGAAAATACGTCTCTAAAATTAAAGCTAATTTATCAGGAGCACCCCTACTTATTTTCTCTAATTTTAAAAGCTGCCTTATGTTGCATTAACAGAGGCTTGAACAACATGTTCTTTACAGGCAGGCGTAAAGTGCTCGTAACACTAAGGGATGACAACAGCATCACACAATGCTCCTGGATGCCCCTTCAACCAGAGGAATCCCCTCCACCCCCAGCCAGAGTCCACTGGGGCAGGAGACACACCTTGTACCCTGCAGCACCCAGCAGCACCCCACAGCCTCCTACCGACACTGCAGTAGCGCAGGGTGCCCAGCAGGTGCCCATGGACCCTGGCATTAGAGACAGAGGGCTCTGCCAACCCCCGACCTATTTCACCTGGCTGAGTAAAGCCCATGGGCTTCACAGCCATGGTGGGTGATGGTTCTGCCAGTGTGTTGCCCATGAGGAAACGTCTGTTGTTACGAGTTGGTTTGGTCAATCTCAAATTTTGTGTTTGCTGGGGAGAGGAAGATGAGAAGGCACCCACAGAAGACAGCAATGCTGGTGCCTCACAGATAACAAAAGATGCCATGTCAGTGTTCAAAATGGGTAAAATGCTTAAAGGTGGCATGAGTATGGAAAGTCAGCGAGTTCCAGGTGAAAGTATCTCTGCGCCTGTGAGTGGTGCCAGGCCAGGGAAGGCTCACCATACTCGGGGTTTGGTTACCTCATGTTTCACAATGTACAGACTGTCTGTGCTGTCTTCTAGATGTCAGTGACAGACAGCACATCCCAGCTCCCTGCTTCCATCCACACCCCATCATGGCTGGACCAGGCTCTTCCCTTCTTCCCTTTCCCTGGCTTCACTGTCTCTGATACAGGACTGACACTTTGTGGCAGCAGCAAAGGAGATCATCCTCCAAAGCACACTCAGATGGAAATCCGTGACTTCAATTTTTTGAAAAAGCTGGTTTCCAGTTTTTACGTGGGTTACCGCTCCTTGGTAACACGATGTCTCACTATGCACTGGTGGACCATCCAGACATCCGTGGCTGTGCTTGCCCAAAGCAGGCATGCTCTCCTCAGAGGTAATCAGGTGGTCCCTCATCAAGATGGGGAACACCACACCAGCATGTGCTGATGGTGTTACAGCAGGACCTTCCAACAATGGATAGCTAAGGAGGTGCAGGAGGAACAGAAGGCTATTGAACAACTTCCTGTTCTAATCTGTATGAGGTGAACTTATTATTAATGGAACTTCTGGTAAAATAATTTTCCATCAAAGCCTTTCTCAATGAAAAATGAGGTGAGTGAAAATGCACGTAAAAAAATTCTCTCTTTGGGGCTTCTATCTTTCAAGAAAAATGTGAAAAATAATTATTGAATTGGCTTGTTTTCCATCTCTTTATTCTACAAGGAAAGTGGGTGATGTTTTTCTGAACATCTCTAATGTGAAGATCTTCAGTCAGCACAGCGTGAAGACCATATTCACTAGAGACCTCATTCTCTAACTTCACCCTTTTTTCAGCCCTCCACCTCCCTTTTTACTCCCCAGGATGTGAAAAAGGTCTTCAGAAAGGTACAACAATTATATAGTTTGCCTTTATTGATCCCGTGTAGTGCTAAGTCTCTAAGAGCATCTTTTATAAGGACTGCCATTGATTGGTTGAAGATATTGCTAAGATACCATAATGTAGTTGGGTGGGATAGAGGAAGCTAAGAAAGCCTGAAATGTTTTTCTAGTTTCAACTATCACCATCCCTGGAGACAGTTTAATATAAATTTTAGATCATCCTAACCCTGAGAGGATGTTGACCAGGTCTTCATGGTAAAGAAGATCCTGTAAAGTTACAATGATCAAAACTCTCCCCAGTTTTAGCTGGGAAAAGCTGCTGGAGCAGTCACCATTTCATGTTTTATTCTCCATGTTTTTAGGACATATGCAACAGTGTTTTTCTTCCTATTATTATTATTAAACATAAGAGCATATGTCCCATTGGGGTTTGGAGAGCATGAACTCCACAGCACCCCTTGGGGCAGTGATACATCTTCTCTGGGGGCTTTTGGCTGCCACAGTGAGAGGTGTTTTCTGGTGAGTGGTGTATTGTAATGGCAATTGATTACCCTGGGAAGAAGATAATCAGTATGTTCGTTACATTTCCCCTTATAAAATATCCCAAAACTTCTCATTCATCTTCATTACTTCTCAGTGACACAAGGCAGGGAGACTGATGTGAAGCTGGGAGTGGTGGCAAAGAGAAGACACAACACCACGGAGATTGCATTTGAAGGTACAAAAAGGTGTAAAGCACGGAGAGAAGACTGGAAAATACTCTGATAAATGTACTGGAAGTCCAGGTAGGATGGTACAACAAGGGGTGGGGAATTCAGTTGTGGGAGCCTGCTGAGAGATGCATGCAGGGAGCGGGTTGGAGCAAACACCACAGGAGTGATTTTGTTGGGACAAACCCAGTGATTTTGCTTTGACATTAGGAAATCCAGGCAGCAGCACAGTGCTGGGGGTGAATGAGAAGCAGCAGCAAGACCTGCCAGAGAAGGGGAAAGGGGGAGAGCCTGAGCCCTGTGCAGAAACAACAGGCAGCATTCAGCTGCTGAAAGGAAGGAGACAGAGTGTACATGCTTGGGGAAAAGTGGCCATTGCCTTTGTCTTGCTCACCACAGCCCACAAACAGAGCCGTGACCACAACAGATCTCAGGCCCCTCACATACAGGATTTTATGCTGGAATAGCTGCTGTCCGCAAGGATAGTCATTTTCCTTGTTCAAACTAGTGGGGAATTGGGATCTGCCTTTACAAACATTTTTTAATATACATGTCTATTTATTAAACTGAAATAAATTTTTAAAAGTTTTTTAAAAGATGGCTGGCTACCCAAGGTCTTTTCCAGATCTGTATTTCATTCCTGCAGCTGTTGTAAGTTCAAGGAGCGCATCCCTGGCTATCGATTTTTCTGACACCTCTGAATTAACTGAAGGTTAAAGTCTGTCAAGAGAATGTTTAATTCATGTATTTAGTAAGCACAGTTCTTTCTTCTGCCCACACAATATGCCAGGAAACATGCTGAATTGGAGCAATAGCTCAATCAGGGCTAAAATGAGAAACTGTTAAACGGCAACACTTCTGCCAAGACACTGAGAACAAGTATCAGGATCATCTCTAATTACAAATTCTGGTAGCTGAAATAATTAAAGAGCTCTTTCTGGACTTGCTTTATGGAGCTACTCCATGCTATTGACTAGCAGGAATCTCTTCATCCTGGGGATCTCTATTGGCCCTGGATGTCAGTGGTGTCATCAGGAGAACTGGACTCTGCACTGACTCAGCCACTTCTTCTACCTGATAAAAACATAGCTAAGGCAGAAGAAACCAGCTCATATGACAGGTACTTCCTGCAAGGGAGATTTATTCAAATGAAAGAGCAACCAGGACAATGAAAACAAGCTGGCCATGAATAAAGTTCAGCTGGAATTTGGAAGAAAGTTTATTTTTTGCTGCAAGAGAAGCAGGATTTTGAAACAACTTTCCAACTAGCACAGCAGAGCCAAAAAAAAACACAATAAAAAATATCAACCCAGACCCAATGTTGTGCTTTTAGCTGGAGTTGGGTAGTTTTTTGAAATAGACTCTGTGGCAACAGAAACAGCATAGGTCTTGTCTCTGTAACCCAAGAATCTCCTCTAGGCTGATTATTTAATGCAGACCACAAAATTTGTTGCATTGAAATGCCATCCCCTGTGCAGGTTTCGGTAGGTATAAGTGGGTTTGATGGATATCCACACTTTGCTCAGAGCAAGAATGTTCCAGAGGACATGAAATGGCCACTTAGGGTTTAAATATTATAGTCCAGCTGGAGCAGCTACAGCAATTTACCTTAATGACTCAAGAGCATATTTCACAGCAATGCTGTATAGCTCTTCCAACCTAAAAGCCCTTTCATGGCTTAAACTCAAATTTATGCCACTCATGGAATACATCTAAAAGAAAAAAAAAAAAGGCATATCCACCAAAACCAGGAAAAAACCCAGAGGATTTATAGCTATGAAAACCCAGAGGTTAAAATGTGCTGAAGGAAAATTATACAAAGAGTCACAGTGATTATAGAAGTCTCATAGTAGGAAGACCATTACCTCAGGGGTCAGCAGTGAAAACCATTAAACAGACATTACGGGGTGCAGCGTGGTAGGGCAGCAGCAGGATGCCCAGATGCTGCAGCACCAGTCAGAGTCAGCGCCTGTGGGACTACAGCCAGCTCAGCAAGCAGCTTTCCTCTCCTTTGGAGATGGCACATGGCTGGGTCACTGCTGCAGGCAGGTGATATCACCAAAGGACTCAGCAAGGGCTATTCCCAGCAGACATCCATTAGGCAATAGCTGAAAGAGGACAGTGTGGGTGTGCGGGCAAAGGAAGCTGAAGCAGAAAAACTAGAGCTCTGTCCAGATACAGCCTTAATTAGAAAATCCACAATTAAATTGTAAAAGTTATGTATCTGAACACATTAGTGTGCTGCTCATATCATGCTCAAGAATGATTCAGCTTTCTTAATTCTCACACCTGAAAGGCTGAACTCTTCACACCCACATTCTTCCCTCCTCACTCCATTAAGCATATAAACCTGTGAAATTCAGAGCATCTAAAGAAAAAAGAAGGGAAGAGCTGTTGGCCTCAACATCAGGCTCCATGGGATGGATTTTGCAAGTGAGGGATGGACTGGTGCTTATGTGCTGCAGACTGGAGCCCCACAGTGGCAGCACCCATGCCATATCCAGCACTGCGTGTGCTCTCCTTGCAGCTTTGCCCTGTGAAAAAGAAGTTGACGCACAGATTGGCAGGGAAGAAGGAAAATTGGCTGAGGCTATCTTGGAAATGCATGCAGAAACCATCAAATCTGATAATTATCCTTTTCCTATTGGGAAGGTGTGAACTGGAAGTATTTAATGAAGAGGAGTATTGGGGTAGCAGCAGGTGGAGAAGCAGAATGGGACAAACCTGAGCTGTTATCTTCAGCAAACCTCACCCGCTACAGCTCCATGTTATTTGCCGGGCCTTGCCCCCGTGCTCCGGATCACCTTCTGCAGGTTTGTCTCCATGCCAGCACTGATCTGCTCCTCACTCCTCCAGTCACTCACTGGTGAAACAAATCCCTCGTGCCTAGGTGCAGGCAGTGGTTGTCTGGGTCCTTTGGGAGTCAGAAAAGTAGTCATGGCTTTTGCTTGGCTTCTGGGGCTGGGAGTCCTCTACACCCTCAGCTCTGGCACTTCACAGTGACATGTTTGCAAAATCTTGCTGATACTGAAAGTGCCTCACCCGAAGAAACAAGGCAAAAAAAGAAGCTATTAACTTTTTTTCCTCTATGTTCCCAGCAGAGTAACTCAATCTGCCACATTTATTTGTGGAAGGTGCTGTAACACAGAGAGATGTTGTCTCAGCTCTTATTTTACACATCTTGATATTCATTGATTTCAGTGGAATCAGTCTTGATCTCCAAAGAGGTACAAAGGAAAGATAAGCACAGGTTGCTGTGCGGCATGGTTGAAGGGGATAGAACCTGGACCTGGAAGTGAGGTTCCTCTCCTGAACTAGATGAATGTACTGCGGACAGCTGAACTGTGTGGGGCAACCAAGCAGCTAGAGATTGGCATGCATTTCTCAAGGTCTCTGCTTCTCAACTCCTGTTTCCAATTCAGAATGTAACAATGTCTTTCTCGTCTTCTGAACACAATTTTTCAAGGCTTCAGTTGACCTTTTCTTTACAGTGCTAATTCCTTAAACCTATAATTTTCTGTTTCCTAAATTCACCAGGGGATTGAATCACATGCAATGGGCACCTTTGAGGAAATCCTATAGAACACTTGCACCCAAAATGTTTGCTTGTGCTGCACCATGCAGCCTGAGGAAGCTACATCAGATGAGACCATCAAGGCACCTTCACTGACAGCGTGGTTGAAGTCTATGGAATGAACAAGGGAAGTCCTTCTGGCACCTAAAAAGCAAATCAAGCAAATTAGAGTTCAGTAGGACCTTGTCACAGCCCAGACTGACTGCTCTGGGGTAGGAATGAGATGCAGACGACTGGCACACACATGCTTGCATGTGTACAAACACAGCTACGACCTTCAAGCACTTTTTTCCACTGATGCTCCCCTGGCACAGGGAGCAGACACAGAGCTCGGATGCACGGAAGGAAGACAGGCAGTGGCAAAGCATCCTACACCGTGTGACCTTTGCCTGCTTTCTGCTCTCAGTGCAGTCTCTGGCAGCTGAGTGGGAGGAATGGCAGTGCCACTGGTTTTCACACAGAGTGCAGGGTGTGACACTACACGAGCAAAGTGACACAGAACATCACTTCCTCTGCAAATCTAGAAGATCCTGCCCACCCGTGCAGCAAAATCTGTCTGCTTCTACCCACCATGACATAAGAGCTGAGCTACTAAGCTCCACTCACTTCAGAGAGGTGCTACTGATGCTACATCAGCTGAGGATCCCACTGCAAGAATTTCAGGCTTGCCTATTTCATCTGTACCTCTTTTATGCATCCTGCCTATAGCAGGTGGCACAGAACCTCATTCCAGGGTGCAGCAGAAGTCACAAATGGAGTTTTCACAGCAGCACTCACAATAGACAGTGGGCAAGTTTTAGACAGGAACGATAAAGTATTAAAAAATATTTACTAGACTGAGAATCAAAGAAAGATTGTAATGATGCAACCTGTACCTCTGGTTAGCCACTTAACTGGTAAAATGTATTTAATTGCCTTCTATAGATTGGCAAAGTGGATAGGGGAACCAGGAACTCACATTCCTTTCACACAATAAAAAGCAGTGAAGGTTTTAGCCCTAGGAACAAAACTTCATTGTGTGAAAACCTCCTGTCCCGAAAGCCCAAGTCACCCCAAAGGATCTGCCCTTTATTTCCATGGTATTTATCAGCTAACCCAAGTATAAAAATCAGAAGACAATAAATCATCCCTTTTTTCTTTTTTTTTTTCTTTACTACGCTTTGCCTGGGGAGACCCCTAAGCAGCAGGTATTCTGGACATATTGCAATTCCCATGCAGCCACCAGGGTTCAAAGTCAATTAACATCTTATAGAATCAGGCTCACCCGTCCCAGGTGAAAAGTTCTGCAGTGCTTCCTCCTGCAGAGGCTGCCCAAACCAAAGCACCAGGCTGTCACCAGAGCCACAGCAAGAATAAAGACTCATATTTTTTCATTGTTTCTTTTAGCACATACAACACAGTGCAAATGTCTTTTTTGAATTACAATTTTTTATTAGGTGAACACAATTTAACACATAACGTGTACATGACCTAGGATGCAACATACTCCCTCCCCCACTGAGTTACAGAACACCGACGCTGTGAAGGGGAACAGCAGCTCTGCGTTTGTGACCTCCCAGGAGTGTTACAGGTGGCTGGGAGTGGAAGCTTTGCACACAGGTACGTCTACACAGGACAGGATGACACACATCAGGAAGAGGGAAAGATTAGGAAGAAGGGAGTAAGCTGGATCTGCCCTGGCTGAAGAACTGCTCTCACGAAGATGTTCTCTGTTTTCCCTCCCAAATTCCTTAGGGAGCAGGAGAGTGAAGCATAGGCTACGATGCAGCTGGAGTCCTGTGTAAAGCAGTGCTGTGTGGTGTCATGAATGGCACTGCCAGCCAAGGGCCCCCGTGAGAGCCACTGCTCAGGGTACCAGAAAAAGCTGTGGGCCATTCTGCACTGGATCTTCCACTCCTGCTCGCTGTGCAGGGTGAACATATGGGGCTCCATCCTCCTCCCACTGTTCATGCCAAGATCTAGTGAAATCAGCGAATGAATCACTGAAGACTAATGAGATTTGGCATTTTCCTGGTGATCACCCCACTCTTGCACTCCTGTGAAGGGCCACAAACCCATTTCAGGGTCCTACTTCTGAACCATGGTATTGCCTGAATAGGACACCTCAAATAAATGGCCTGATGGTGGAAAAGGACAGGGAGGGACAACCAAGAAATCCACTGAGAGCTTGGCAGCTACTCTTCACTTCAGTGATAGCACTTGGGCTGCTCAACATTAGAATCAGATACTTATCTAAAAGTAAGTGTAAACATGAATTTATGGACTTTACTCCAGGTTCACTTCCCTTGGAAGGTTTGATTCTAGACAGTCAACAAAAGAAAAAGAAAAAAAAAAAGAAAGTCACCTAGGAAAAATCAAGAGTTCAGAAGACTCATCAAAAACTGTTTCAGTCTTACAAAGCATGTGCCTTTTGACTCAGGCCTCAAAATAAATTTACTGTATTATTAAAAAAATAGCAATATAGAAACTACCCCTTTCTCAGTTCAAATTTTAAGCACATCTAAGAAGACCCTACAGAAACAGTCCTTTTTCTGACAAGGCACTATCCAGTAGTGTGTGGCACAAACAAAAACACCTCTATCAAAGCCACTGATACAGTGAATGCGCACGTGCATGTCAGCCCACACAGCAACTTTAGCTAGGTACAAAGATTAACAGTTTCACTCACACTGCTCTCCATTTTAAAAAGAAGGGTAGTTACAAGTATTAGCTAGAAATTGGGATCATTTGGTTCTTAAGCATAACTTCATATGCCAAAATTTTAAACAGAATTAAGAATTTCCTATTTCTTTCAATAAATGTCTCTAGTTCCCCCAGACCTTTTCAGTTACCTGATAGCTACATTTCATTACTACAAAACTGATTAAAAAAAATTCCAGATCATCTCATGTAACAAACTAGAAGTCTACTTGCTTTAATTACAAAAATAAGGCTGTTGTACAACAGACAAAATTCATATCCAAACATATATACGTCTTTTTTTTTTTTTTTTTT